>PYXC01002508.1:3182500-3232500 GCA_015244755.2 Tenualosa ilisha | reverse complement strand
CCGCTGATGGGATTTAGAAAGCGTCGATTTTATCAGATTTAATCCTTTAAAGAGTCAGTCGAAGAGTTTTCTTCAAGTGTGTGTTCTTGCGTGTTTACATGCACACACCGTGTACGTGTGTCCCGGTATGTGTCTGTGTGCTTGTATGTGTGTGTATGTGTGTGTATGTATGTGCGTGTGTGTGTGTGTGTGGGTGTGTATGTGCGTCAAGGGCTGCGGTGTTTGCTGTGCATACCCTAAACGCTGGCCGGCATTGTGCCCAGTCCACCTGGGAAGAGGTCCAGGGCTGAAGTAGTTGCTTCGGTTAAGCTGAAATAGCCACTTGCCCGTTGCCTTTTGATCAGCCAGGGAATAGCCAGCTCACTACAGTAAAATACAATTCATGGTGACATTTATTTGAAGTTTCTTTTTTTTCTCTCTCTTACTTGTGTGTTTGCTGCAAAGCTGTGTTGGATTTTCAGTCTTTGTTTGTAAGTGGTTGTATGTTTGCTGTGTATACAGTTATGTGTGCCTCTGTGTGTTTTGATGTGATTGTGTGTGTGTGTGTGTGTGTGTGTGTGTGTGTGTGTGTGTTTGTGTGTAAGAGTGCATTATGGTCTGCCTGTCTGTATGTCTGCAATACAGTACTTGTATGTGTTTCTTGTTGCGTGTGTGTGTGTGTGTGTGAGGTGTGACTGTGTATTTTGGTGTCAGCTGAAGCTAAAATAGGGTCTCCATTAGCCACTGAGCTGTGTGGGCAGAGAGGTCAGTTGAACAGCACTGAGGCCAGGCGGGCCCAGCAGCAGAGACAGAGACGCTGCTCAGAGTATGATCCCACCAAGACCTTCGACCCCACAGGCGCACTGAGGTTAAGGGCTCCTCTAACTGCTCTTGACATTGGCTGGGACTCAGCCAACTCATGCTCTCTCTCTCTCTCTCTCTCACTCACTCTCTCTCTTTCTCTCACTCTCTCTGTCTGTGTAACTGTTTCTGTTTTGTTTCTTGCTCACTTGTACTCTTTTTCTGTGTCTCATCCTCTCTCTCCCTCTCTCTCCCTTCCTACCTCTCTCTCTCCCACCATCTTCTCTCTGAGTGTCCACTTCACTTAACTTAGCTTCACACAGAATATTAATTCCTGCCAGAAACCCACTCTGGCGAGCCCACACACACACACACACACACACACACATATACACACACACACACACACACACACACACCACACACACACACACACACAGGCGCACACACACACACACACACACACACACACACACGCACCTTTGTACAGCCTGGGCAACGTAACATTTCTAAGCATAGCTCCGACTCATAAAACCAGTGAACACTCATGACTGTGTGTGTGTGTGTGTGTGTGTGTGTGTGTGTGTGTGTGTGTGTGTGTGTAGCACATTCGCTATGCCTGTGCCACAAGCCTCAGTATTGCCTGAGACATATGTTATGGAGGCAGGTTTAGTGAGAGCAATGGCACAAAAGCAAAAAGCATCAAAAAATGGCACAAAAGCTGCGAAGCATCTGCCAGCAGAATGTATACAGGGAGCCCTTCGCCATGCAGCTAGCCGCTCCGCTCTCAGCGTAGCCCATGCAGCTAGCCGCTCCGCTATCAACGTAGCCCACGCAGCTAGTCGCTCCGCTCTCAACATAGCCCACGCAGCTAGTCGCGCTCCACATAGCCCCAGCTATCGCTCGCTCTCAACGTAGCCCACGCAGCTAGCCGCTCCGCTCTCAGCGTAGCCACGCGCTGCCGCTCCGCTCTCAACGTAGCCCACGCAGCTAGCCGCCCTGCTCTCAACGTAGCCCACGCAGCTAGTCGCTCTGCTCCACGTACCACCAGCTAGTCCGCTCTCAATGTAGCCCACGCAGCTAGCCGCTCCGCTCTCAGCGTAGCCAACGCAGCTAGCCGCTCGCTCTCAACGTAGCCCACGCAGCTAGCCGCTCGCTCTCAGCGTAGCCCCAGCCCTCGTCTCCTAGCGTAGCCCACGCAGCTAGTCGCTCCGCTCTCAACGTAGCCCATGCAGCTAGCCGCTCCGCTCTCAACGTAGCCCACTTAGCTTTCCAGGTGGGAGAGTGAGATTTTTCCATGGCCACGAGAGCCAAATTGATCCCCTCTCTCAATCTAAAGCAGGCTTAGCTGCAAAAAAGCCATTGATATCTGTCCCCACTGTTGCGTGTGTGACCGAGCCGGCCACTGCACTGATTTTGCCCTCCAGACACACAGGTGTTTTCATGTGTGGTGCATCTAAATATAGAACAGCCAGGCCAGATGGACCTTCCACTGATGAATGTGTAACACTGGTAGAAAGATGTATGTATTTACTGTATGTATGGATATGGATGGATGGATGGATGGATGAATAGATGAACAGATGGATGCAGAAGGAAGAAATAAAGGAGTAATGACAAAGATCGTTGATCATTTTTTCTCTATTATCAGCAGACTCAAGCACCTCATCTCTGTCAGGCAGGGCCAGATCAAAGCCAGATCAGGCCAATTCAGAGCCAGATCAGGGCTAAGTCAGAGCCAAATCAGGGCCAAATCAGGGCTAAATCAAAGGCAAATTTAGGCCAGTGGAGAGCCACATCAGGGCTGATCTAAAGCTAGCTGTCTGTCAGGGAGATCTTCAGCCCTCCTTGTTTACGCAAGGCCTCCCGTGGTGTGTTTGACTCGAAAAATAGGCCTCTCTACAAACTACACACACACACACACACACACACACACACACAGCATCGATCTCTGCTGGTAAACAGCCTCAAAGCGCAGGAAGCAAGCGGTTCACAACTCGACACTGATCGACAAACAGCAGCCTAAATTAAAACAACTGGTTGCTGTTTAACCAACAAACAGAGAGGTGGGTGTTGGGGAGGGTGGGGGTTGGGGAATAGGGAAGAGAAATGTCAATTCTTCCCTCGCGGGCATAATCTAGTTACATCTTTCCATATGTAGCTATTAGCTCGAGTGTATTGATCCCAAGTTACTGTTGAATTAGCTCAATGGCCATGAGTGGAAGCCCACAGCTGGTCTGGCATTAGGCCTTTGATATACAAACGATTCCAATCAGTGCCTTGGGCATAAGTCAATTCATCAAGACCGTGAAAGGAGGAAGTCAACAGGCATCAATCAGAACCCTGGCATACAGGCATACCACATCCAAAGAGAGAGTTTTGCCTCTGGGGTGGACTTTTGACCCAGGCTGTAGTGCGAGATGCCATCTTATGGTCTTTTTCCTCTGTGGGTTTGTGAAGGCCAGAGCTCCACTTGCATATTTATGGATTGTGAGGAGTGGAGAGGGCAGGCTTTTTTTTTCTGGTGAGGTTTTATCCCCAAATATTTCGAAAGTGAAGCATAATCCGTGGATTACATCTTCGAGGAATATGCATATTATCCTTCCCAATTCATTGAGTGCACGATGCGGCCGCAATGCATTCCTTCAATCCAACCCCCGCGGTTCTAGATTGATTTCTTTTTAGCCGTTAATTCTCAAGCCCAGAAGATCCACCCTGTATTTTGATGCTTGTAATTTACTCTTTGTTTGTTTGTGATAGAGTTCATAGTATTTTGTTCAGAGTATGTTCTCTCCTCTCTGTTTTGGGTATTTGAGTGATACTGTGTGTGTTTGTGTGTGTGTGTGTGTGCGTGTGTGTGTGTGTGTGTGTGTGTGCGTGCTGGCAGGAATGGAGTGATATCCATAGAAAATAACTGTTATGATTGCGAGATTAAAGCACCAGGCTCTCTCTGCTACAAATCCTTTATTACGTCCCAAATCCTCCACAGAATTGGTCCACACTTATTAATATTTATTTATTTATATATATATTTATTTATTTGCCGAGGCCCGGGTAGCAATTTAATTTAAAACAGAGGATTTATGAAGCACCGTGGCTTTCCGCTGCGCTCCACTTTCGCACCGAGGAGAATATGCCATTCGTTCCCACCGCTCCACGACCAATAGGATCATGTCGCCGAGACGGGGGAGGCGGACTCTCTCTGCTCGTCTTTGAGAGGCCACCTGCACTGTGAACACATCCTTTTGCTGCCAGAGTTGTCATACACACTTCACCCCACTGTGTGACTGTGGACCATAGAAAACTTCCCAGCATGCAGAAGGGCAGCAGACTTCTGCTGGGTTGCCCTGCTAGTTTAGCTCAGAGAGTTTAGACACACACATACACACACACACACACACACACACACACACACACACACACACAGATCTTCCCACTGTGTGGACTCTGATGCAAGGCCAGCTGCTTTGTGGTAGCCAGGCACAGAGAGAGAGCAATGCCTGTGCCAGCACAGACTCATTCCAACCAATGAATGGAATTTCTTCCCTGTACATATGTGCATGTTTGTATGCATGTGCTTGGCTGCTTGTGTGTGTGTGTGTATTTGTATTTGTGTGTGTGTGTGTGTGTGTGTGTGTGTGTGTTGTTGTGGGGCGTCAAACCCACAATAAGCACAATTCACTTCACCGTCAGCGGCGTCTGTTTGTTGTGCTGAGTGGGATGGGTGTTCTGTTCTCTGATGGTACAGATTACAGATCAGTCACTCTCTGATTTACTGTGATCAAGGAGAGGAAGACAAGAAAAAAAAGAGAAAAACTGCAGGCAATGGAAGCCGGATCACCCCCCCCCCCTTTCCTTGTCCACATGTGAAGCATGCTTCATCAACACAGACGCAAAACATAAAGAGCTCAGCCATAAATGTGCCAAAGCGCTTCATTAGAATGCACGGTGCCCCTCGCTTGTTTGTCATCGCCACGGTGATCTCATCTGGGCGCTAGCCCTAACGTGGGCTGCTGCTGCTGCTGTTCCCGCCTCCCGAAGGGGTTAAGGCTCCGATCTCGAAGCTGACAGGATCTCGTAAAAAAAAAAAAAAGAAAAAAAAAATAGGAAGAAAAAAAAAGAGAGAGAGGTGGCGACGCTCGGCTTCTCTGGCGCCTGCGTTGCTCTCGGCTGGGCTCGATGCGGTGTCAGCGTGGATAGTGCTGGGAAGGGCTTCTGCCTGATTAAAATGATGATTTATTGGGCCGATGTTGGAGTTATTCCCCGACTGCTCCTCAAATGAAGTCTTTTCCAAATGAAGTCGAGTCTCCTGTTCACCAGGAATGAGCTTGCCATAATACCCACGCTTTAAATATGATGGAGGGGAGGGGAGGGGAGGGGGGGAGCACACAGACACGCACATGCAGAAATCACTCACACACACGCACACACACACACACTCAAAATCTCTCAGAGGAAAGAGGGAGGAAGAGAAAAAGAATTGAATTTGCTCAGGCATGGCCTTGCTGTTGTGTCACCACCACAGCCATATGTCACATTAGAAGCCTCTTTGCGGCGCGTTAACATTGATGGCTTTAATTCTCTCTGACTAGGCTCACAGTCTCTCTCTCTCCCTCTTTCTCTCTCTCTCTCTCTCTCTCTCTCTCTCTCTCTCTCTCTTCCTCTCTCTCTCTGTGTCCTTTTCAGGATTTGCATGCTGAAATGGTGCTCGGTTTGCTCAAAAGCACCTCTTCAACAAGCTTACGCTTTAGCATCCCCCCATTGGATGAAATCCTCATGAGAGAAGAGGACTATAAAAGAGAGAGCGAGAGAGAGATAGACAGCGAGAGAGAGAGAGAGAGAAGTGGGGAAAAATAGATGTTCTATTTACAAGTCAATTGAAATTACTTTTAATGAATGGACAGATGCCTGAAGAAGGAGAGAGGGATATAATGAAAGGAAATGAAAGGAAAGAGTACACAAAGGCTAGAGGGGAGATTGGAGGAGCGAGGGAAGAAGAGGAGTGGAGCGAGAGGGATAGGGAGTGCTTGCTGTTTGTTTTGGAGATGGGTTTGACCACTCTTCCTCCTCCCCCCTCCCTCTCTTCCTCCTCCTTCATCCCTCCATCCATGTCTGGTTGTGTGGGCTTGGAGGTGTGAGCCTCTCAGGCTGTTTAATATGCACACTGCTTAGACATCTCTCTCTGTCTCTCAAATCATGTGATAATGAGAGGATGGGGGTGGGGGGAGAGAGAGAGGGAGAGGGAGAAAAGAGGGGAAGAGGGTGAAAGTGGAAAAGAAAAGAGTGAAAGATGAATAGTAGATAGAGAGAGCAGTGGGGTTTTGGCATGAGGATAAGGAAGGCTTGTTGTGACCTCTCTCTCTGTCTCTCTCCTCTCTCTCTCTCTCAGACTGATCAACAAATCAATGACTGAATAATTCATCCTGAGACCTAAGTCATAAATACACAATAGCATTCATGTGGACATGCAGCACGCTCACAGGTGTGTTTATTGGTGCGTGTATGTGTGTGTTTGTGTGTGTGTGTGAGTGTATTTATGTATGGTTGTCCTTCTCTTGGGACAAGGGGGGGGGGGGTTATTTGTGTGTGCGTGTTTGTGTGTATGTGTGTGTGGGGAGGTATTTGTGTGTGCGTGTTTGTGTGTGTGTGTGTGTGTGTGCGTGCATCTTAAGAGTTGGATGAATATGTAAAACTAGCTCAGGAAAGGTCATCCCCAGTCCACTGTGTATAAGACGAGACGTTCAAAGCTCGCTGGCTTGTCAGCTTGTTAGGAAGTTAGTAATCAGCCTCAAATGACCCCTACAAGTGTATAGCATGGAGCTTACTTCCAACACTGCGGTGACTCACACTTCATTGAGCACTACTAATATGGCTTCCACTGGACTCCAGCAGGTCCACCTCCTGGCCCCCGTCTGCATTCCACCGCCTGGCAGTCGTAATGTTTGATCATGTCGTGACTCAATCCTCATTTTTATTATTATTTCTGTCTGCAAGAGAGACCGTTTTTTTTTTTTTTTGTTAATAAATCCAGCTGGCACATAGCAACACATTTTGAGACCAAATGAGTATTTTGGACCAGGGTGGTAATGGCTGGATTTTAGAAAAGGTCGGGAAGTTCATAGTCTCTCTTGTCCTTGGAAGGAGTTCAAAGTTCTTTATGAGGCAGATAATGGATAAGGTTGGTCAATAAGACCAGAGAGCTTTATGTCCTATTCTTTCATGCTTTGAAGATTCATTTTCCTATGTCCTATTCAGTGTGTGTTAGCTGCCGGTTCACTATTTCGTCTATGTTGTATCAAATCTCCTCATTCTTTTTCTCACCGACAGCACTTGGTGACCTTGAACAACAGGGCTATGGATTCAATTTCAGTGCAATTCAGTTTCAATTCGTTGAGCTTTATTGCCATGACTGGACACATTACAATATTGCCAGAGCAGTATAGACTGTAGAATACAGCAAGGGGAGGACCAAAAACTAAACAAAACAACAAAAAACATCAGACATGGAGTAGGGTATGAGTGTGAAGAACATTAGGTAAAATTAAAATGAAAAGCACTCAAAGCATTCAAGCACTCACACAAACACACACAGACACACACACACACACACACACACACACACACAATTACATTTGTTTGCCTAGTGGATGCCCCTTGTTTTCTGGCCTGCTGTGCCATACTGTGCCGCTATAGTTAAAAGTCCTGCTTTTTCTCCCAGTAGGTATTTCATTTGGGTCTGGCACGGTAGAGCTTTGAACTTTGGTGTGATTCTTTCAAATTTTGGAAAATGCATAGAACGTTTTGTTCTGTGTTTCTCTCTCTTCTGTGTCTACCTCTTGTGTGCAGTGAGCACATGTCCTCTCTTCTCTTGGTAGCCATGTTTGTTTGTGGTGGCCTTTTTCGGTGGCCAGTGTGTGATCACTGAGTCTGTACGTAGTGACTCATTCACACCAGATTTATCCTTCAAGAGAGAGTGGGATCCTCTTGAAAAAGTAGATAATGAGTCATCCATCTTTTTGGTGTTTAAGCCTGATCCTCTCTACCCACTTGTCCATTCTAGAGCATATAGCATACGTGGTAGGCTACTAGAAATCTATAGCATATAGAATATATACGGATAGTCTATAGCATATAGAATATGTAGTAGGCTACTAGGAATCTGAATTTCATGGTCATTGATCTGTTGTGTGTATTGGAAGTATCTGTCACATGTGCCTACCAGGAACCTTGTCTCCTCTAGGCTTGGCCATATTTCAGAATTTATTGTTCTTGAACATAATAAAAAAAAGCCCTTAGGTCAGTTTGTATGTCCTTCACACTACCCCATCCAATCACAACAGGCAGCTTCTTATGTTATACATGCTCTGACTCAGACAATTGACTAGACTTTAAATCTGTGGAAATAAATAAATGAATAAATAAATAAATACAAATAAGATAGAAGTTTGGTTTGGGAGGCAGGCCAGTCTGTGTAGCAGTGGTGTTCAGCTCCAGCAGTCCATCAAGTTAATGAGTCGAGAGATCGAGTTTGGCTGGGCAAGCCCCAGGGAGAAAATCACTTAATCCAAGAGATATCCATGGAAAGTGTTATTTTCCACTAAATCCCTGTGTATTTTCATCTAGGCAGCCTGCCGTGCAGTGCAGTAAGTTAAAATCATTTCTCTCTCATGCGAAGGCTCCCGCTGAAAATCTGCCCTTCCCAAACTCTGATTACACTGTGCAGCGATGTCAAGGATTCAGTCCAAAGGAAGATGTGCTTAGTGCCCCAAGTAATACTTGCTCAAATAATTTATTTATCATTTTGTTATTTATTTATTTGTTTATTTATTTTGATTTTTATTTCATCGACTCTTAGAGTAACTGAAGTAGCTAGAGATCAGTGTAGACATGCAACAGCCTTAGTCTTCGTACTTAGAACCTATGTGTAAGGTTAGCTGAATCTGGCTCCTGACCTTGAACAAAAGCAACAAGAGTCATACAACCTCCAACCTCCACCGTCCCACCATTCCCCCCCCCCCCCCCCCCCACCCAAGCCCACCTCTCTCTCCCTCTTCTCCCTGGTCTTTGAACTGGAGCGGTGCATATTTGACACGGCCCAGTTCATTACAGAGGAAAGGGTCATGCTGCAGCCCTGGAGCAGGGTGTGAATTATGAAGCCGTTGGGTGGTTAGGAAGTGCACGTTATGAATAACGAAGAATCTGTGTGTGTGTGTGTGTGTGTGTGTGTGTGTGCATTTGGCTGTGAGAGTCCTCAAATTTGAGGCTGAGTGATAAGAAACGAGTAGGGTTTGTCCCCGGGGGGGGGGGGGGGGGGCTGAGCGGGGGAGGCGAGGGGTCACTCAACTGACAACTCTGGATGTGAAAGGAGACCCCATGGGATGCAGAGTTGGATTGGAGGAGTGTGTGTGTGTGCATGTGTGTGTGTGTGTTTTTTTTTTTATGTCCTCACCTCTATTCTCCACCTAAGCATATGTACTGTATGTGCTGTATTTATGCCTGAACTTGAACTTGATTTCTTTCTTTCTTTCTTTCTTTCTTCTTCTTTCTTTCTTTCTTCTCTCTTTCTTCCTGTCTGTTTGTGGTTTTTTTCTCAGCGCCGTGTGCTGTGTAGCTGTGTGTGGCCTACCTGACTAATATATTATTTAAATTGCCTCTGGTCTGTTGTCTTGAATCTCCCTAACGGACGGGACAGACAGGGGTATTATAGTCCTGCTCTTTATTAATTCATTGTAATTGTCACATTGAGATAGCAATCTCATGTTTAAGAGAGTCTAGGAGTTATCAGTAGTTTAGTATAAAACAAAAACAAAACAAAAACTGCAAAATAGATGATCTAAGGGAATGTACGAGAGCATGCTACTACAACGTGTCAACATTTAACTTAACTAAATAAATAGTATTATTTACTTTAGTATTTACTGGTGATATTGTTTTGGTTAGCCTTTTTGTCAGAAAACGTGTGAGAAATTACTATGTAGTCATGCAAGAACAAGCAGAGTAATGTATTTGCTGAATATAAGCTGACTTAGAACATCAGTGGATTACTGCATCAGAGATAAGGTGGTCATGGTCTGTTGTTATAACCTTCAGTAAACTGGCTCTTCAGAAGACCAAAACTGACTTCTTTATTTTTTAAGACATTGCAGTGTAGAAGCCCACTGCCAATGCCGTTAGGCTTTAGTGTAGTTTAGTTTAATACCTGTGCTTATGTTTTACTTGTTTTTACCCACCGTCCTGTGCTGCTCTGGCAGAAGCTGGTTGGATGGTGTTAAGAGCTAATAGCCTGAGCAGACTGAGAAGTCGGAGAAGTTGGTAATTGGTGGGGAGAGAACGTGTAGTAATTGCCCCGGGCCGAGAGGCCTGCTGAGGGGAGTGTTCTAATTGTTTCCCTGTTTAACCGAGTGACTCCATCAATATCCATTAGCACGGCAGATCGCAGGTGTGGCTCTCCTTGCGTGTGTGTATGTGTGTGTGTGTGCACATATGTGTGTGTGTGTGTGTGTGTGTGTGTGTTTGTGTTTGTGTGTGTGTGCGTGTGTGTGTGTATGCGTGTGTGTGTGAGTGTGTGTGTGTTTTCAACCTGCTTGTCCTCTCGTTAATTTCACTTGTTGTTAAAGTGTTATCATTCCTCAGAGGCAGACTTCATCCTGCTCACACTCTCTCTTTCTTTTTTCCTTCCCTCTCTCTCACTTCATTTCTCCACCTGTCTGCATCGTTTACCCACATGACTCAAGTATCAGAGTCATTGGACTATGATTGAGCTCCACATTTTTCCCTATCCTGACAGCCTGCATTTTGTGAAGATCAGAAGATGATCACATTTCCACTCAGATGGCATGATAATATGATACTCCTAACAGCTCACATATTAAATTTAGTTTTACCATTTAAAAGATGAGAGGTGGCTCTTTGACTTTGGGTTTGACCTTGGATGACCTTTACTCCCTTTACCTTGACCCTGAGTAGCACTGGAATGACCTTGAGCTGGCCATGTCTAATATATAGGACCTCGTCTCTGAGTCTCACTAGGTCCCGTCTGTACATCTCCCCTATTTTGAGTGTTATTGCCGCCCTCAGGGGGGGGAGTGCAGGACAGGTTGTCATAGCAATCAGACAATTTCTGATGCGTTATTTCCCTTCTTTGTTTAAATTGCCATTTTGAAGGCCTGCGCTTAATGAGGTTTCAATTCAAACAGAAGTTGGGGGAGTAAGGAAAACAGAGGAGAGGAGAGCCGAGCGTTTCATTAAGTTGGGAACGGTAGGTATGGAGAAGCTGGTGAGCTGAAGTGTGTGACTGATTACCCCTCCTCCCATCTCCCTCATAAGTAATATGAAGGTATTAAAGTGTATTATGCAAACACAAACGCCCACTCCAGTTTTGAATATCCTGTCTCCTGTCATTAAACGCCTTGACTTTCATCTTCTTTTCTGCATTATGACTTCTTCCATCCATTCCAGCTCTCATGTATTCCTCCTATTGTGTTGACTTTTGTCTGGGAGTGTCACCCTTCACTTTCTCATCTCTAAATCTTGGTTGCTCTCAGTGTGTAGGTTTGTATCTGCCATAGAACTCACTGCTTTGTTTCCAAATGCACTTATCTTGGCCTGCCTATTCTGTACAGGAATCCCCTTCCTATTAGTTCCTGCTTTCTTTATGTTGTTTTGTTTGTTTGTTTGTTTTCTTGTTTTTCTATTGATTTTTCCCTACCTATTTGTGGGGATAGTGAAGGACAGAGGAGGATAAGGATGGGTGTTTAGGCATGGCGGGGAGCTCCTGAAATTGGCTTTAGTGTATATGGACGGGCTTTTGAGGAGATGCTCGCCATGTTGTGTTTGTTAGTTTGTTTGTTTGCCCACTGACTGCCTCGCACAGTTGCACAACTGTACTGATGCACCAACTCCTGGAGAGAGAGAGAGAGAGAGAGAGAGAAAGAGAGAGAGAGTTTTGTTTCTTATTTATTTCATATGTTCTTTTTTCCTTGGTGTACTGATTATCTGTACATCTAAAAGCTTTGGCAATACAAAGTGTATTTTTTCATGGCAATAAAGCTCTATTGGATTGAATTGAATTGGAGAGAGAGAAAGAGAGAGAGAGAGAGAGAGAGAGAAATAGGGACATCTCAATGGGAGCTTTCCGAGGTAGTGACAGCACAAGCTACTGTAGAAACCAGATTGTTGGTGCAGACTGGAGAAATGTAAACACACTTCCTGCATATAGGGGGTCACAGTGTGCTGTGTTTTGTGACTCGGAGGCAGACATTCGTCTTCCCTGGCATGAGGTGGGTGTTGAGCCCTGCATTGCGGTGCCACCCTGCTGTGGTTTATTAGGGCGTGTGGCGTGGGTGGCCATCGCAAAGGGTTCTGTGCCCTGCATGCAAGGAGCGTTTCATAACCTCTAACACACACTGACACACTGTGGGTTCTCCTTATGGCCACAGACAAGCAACACATCATCTCTGTGTACCTGCAGGGACAGTGGGAGTGGGAGTGGGAGTGGGAGTCTGTGAAGAACCACAGGGATATTCATGTCTGCCTGTCATCTCCCATCCATACTGTGAAAATAGAAGGTATAGACCATCACATAGAGCACCACAATCACAGTATATTCACAGCTTTGTATTTACATCAAGACTTTAGATGCTACTCATCAGGTGTGTGTGTGTGTGTTCTTGAACCCATTAAACCAGACTAGACAAATGAGTTACATTGATAGACACTAGTATCTTAGTTTGAACAGAATCCTGAGGCCAAGGCCAACAGCTGCACTGCACTGCCCTTGGAGTAGTGAACAGAGAGTGAAATGGGGGAGATCCATTTAAATCAAGTTTGAGCTCCAGCTCCATTTTGTGCCATGCACTTTGCAGTGTGTTGTACATCAATATAACTTGTGTCGATTCTGTTGGAGTGAAAAGCAAGCATTCAGCCAGAGAAATGAAGAAAGGTGCAGAACAAGTACGGAAAGGTGGAGGATGGATCCAAATGATTTCTCCTAGAAAGGAGAAATGCGGTATAATGCAACGGAGGGCTGGTTGGTATGACCGAATAAAAAAAAATTACCTCCACAAATTGAAAAAAAAAAGATGTAAAAATGAGGCCTGGGTTGAAAAAAAATCGTTAATTTGCATGACCTTGTCCTAAGAACACAAATGAAAAAAAGAATGTGTGAGAATGTCACGCACTGTTTGTATGTGGTTGTGTGTAAATTATGAATGTTGGCATAGTGAATGTGCTTAAGTCATTTGAGGCCAAGGCGAGCGAGAGTGAAAGAGAGAGAGAGAGAAAGAAAGGAACAAAGTGAGGAGAAGAAGGAGGAGAGAAGGGGTCAGGCCATACACTTTCATACATTTAGCACAGATGAAACACTTTCTGTTCTGCCTCATGTCATTTTCTATTTCATTCTCTCTCTTTCCCTCTCTCTCTCTCTCGATGTATTTCTTTCTTTGAGTACAAGTTTCTTAGAGTGCATATGTGTGTGTGTGTGAGTGTGTGTGTGTGTGTGTATGTGTTTGTGCCCTGTAGCTATCCTCGCTCTCTGCTAGCCCAATTAGAATCTGCGAGGGGGAGCGTGCGACCTCTGAGAAGCGGGGTCGCCGGCTGAATCTTCGGGGAGCGCTGATTGATCACACAATTCTCGGCTTGCCGTTAAACAAGGCCAAAGCACGCCCGTTTAACAGCACCGACATTAAAGACTCCCCTCATTTCCATCTCTCCTACCCCGTGATCAAAGAATGGATGAGAAAAAAAAAGAAGAAAGAAGGACTGTTTTTTTATTTTTTATTTCTTGTCTGTGTTTGTGATTGTGAAGTCATCAGCCTGGTGTGTGCTTATGGTCAGAGAGACAGTCAGCACCACACATGTAATTCTCTGATCTACATGTTGGGAGAGGAGGCAGTATCCAACAGGAGAAAACAAGGGAGAGAAGCAGTATTCAGTGTGGGGGGAGAGAAAAAGAGAAATGCATTCAGGGAATGAGAAAGTCAAAGAGTAAAAAGAGAGAGAAAAAAGTCATGTATATATATATATATATATATATATATATAGACAGAGAGAGAGAGTGAATGAGCGCAGCATCCAACAGAACTGCCACTCTATGTCAGATGAATTCTTCACATGCCCCATAAAGCAGCTGGACCCAAGGGAATCCGTCCAAACCCCACTCTCCATCCCCATCCACACCTCTGCCATCTCAGTCTTTATTTATGGTCGCGGCTCCGGTAAATTTTGGATGAGACCAGTTTGCCAATATGGGCAGAGTATTGCAATATATGTGACCGTAGATCAAGTGAGGTCCTTAGAGAGCGGGCGCATGCACTACGGGATCCCATGTTGCCTCGCTCATGGCATATGTTGGCTGTAGCACGTATTGGAGAGAGTTTATGGAGCAAAAATGTATGCACGGGGGATGTACAACGGTGTGTACAGTGATGTAAGATCAGTAGTCCCATCGCGGCTGTATAATTTATGAGCTTTAGATATGAACTGGGAGAAGTGCGACTGTTTCTGGATCAGCAGTTTGAGATACAGCGAGACGTGTAATATGCCTTATCTTCTGGGGATTGGTTGGGGTTTGATAAGCAGATTGTGGTTGAGGGATCAGGCAGAGATGTTATCGGTCGAAAATGCATCTCCCTTTCAAAACACGGCCTCGTTTGCTGCCATGGTGGTAGTGTGTGTCTCAGGCGTGCCATGCACGTGGGAGGGGGGGGTCTCAGGTCATGGGAAGCTGTGTTTGTCTGATATGTCAATCTTACCTCACAGCACTTGAGGAAACTTTGATCTGCATGCTAGTATAGCCATGCTAGTGTCCATCTGCCTGGTCAGAGGTTGCAAGTTCAGCAGCTGCAGTAAGTAATGAATGTCATTGTTTGTCTGACTTTGTCTGAGAACTTTTCACCACCAACATCACGGCAATTTATGCGTGTGCGTGCTTCCATACGTGTGTGTGTGTGTGTGTGTGTTTGTGTTATATGCATGTGCATATATGAAAAAAGCACCTCCGCCCAGCCTATTGTGAAGACATAGCTCGTTTGTATGTATGAGTTTCTGTGTGTTTCTTGAGTTTCTGTAAGTCTCTGCATGGGTTCATAGGCTTAAAGCGTGAGTGTGATACAAAAGCCATCTCACGGTAACCAAGGTGTCACAACAGGGGAAATAAAAGCATCCTGTCATGGTCTCTTAGTCTGTAGCAGCATACCAATCACTACTGTCAGGCGAATGTTGTGCCTGTGCACGTGTGTGTGTGTGTGTGTGTGTGTGTGTGTGTGTGTGTGTGTGTGTGTGTGTGTGTTTGTGTCACTAACAACTGCTTGTGTCTGCCTATGTTTATATGGATACATGCACATACACAATGCTTGTATGCATGTGTGTGTGTGTAGGCCTGTGTGTGTGTGTGTGTGTTTAAGTATCCATGTGCTGCATGTGTGAGTTTGTGTGTGTATATGTGTGTGATGCAGAGGAGTGAATGTTGAATGGAAAAAAGGAACCAGAATTGCGTTCCCTTGAGCAGCGTGACCTACATAGGCGTCCCGAGGGCCCAGACAGGCCCGCAGAGCAGCGTCTGTAATGGAGTGTGTGTGTGTGTGTGTGTGTGTGTGTGTGTGTGTGTCGTGGAGGGCTATGTTTGGTGAGGAGGTGGAGGTCTCAGAAGAGACTTTTACATGCCATCACTGGAGCTTCAGGGGTTCAGAAGAAGTGAATTGAGAGAGAGAGAGAGAGAGTGTGTGTGTGTGTGTGTGTGAGAGAGAGAGAGAGAGAAAGAGGGAGGGAGAGAGAGAGATACCCAAGAAAGAGATGTTAACTTAAAAGCGAGAGAGTCAAGAGTGCTTTAACTTATTGAAGGTGATAAAAGAGGGGGTTGTATGAACACAGACAGATTGAGAGAGAGAGGAAAAGATTTAAAAGAATATTTTTCAGAACTAGAGACCAAACATAACATTTACAAGAGAAGTGTACAAATATACTTACGTTTATCCCGCACAGCACAGACAAACAAAAGTATTTCTTTACCAAAGAATTGAAATGAACACTGTGGGTGGTGTACGTGTGTGTGTGTGTGTGCATGTGTGTGTGTGTGTGTGTGTGAGATGAACAGTTGTCTTATTGTCTTAGCAAGGAGAAACTGAGAAACAGAATGCTGTTGGTATCCTGATGAAGAGCAGAGAGGTGGACAAGTGTAAGGAATGTGGCAATAGGTTAGTCAGAGACGGTTGATAAACCGAGATGATTCATAAAGAGGTTTTTCCTGTATCAATATGACATACAGTTTAAAGCTGCCATGGTTCTTTCCCATGGGGAATTTGTGGGATTTTACTCTAATTGGCATCCTTTATTTGAGCAGAGACTTTTATACCGCCTGCAACAATATACAAGTTTAAACAAAGTCCTATAGTAAGCCAGTCAAAATCAGTTGCCGTGCTAATATTAGCAAGCTAGCTAACTTGGTTAACAGACAAAATTAATTATTTCTAAAAATATGAGTCCCTGATATCACACCCAAGCAATGACAATAAAATGACACTCAAAATTATATTTCTGTTATCTATTAAGAGAAAAGGTCAATGTTGTGACGTCTAGGATCGGAGACTGGAGCTGTATCTGGTTTTATTACATTGGCAAAGCCTAGAATGCTTCATCTTGGGTTCTAAAGTATCTTTGGTTTAGTTTTAGAAATGGCAGTGGGAGGACCAAGGGGATTTGTTATTGAAGAAAAGAAGGAAATTGCTGTGTGTGTGTGTGAGAGAGAGAGAGTGTGAGTGTGTGTTGCTACATGGTTAGCGCTCAGCAACAGTGATTAAATGATGACTGAGGGGAACACAGGAGAGGAAAACGAAAAAAAAAAAGTAAGACAAGAAAAAAAATGTTGTTGGTACAATCCACACAATGGTGTTTAATTAGCATAATGAAAAAGACAGGGATTTAAAGAGTGAGGAGATAGAATGTGCCACAGTGGTCGTCATGGAGATGAAAGTATCTGCGAGAAGCTTGAAGGCAGGCTCTGAAGAGGACCTCTGTGGAAGCAATGAGTGTGTGTGTGTGTGTGTGTGTGTGTGTGTGTGTGTGAATTAACGGATGAGTTATTGAACCATAGTGTGTGATTATGGATAAGCACGTGTGTTTGCGTGAGGTTGTATGTTTTTGTTTTTTTTTCTTTTGTTTTTCTCGGAATGAAGAGGAACATACATATCTGTTGGAAAAAAAGGAAAAAAATATACATGATTGTGTGTTGCAACACATATGTGTGTGTGTGTGTGTGTGTTTGCATGTGTGTGTTTGTGTGTGTGTGCGCGTATATTTGTGTTATTTCCACAGATCTGCCTACTCTCATTTGTGTTTGGGTTTAGTTATTTACTGTCCTCCGGTGTAAAAGAGTGTCTCTTCCGGGTGGAAAAGTCGGAGATAAATCCCGGGCTGGTGTCTCACCTCAAGGACGCCTGTTCTCCAGGCATGATGGAGTAATCGAGGAATATTATTGTCCCAGGCCGGGAGCGTGAGCCGATTATGAGATTGCCATGTGCAGGTTAGGCCCCTTTATTGCAGGCAAAGGCTGAATCACACCTCTTCGATAGGCCACCGATAAACCACTGCTGCTCATTCTTCTACATGCTTACATTTCAATGTACCATCAAGCAGATTTAATATTTGACTGTATGCCTATCTATCTGACAGTAATTATGTTTACATCTCTGTGTGTGTGTGTGTGTGTGTGTGTGAATAATATAGCATGTGCTGTGTGTATTCTATTGGACTGGTGTTCTTTTTGCCAAATTCATTTGCAGAATTTGTAGGTTTATGTGTGTATGTTTGTGTGTGCGTATTTGTGTTTGTGTGTTTGTGTGTGTGTTTGGAGGGGGCGGGGTCCTTTGGAACCTTGTTCAGTGTAATGCATTTTGATTGTCTCGATCAGATTTCATTTTTTTTCCCCTGGCACTCTTTGCTTTGTGGACGTCCTGTAGTTTCATTGCTCCACAGGGAATGTTGATTTTTTCATCTCAAATCACACAAGAGTGGATGATGAAGTGGAAGACAGACAGACAGACAGAGAGACAGACAGACAGACAGACAGAGAGAGAGAGAGAGAGATGCATCATTATGTATTAATCATCATGTGTTTATGTGTGCTCTACAACTAATGGTAACCTGGTATTTGTTTTGGCAATACTGGTCTGTGACACATTCATGTCAATAAAGCTTGTTTGAAATTTGAATTTGAGCTTAAAAGACAGAGAGAAAAGGAAAGGAGAAAGTGAATGTGAGAGTGTGCGAGAGAGAGAGAGAGAGAGAGAGAGTCACTGAGGCATTAGGGCTGGGAAGACAAAAGCAGCCATTGATTTGGTAATGAGCTTTTATCTCCTCCTATAATTGCACACTGCTTCATGTGTGTGTCCCCACAGTGATAAATTGCTCTTCTCGCCTTACTCCTATCCTCTGTGTGTGTCTGTGTGTGTGTGTGCGTGTGCTTGTGTGTGTGTGTGTGTGTGTGTGTGTGTGTGTGTGTTTGTGTGTGTGTGTGTGTGTTGTTTGGATGCATGTATTTGTTTGGATATGCAAATCTGATATCTGTTCCTCACATTCATCTTTGCACATTTTTGTGCAGTGTCCAGATCTATGAGGTTATGCATACATGAGGGTGTACGTGTGTGTGTGTGTGTGTGTGTGTGTGTGTGTGTGTGTTTGTGTATGTGTGTGTGTGTATGTGCAGTATGTATGTGTGTGTGTGTGAGTGTGTGTGTGTGTGTGTGTGTGTGTGTGTGTGCGCGCGCGCGCGTGCATGTACAGTATGTGTGTGAATATTGTGTGTGTGTTTGTGTGTGTGTGAGTGTGTGAGTGTTTGTACAGTATTTATGTGTATATGATGTGGTGTGTGTGTGTGTATTTGTGCATATGCTGTGTGTGCATAACAGTAGATGAGACTATCAAACCCTCTCCAAGATGAATCACTGAAACACTGAACAGTGGCGTAGAAATGAAATGATTTAGTGGGAGCCTCAAAAGGCTCTTTCTTTAAGAAGGATGTCATTAAGCGGGGTCTGCTTCAGGTAAAGACAATCTTGTGTAGTCAGCACCTGTCTTACCAAACAGGTCTTCAACTACAAGCGATTGAATCAAAAAGATACAAAGGAACCAATATTAGAAATGTGTGTGTGTGTTTTTGTGTGTGTAGTGTTTGTGTGTGTCTGTGTGTGTGTGTGTGCGTGTGTGTGTCTGCCTGCCTGTATGTGTGTGTGTGTATGTGTATGTAAATGTGTGTGTTGGTGTGTTGCAAGTGCACTTGCATATGTTGAGTTTGTGTATGTGTGTGTATGTGTGTGACAGTCACAGACTGTTTGAATGTAGAAGTATATAAGGGTCATGCCAGTTTGTCCCTGTGTACTTCAGACTCCAGTAATGTCGAGCCAAGAGGTGACATTTAACTGCCGAGTCATCTGATGAATAACATTTCCTCCGACTGCACTAATGGTAAACAAACAAACAAGCTACCAACCATTCTTAAGCCACATCGGTCATCAGCAAAGCAAAAGGCTGAGCAAACAAATCCGGCCTAACGATATGCAGATTTTTTGTTTGTGAGTGTCAATAAAGTCAGAATGCTCCTGTTAGGCACCAAACAAACAAACACACACATGCACACATGCACACAAGTAACATGCAAACAAACAAAGCAGGCCAAATGAATGTCCAAACACTGGCCCCTGTCCCTAAACCTCTAGGCTCTTCCCTGCTCCGTGTGGACTCATTTACATGACAAAGGCAGACTTCAATTATTCAACAGGCCTGATTTGATCAACACCGGAGAGCCAGTGTTCCTTTGCCAGGACACCCAGGATTTTTTTTTTACTTTCATTATTCATGAGACCAGAGAAAGAAAGAAAGAAAGAAAGAAAGAAAGAAAGAAAGAAAGAAAGAATGAAAGAAAGAGGGGTGGAAGAGGACGAGAGGTGTGGGTATATATATATATAGAGAGAGAGAGAGAGGCAGGGGGGGAGGTGAAATCGAGAGGCAGGATGGAGAGGGAGGAAGAGAAAAAGAGAAAAAGACAGAGGGCTAGATAGATAGGGAGAGAGAGAGGGAGAGAAAGAGAGAGAGAGTGGAAGCAACAACAAAAGCTGCCGGGTTCAGTTTCACGAGTATTAAAAAAACTTTTTCTTCCTTTCTCCCGACCCGATGAATATTTCACGGCCGGTGAAACCTAGCTGGGCCGCTGTCTCGCTGCTGGCAGGGGATGATGGGAAGGGTGGGCCAACAGAATGCCCAGGCGCCGGCCGCAGTTTCGCTCCGAGGTCACGGTGGGGCATGGGTTCACATCCCCATTGTGACGCGATATTCAGCCCTTTGAATTATTACCTGTAAAGCAGGAACAGTTCAGGTCAGACAAAGTGCATATGGAGGCCTGGAAGCATCTGTGTGGTTTTTTTTTTTATGTCAGTCCACTAGCTTGCCTTTGCCATCTCTTTCTCCACCTCTCCTTCCGTCTCTGTGTTCTTCTCTCTCGTTTTCTCTCCCATACAACCTGTGTAAAGATGGGAGAAGTTCATGTTCATGTTTACTTAGTCATTTGGATGTGCCCCTCTCGCTTCATTGGTCTCTCTCTCTCTGTCACTCGCTCTCTCTCTCTCTCTCTCTCTCTGTCACTCGCTCTCGCTCTCTATCATGTACTGATATGTTCTTGTCATGCACTGTCATTAAGAATGACCCTTTGGCCCCAAAGTGCTCTCTCCTCTCTCTCTCCCTCTCCCTCTCCACCTCTCCCTCTTTCTCTCTTGCTCTTGTGTTACACCTGCGTGCACTTGAGCAGGTCATGACTCTTTGACCTCTGTAGTATAATTATCTAAGCTCTTTGTGTGCAGTCTCTCTCTCTCTCTGTCCCCCCCCCCCTCCCCTCTTTGTGAATGGAAGAAAACATTACCCTGTTGGTTTGAGTGCTCTTTGGAGCCAAGGGGTGTAGATGTTGTAATGCAGGTTATGGATGTGTGTGTGTGTGTGTGTGTGTGTTTGTGTGGTGTGTGTGTGTGTGTGTGTGTGTGTCTGTGTTTGTGTGGTGTGTATGTGTGTGTTTCTGTCCCCGTATGTATGTGTGTTTGTGTTTTTGTGTGTATGCTCCTCTGTGTGTGTGTGTGTGTGTGTGTGTGTGTGTGTGTGTGTGTGTGCGTGTATGTGTGTGTTTAGTTTATGCGTTTATTGCTCAGAGCACATGTATCCACATGCATGTTGCATGTGTTCCCATGCAGCTCAGCTGGGCACCAATGGCAGGCTGATGGGCCCAGAGGCGTGCTCACACTGAGTGGCAGTGCTTTTTGGATTACTCACAGGTAGCACAGCACACATCCCTGGCCTCAGCAGGAGTGCTGGCCTCAGGCACGGAGATAAAAATACCCATAATGCTCAGCGAGAGCCCACCGCCAAAGGGGGGTGGGAGATAAGTAAGAGGTGTGTCCACTCATCTGACTTCAATTCCTTGCTCTCTCATTTTCAAAATTCCTTCATTTGCACACATGCACACACACATCTGAGGGAGTGATGTTTTAAGGCCCGCCTGATTGCTTGAAACCATCTCTCTGAGCGCAGTGGCCAAGTCCGCTGGTCATAGGTCATTGTGCAAGGGGATCTATGGTGAGAGCAACCAATGAATCATGACTGTGACTTATAAATCATGTTGCCCGAGCCTCAGATTTCTCCAGTTTCCAGGCTTTTTATAAAGTTTTGCTCTGGAGGGTTTTTTGATTTTGTGCCTTAGTCTCATCTGAACATAGGGCTTTTTGCTCATGCTTCCACTGCTGCTGTGTATGTGTGTGTGTGTGTGTGTGTGTGTGTGTGTGTCCACCCAGACAGGAAAACTAGAAATCAGAGCACACATCTGCAGCGTGGCCTCTGGAGGACAGGCTGATTCTGTCCCTGGGCATCCTGAGAGAGACAGACACCAAGGCATGCTGGGATTGTGTTAGGAAAAGTGTTGTAGAAATAGGGGAGACGAGAGGAAGGAGGTGTGTGTGTGTGTGTGTGTGTGCGTATGCATGTGTGCGTGTGTGTGTGTGTGTGTGTGTGTGTTTGGGGGATGGGGCTTGTGGGCTAGTCGAATGTTTTCAGGAAAGTTCCAGCTGCCTGAAATACTGTTGCCGTGGCGGTGCTGTCAGATCAGCTGCTGGTTCAGGTGGTTGTGAGAGTCAAGTAATTGGACTTCCTGTTTCCTTCCTGTTTGAGGGTAGAGAGAGACTCATCTCAACTTTTGCCTGGGCCACAGAAAAGCATCTGTCTTTTTCTTTTCCTTTTTCTTTCTTTTCTTTTGTCTTCTTTTCTTGCTTTCCTTCCCTCTTTCCCACCCACACACCTAAGTGAATACCATCATCAAAGCAACTCTAATTTGTCAGTCCAGACTTTGAAACTGACTGGTTGGTGGTGTGTGTGTGTGTGTGTATTATTTTTCTTCGCTCCCATTAAAAAGGGGCATATTTGACTATCAAACTCCCTTTGATTGTAGACCAGCCTTTTCTGGAATGCGTATCAGTGTTTAGTTGCATCATTAGTTGAGATCTGTGCTGTGTGCTGTGGTATGTGTGCGTGTTTATTTGTGTGAATGACTGTGTGTGTGTGTGTGTGTGTGTGTGTGTGTGTGTGAGTGTGTGTGTGAGAGAAAGAGAGACAGAGAGAGAGAGAATGTTTGTGTCTGTGTGTAGGAGCTAACTTTTGTGTATTAGCTCATTAAAATGTACAACTTCACTGTAGAAGTCAACATTGACTGAAAAATGTGAACACCAGCGTTCAGTTAGCCAGTCAGCCAGCCATGAGATACACAGCCTCTCTCTCTCCCGCTTTTTCTGGACCTCTCTCTTTCTGTCATGCATGTCACTCTTTCTCTCTCTCTCTCTCTCTCTCTTAGTCAGTGGCTTGCATAAGAGGGACTTTAGAACCCCCATACAGGCCACATGTTGTGTGTGTGCACACAGACTGTCCAGAGAGAAGAACCAGTCGTCTAATATATATGTGTGTGTGTGGATTAACTGAATTTAAAACGCTGTTGCTTGTGTCTGCATCTGTACCAGCAGAGCCTTAAGTGTGTTCCTGTGTGTTATGCTAATAAGATTAGTCTACTCCTCAGACACTATTTTCTTAATCTGTGTGTACCGTTCAAAAACGGATGAAGGATGTGTGTGTGTGTGTGTGTGTGTGTGTGTGTGTTCTCTTGTGACAGCTCAGCACAGCTCAGCACTGCAGGGGATATTAAGGAGTCGTGGCAACCATCAAGACTTAATTGCAACTTCAAATGACAGCACCCCTGCCATCTAGTATCCAGCTGTGACTCTGTATTTTTGTGTGTGTGTGTGTGTGTGTGTGTGTGTGCGTGTGTGTGTCCAAGTGTGTTTGAGTGTGGGTGTTGCATGTGTCAGTGATTGTGATTATGTATGTATTAAGTGTGTTTATATTCAAATGAGGGCACCTGTGCTCCCTAGTATCAAGTGTAAGTGTGTTTTTTTTTGGAGTGTGTGTGTGTGTGCGAGCACACTGCATTCACACCTATCCAAAAGAGTATCACCTTAGCATAAAAGAGAGAGAAACGGAAAATAGAAATGTGTAGAGAAAAACGTGGAGAGAGAAAAAAAACAGAGAATGAGAGAAAGAAGAACGGAAAGAGAAGAAAAGAAAGAAAGAAAGAAAAAGCTTCTCAGTTGTGCATGATCTCCTAGCGGGGTGAATAGCATTAGCTTTAAGTCCCTCTCTTTCCACCATTTGGGGCATGAAAAGGAGCCGAATTACTCGCCCATTCAGCATTGATCTCAATCTGGATCGCTTTCGGCTCTGCTCGAACCCCTGGGCTTTACAGACACTGCCTGTCTGCTTTTCAGAGCCGTCCTCACACACACACACACACACACACACACACACACACACACACACACACACACACAAAAAACACACACACACATACACAGTAATACAGATACACACACACACCCACAAAAAACACACGTGCCATGTTTTTTTATCTTTTGATGGAAAGAGAAGAATATGTTAAGATGCTCCATTTAAACCGTGATGGTAATCAATGTGATAATAAAATAAGCCAATCCAATAGCAACAATGGCAGTGGCAGTAAGACTGATGGGATTGTTGGATATAGCCACTCAAACGGCTCACTCTCCTTTCCATTAATAGAACCAGGGCCATGATAAAATATGTCTAGCCATGGACGCTTATAGCTGATGACGAAGATGATGACGATGGTGATGATGATGAAATGTGGTGAAACCTAAAGGTGAAACAGAGCTGGTGGATTGTTTTTTTTTTTTCCTGCTCACTCAACCAACCTGTATTTAGACTTCTTTGTCTTTTGCCAAATGCTGGAGTTGATGAATTTTCAGCGCAGGTGTTTTTAGAGGGCTGCTCTTCATTGCTGCCGTCTCTCTCTCGTGAGGAGGAGGAGTAGCAGCAGGTGGTGAGCCGGCCGTCCTCCTCCCACCTCCCCGCTAACATGGCACATCATGGGCTGCGGAGACGTGCAGATGGTACCACACCTGTCGGAGGTGCAAAGTTTGCCTGTGGCACCGGAGTTTTTAAAACTCATCAAATCCATCACTGAGCCCTGCCGGCTTTGATAAGGAGATTCCTGTCGTCAAATAAACAATCTACACACAGACTAGGAACTGGTAAGGGGAGGAATAATTGATCGCTGAATTCTGGAAGGTTCTATGCTATTCTGCTTGTAGTCCTTGAGAGCCTCTGGCAGAGGATCTGTAGTCATTTGTGATTCCTGACATCGACATCGTCACTTTGTCATCATGAAGAACAAAGAGAACCTGAGCTGTAAAACAGCCGTTGTCATGCCACTGTCTCTCACAAGTCCAGTTAAACATCAGTTTCTACATGGCCCATCAGCATACTGAGTCATTCACTTCTCCATTGTTCCCTTTTCTTCCCTTCCCTCTGTAATGATCCCTTCTTCACAGTAAAAAGCAGGAGAGTCGGCAGAAGATTATCACCCCATACATCTTTCGTAGCTCGACTAGCAAGGAACATCTTTACTCTTGCTTCTATCAGAAAACATTCCAAACAAGTCAGGAAGTCAGAAATCAGGAAACGTTCCAAACAAGTTCCACACGCTGAACTGGGCAACATCACCGGACATGAAAGTAAACTGCATTTATTTACCAATAGCTCACCTTCCTGTCCTTAGCCTACTTTAGTAGATTTCTTTACTTTTTTGCCTTCGCTCAGGTAGGACAGTGGAGATAGACAGGAAGTGAGTGGAAGACAGAGAAGGGGGATTATTTGAGGACATGACCACAGGGCTGATTTAAACTTAAAAAACAAAAAAACAAAACCAAAAAAAAAACATTCTGGCAGACAAACACATTAATGCTAATGAGCAGACCTGGTTGTTAGCTGTTAGCACGCTTATCTGAGCAAACATGAAAGACTTCCTAATGGTGTGTATTACCAGTGGTTACGATTGATTGAGTGTTTACAAGGGCGAAATAATTGGTCGGGGCTTACAGTAACTAAGCAATAATTCCACGTGCGTCTTACCCCACACAGTTTGTGGGAGGTAAATCACTGAAATGGTGCATGTAGCCAATTCATAATGAGCATGAAAGACTAATGGGGCTGTGCACTGAGGGCATTACTCTGCTAGCGTCAGCCACCTGTGCTGATAAATATTAGTTTCATCTGACGCGCTTGGACTTTAAAGACTGCCACACCCAGAGTGAATGCCGTGCTGTGATATGCTCACGCAGACTTACTCTAGTGCTCATACTGTCCTACATACACACACACACACCACACTCACACACACACACACACATGAATGTGCTTACAACTCTTTACTTTTCATTTTCTCTGTTTTCCATCATTCTCTCTCTCTGTCTCTGTCTCTGTCTCTCTCTCTTCCTGTCTGTCATTGAGAGTTCATCTTTTTTCTGCATTGCTTGGTGTACATTCACGTGAGTGAGTAGGACTGCTTCTTTGAACTCAACCACCACCTCCAATTCAGTCCATTTATTTCACCATTTATCTGCACTCATACTGCACTATGTGTGTGTGTGTGTGTGTGTGTGTGTGTGTGTGTATGTATATTTTTCTCACCTGCTTTAACATTCTAGGATGGCTAATAACATCATCAGGAGTCCCTTATCTCAACACTCCCACAGCACCTGAGGACATGTCCTCTGTGTGTGTGTGTGTGTGTGTGTGTGTGTGTGTGTGTGTGTGTGTGTGTGTGTGTGTGTTAAGAGTATGATGGGACTGAATCTCTGCCTGCACACATGCAAACTCTGGCTCTCAGTTTTCCATTAGCGTCCTCCCCAAAGGACACACTCCAAGAGAGGGAGAGAGAGCAAGAGGTGGAGCAAGAAGAGTGAAACAGTGAAAAGGATACAGAAAAAACACTGGAGGAGAGGAGAGAATGAGGGATAGAGAGAGGGGGTGGAGGGGAGGGGAGATGTAGAGAGGGCAAAGTATAGCATGGGCTGCCAAGAGAGGATTTTGAACAGACACAGATCAAATAGTGAATGAAGGAAAGACTAGCAGATAGAGAGCACACATGCATACACACACACACGGACACACACACACACTCACACACAAACATCAAAACGTTTAGCTCATTTCTGAACACCAAGTCTGAAGATCAATGTGTCTGTTGGGAGCAACATCTGGTATTCCACTGCGGTAGCAACCTTGCAAGTTTTTTTTTTTTTTTTTAAATATCAGTTGTTTTGGAAGTGTTGATGTCGAGGCCCAATGACACCTAGGTAACGTCTACCTGCCTCCTCTAGATGTACTGCATGCTCTTGAGCCTGGTGTGATAGATCATCACACATGGTCATCGCTCTCTGTAGTGGTGGGTCTGGTCAGAGTTTTGACAGCGTACGTAAGTGATGTTTGACCTTATCGACCCTCTCAGTGTTTTTGTGTTAGGTGTGTGATGAGTGTTCTTCGGCTCGTCAGAAGGATAGACTGCGAGTGTTTGTGCTAACTCAGTTATTCCTCTATTCACTCCATCAACAGGCAGACAGACAGATGGAGAGAGAGAGAGAGAGAGAAGCAGAGAGAGAAAGAAAAAAAAGAAATAGAGAGAGTGAATGTAATTCAGACGTAGCCATCACGGAGAGAGACAATGACATTACCTAATTCCATTACCTGTTTGAATGAAAACGAATGTCAACAAATTCTAGAGAAAGAGGGGAAAGAATGAGGCCATCTGAGGTGAGTGTGGAGCGACTGGGCAGATCAATGAAAGGAGAGGGAGCAAACGAGAGCAAAGGGAAGACTGAGGAAGACAGAATGAGAGACGAAGAAACAGCGAGGCCCTTAAAAAAATATATATATGTATATATGTGTGTGTGTGTGTGTGTGTGTGTGTGTGCATGTGTGTGTATATAGATAGAAAGATAGATAGCCTTATACAGTATCGTACCTCATAAACAGGGAAGAGGACATCATATGCATAGTGTACAGAGTGAGAGGGCTGTGGGGTGAGGTGAGCTCATCTGGTTGTCTCTGTATTAAATCAGTGCAGAACAGGTACGGCCGGGTTCTTGCATGTATAAATGTCGAAAGCCCCCATAAAAAGCCAGCTCTTTTCAGGTTTCCTTAGCTCTCTGAATCACACACGCACCCCACACTCACACACACTCACACACACACACACACACACACACACACACACACACACACACACACACACACACACACTCCGCTGCAGTGTTTTCTGTTTGTTGTTTTCTCCGTCTGAAATAGTTGCTGGCTGCCAGCACGCCTCTTGGTGTAGACTGTAATAGCCATCAAGCCCAGTCAGCAAACACTTTACAGTTTCATGGAGGCACTCTCGCCAATCCCCACCGCTTCCCCACTGCTTTCCTCTTACACAAGGCACATTCAAACCAGCGCTTTACAGGGCCCCGTATAGATATTTATGTGTATCGCCGCTGTCCAGATGCCAACAGAGTGGAAATACAAGCCCTGATGAAATGTTTAGACCTGCCTCAGATACTGTTGTCAGTGACTAGTATTACTTCCGTGGTGGTTATCTCTGTCGGATGGTAAAGATTGAGTGCAGTGTGGGTAGCGCTAGGAATTAATTTCTTTTTTTTTCCTTTTTTTTGCCTGTGTGTGTGTGTGTGTGTGTGTGTTTGTGTGTGTGTTGTTATCTGATGCCGTGATCAGATCAGAAAGCTGTCTGTGCGAAGGCCAGTTTCAGGGATAATGTTGCTCAAAACTGACCTAATGAGGGTCTGATTAGACAGATGAGAAACAGGGGGGAACTGGTTAACTGGCCCGGAAGTTAGGATTCTGTTGCAGCTGTTATTGTGAATGCTTGTGTAAGTCACTGGGTATGTGTGTTTGTGCATGTGTGTATGCATGCGAGAGTGCATGTGTCTGTGTGTGTCTGTGCGTGTGTGTGTGTGTGTGTGTGTGTGTGTGTGTGTGTGTGTGTGTGTGCGCGCGCATGTTTGTGTCTAAGTGGTATGTACATGTTCCCATGCTTGAGTGTCTGTTTTTGCAAATTGAAAAGACTAATCTATGCTCTCTCTTCTGGCTGGCCAAAGCTACTAAGCTTTATTCATACAGGAGCGGCTTTCAAATGAATAGAAATTCTAATGTACAAGCCAGGAGAAAAGGGGTATTTAAAGGTCCCAGTGAGACTTGGATGTTCTTTTTTTTTTCTCTCTCTCTCCCTCTCTGTGTGTGTGTGTGTGTGTGTGTGTGCATGTGTGCTTCCTCTCTCAACAGCAGAGGCATAGTAGGTGAGGTGAAGGGGAAATAGGAGCATGAAATAGGCCTTTTGAAGAGGATTGTGTGTGTGTGTGTGTGTGTGTGTGTGTGTGTGTGCGCGTGTGTGTGTGTGAAACAGGCCTTTTGAAGAAGATGTTTACCTCTTGCCTCTTCGCCCCCTGGCAAGGGAGCATGCATCCCCTTCCTCTTTTCTCTCTCTTTTCCTCCGTCTTGCTTTCTCTTTCACTCTCTCTCCCACTCTCTCTCATTCTCTTTCCCTACTAGCGTCAGCTAGTGACTCTCTTTTTCACCTCTTTCGCTCTTTCTCTCTTCATACTTTTTGGTCTCTTTCATCCCTCTTTTCAGAGGAACCTTTGGGAGTCTTTAGAGTTGAGATCTTGCAGTGGTGTTTGGTACTTTAGAGAAGTGCCAAGGACATGGTGTTGATAGCAGTGGCACTCTGACAAACATCAGCTCCTATTAAGGGCTAAAACAGGGCACTGGATATGAATTAGTCAGGGAAATTACACAGAACGTTCCCCCTTTTCTATTCATGCAGTTAGATGTCTTCCAGAAGATGCATTTACATTTTTGTATGCTGTGCATGTGTGTGTGTGTGTGTGTGTGTGTGTGTGTGTGTGTGTGTGGGAGCAAGAGCTGAAATCCTGGCAGCAGATGTGTGAAAAGTCTGGGACAAATGGAGCGCAAATGACGAGCAGCTGGCAAAGGAGATGGCCGAGCAGTGCTGAGTCTGCCTCCTTGTGTTCACACACACACACGCACACACACACACACACACACACACACACACACAGACAGTCCACACACACACACACACACACACACACACACACACACACAGACAGTCCACACAATCTCTCTCTCTCTCACTCTTTCTTTTTCTACATCACTGTTTCCCTCCCATTCTGTTTGTCGTTCTCTTTTTGCCACCCTGCTCACTCCTCTACCTTCTCTCTGTCTCCATCCTTCTCTCTCTCCATTTCTATTTTTTTGTTTTTTTCTTCGATCTCTGTACTCACCCCCCTCTCTCACTCGCACTCTCTTTCTGTCCATCTCTGTCTCAAGTCTGCTTTCCATCTCTCCATCTCTTTATCTCTCACTCTACCCCTTTATCTGTGCCCATCTCTGTCTCTCAGACATCCTCATCTGTTGAAAGGCCGTCTGTCCATTACAGTGTCATCTGTGGAGTGTAAAGACTAATCTTGAGGGCCTCTGCCAGCCTGAGACAGCCTGAACTTTTGACTCTCTGACTCTCTCTGCCTGTAATCACCAAGTTCAGTGTCTTATTCACATACTCAAAGCAGCACTCCTTCTGGGAGGAAAAAGTTACGTGGAAAAGATGTATAACTCATCTATCCTAATAGACTAATGTAAGGACCATCTGAATCCCTACAAAATTAGTATAATCCCAGCTAACATTTTATTTAATGTTGGAGGCCCAAGAAAGACTCCAAATGTTGTATTTGCGGTTTAGGATAGTCAAAGGATTATTACTCATATGAGTCTCCCTGCATGTTTCTCCATGTGTTCTTGGTCTTACAGTCTTACTCTAACAGTTTTGCCACTCATTTTCATACTTGTGTCAATGCAATGCCAACTTTTTCAAAACTCTTTCAAAACACTTTCACAACAACCATAGTCTATAGGAGCCAACCAGGGTTTGCGTTTGCATTGCTTTAGGACAAATGCATTCAGTCACCACTCCATCCTAGTCAATGTTCAATGCCTATGTTCACCTCCAACACAATTATGTACAACTACAGCAGGTTTTGCAAATATTTAGATACTTTTATCAAAACAATTATTATTACTATAAAGTATAACTATAAAGTCAAAGCCTAAAAAATAAAATAAAATATGTTCAATCGATCTAAATTCAACTCTATTCACATATTTGCCTTATTTACTGTATTGTAGGTCTCTTTACATGTATCACTTCTTGTAGTGGGACATTATATGAGAACCTCAAGTGATGTTTTTATCCATGTAATGACCACTGACCTTTTTTCAGTGCAACACAATGATATACAGGACCTTAGGACATGGTAACATGGTACACTAGTATACACATTGTATTTTCTGTTCCAAAATATACTATACTTACAAAATACTACTATACTTACAAAATACTACTACACTTACAGAATACTGTAAATACTGAAATGGCATGCTGTCGTACTCCTAGACTACAGCATATACCTTGTAGAAAGTGGGGTGTGTACCATTGCTAAGCTCTTTTATACCAAGAAGATGTGTGACCATTTTATTATTGTAATAGTTTGACATTATACAGACATCATTATAGTAAACCACATCATAATGTCACTGACATACATATCATGTAGAAGATATGCGACAATGTTGATCTATGTCCAACTGTATGAGAAAGGTTATATTTCATGTGTTTTATTTCAAGTTGTTTCTGTTTTTGTTTTCACTACACACTGATCACCATTGATGTGTTGCCGGGTGACAGCATGTGCTATGGTTTCGACGCCACAAGTAATTTTGGGTGAAATATTGAAGAGTTTTAGTGGCTGTAGTGCATTTTGCAGCAAATGTTAACAGAGGGTGCTGAGATGTGTGTTGGTAAAGCACGCTGGATGTAGAGTTTTGAGAAAGTAGACACCGTTCTGAGATGAAAATGGTGGGCAGAACCTGTAATAGTAATATGAGGCAGTGAAACATGACTGGTCCGGGTTAAACATATTTGCACCTGGGGTTTATTTTTCATGCCAATGACATATTCACAGGACATCAACCATTTCTTTTGCTTCTATCAACTTGCCGTCACGGGTTCTCCTGTAACCACTTACCCATATTCTCTCTCTCTCTCTCTCTCTCGCGCTCTTTCGCCTTCACTTGTTCCCCTGCTACCACCGAATTGGATTTTCTGTCCGTTCAGAATGAATTGAGCTGCCGTGCTGGGTGGTGTTTCTGCTGTGCTATAACAAGCTCATGTCGATTGTCTTAAATGTAAGTATGCACGATTTAGGTGAATGCAGTGTGTGGATCGGGGGGGACCGTTTGGAGAGCTGCATCCTGACATTACAAACAAATAAAGCCAGGGCTTCTTTGCCTCGGGGCTGGAAGCACACTGGAAACTAATGCACTGAGCCAACGGCCTGACAAGCGTGCAGCGTGCATGACAAACCCAACAGAGCCCAGAGCGGGAACTGGTGCACTTTGTATGTGTGTGTGTGTCTGTGTTTGTGTGTGTTTGTGTGTGTGTGAATTGGATGTGGTTTGTGTGTATATTTATTGTGTGTGTACATATTTATTTCTTTTAATGTTGTGTGCTCATGTGTGTGTTTGTGTGTGTGTGCATGCATGTGTGTGTGTGCGTGCTCGTCCATGTGAGAACCTTTTACATGTTTTGTGTCTCTCCTCATGTATGCTCTTTTTCCGAGTGTGTGCGCGCACATCCTCCATTAGCTAGCAGCAATGTGTTGTGTGTTGTGGTGTGTGCTGAAAAACAATTCTCTCTCCACTTCCATCTCCAGTCGCTTGGCCCCGCTGATACCCACAGCAGGCCTCTAAATCTCTGTAAGCCCATTACCAAGGCCATGAAATGGGCTGGATGCACCGCCACCTAGCCTGGTACTCCATCCATCCCAGCTCCAGTGGCTCACACACAAGTGCTTCTGTTGGTACCTGCAAACACCACTAGTGTCCTTTTAGCCATTGCTAAAGAGCCCATTGCTGCTGCCTGGTGAAGTCTATATGTGATATGATGTGTATTACTGTTCCTGCTCTGTGGTTGTAAATGCTTTACTAGGGCCATTTCTAAAGCTGTTGAACTCTCAGTGCTGTTGTTTTCTGGTGGGTTATGTTAGCATTTGTGTCGGTATCATGCAGGATCTTGAATGGTACTCCAATCGTTTTTGGCTGGCTACTGTGTTGTTTCTTTTTTTGCCTCATGCTGTTGTGTGTATGTGTGTATGTGACTATGTGTGTGTGTGTATGTGTGTGTGTGCTGAGATATTTTATGACTATGCTCTACACAAAAGACATCATACTGAGACACCCTTACAAACAAAACAGACACTCTTACAAACAAAATAGTTCGAGATAAGTCAATAAGTGACTGCCTGTATTTACTCAAGATCATTTTTCTTTCGGTTCCTTTGTCTAACATCTTCTGTGAGAGCTGTGTTAATATTCTTCAGACCAGTCATACGGACATGTTATGGAGCAACTGATGCTATGTTATAATCAACACTTCTTGTGTTAACATTGTCTTCATTCGACAGTAGGTTGCTGCTTACAGTGCTGGCTTAAAGTAATGCTGCACTTTTGCACTAGGCAAAGATCCATGGCTATAAGACAGTGCTGTGAACTGCTATCTCAAAGCCGAATGCGGTGAATGCACTTTGTTATGAAATGAAGGCAGTATATGGACCTCCCTACCATGCTGTGGCCTGTGTATGGGTATGGAATCAGTCACTCTCAGCTACAGTCTGGATGGTTGCTTTTGTCCTTGACGCTCTTGGGACAACTGTCACTCCCTCCATTCCTCTATCTCTCCGTCCCTTCATCCCCCTCTCTCTCCGTCGCCGCCGTCTGCAGCCAGACATAGAACCCCCCTCCTCAGCTTCACCCTCCATTTGATCACGAATCTGCGCCTTGCCAAAGATGTCTCTGCTAATGACGCTAAATCTAGCATGCTTAATTGGACCAGTGAACTATGTCATTGGAGCTAGGGAGCTGTGCGTCTATTGGCCCCCAAGGCAATCACGGCCCAACGACGACTCGTTGCGAGAGACATGGACGAAGGGGTGAAGAGACAGGACAGGAGGAGGACATAAGGAAGTTAGGGTCACGGAAGGTAAACAAAGACTGCAGGAGAGAGAGAGAGAACCAGGAGCTCCTCTGTTAGTGTAGCATGAAATTGTTCTCAACTATAGCATGGCAAACAGTGATCTAGCTATGTGTTATGTGTGTAGGATGTCTGAAGATGTCACAGCAAATGTGTCTAAAAGAGACAGACAAGGGAAAGGTCCAGACACACTAGAGCAAATAGACGGATAACTATGGGTGACTGTGTCTATGTGTGATGCCGTGCAAAATATGTGTGTGTGTGTGTATTTTCAGTTCAGATGGCTAGGTCTGGTGTTAGCTCATTGGCTGGACAGCCTGTGGTGATTCAGCGTGCTCCTGACCAGCTGTGACAGGCCTCTGATGCGAATGTGACGCGCCACGTTTAGAGAGCGCCACGCCACACAGCCCCCGATGCTACGCCAAGCTGACGCGGCGGCGAGATATGAAGTGGCCCTTAGATTTGCCACTCAGGCTGGGCGCATGTGGCAAAACAGCATTCTCCATAGTCTGTCATGGTCCTCCCCATTCATTCTCTACAGAGGAGCAATACCTCCATTTCTTTCTCTTTCTCAGTGAAGTCATATATGAAACTCTGGGGTTGGTGGTAGCATAGTGGTAGCATAGTGGTTAAGTTACCTGGCTAGCGTGTAAGTAGCCTGAAAAGTTGTGGGTTCGAATCCCGGCTGCCACCGTTGTGCCCTTGAGCAAGGCACTTAACCCTAAGTTGCTCTAGGGGAGACTGGCCCTGAACAATTGATAGTTGATGAGTTGTAAGTCGCTTTGGATAAAAGCGTCTGCTAAATGTAAATGTAACTCTTTTCTTAAATACCGAAATAATTGGACCATTTTTTTTGTATCGCATTTTTTCTTACAAATTTTTTGTAGTTATTCTAGCTACATTGGGTAAGTAAGTAAGTAAATAAAAATCAGGTTGAGTCGTGCACTGGGGAATCAAGCCAGACTGGGACTAGATAAAAAGCCCCTTTCCCCTTGATGTATGCTGTAACAACAGGGTGTGTGTATGATAAAACATAAGTCAATGATGACAGTGAGTGTATTGTTATAAAACTACAGCGTTTACAAGAAAAGTTTTCCGACTTGGATGGAGACAAAACCTCTGTTCTCCCTTCCACACAGTGACATCTAAACACCTGTCTCATATGTGCTATTTTTACTACCCATCGTGCACCACTGTCTCATAGCTCTCTGACTCCAGCTCTGATCTCTGGGTCAGTGCACTTGTCAGGTCCCTGTAAAGGTTTCCTGTAAGGAAAAGAAAAAAAAAAGAGAGGCAGACAGACAGATGGCGCTGAGAGGTATAGGCCAGCAGGCTTTGTTCATGCAGGCCATTAGACAGAAAGCTGGAGAGTGTGAATGCACTTGTCGTTCCCAGGTTCACTCCTGGACTCTCGGTCATGTGGTCCCAGGCGTCTCCTCCTTGTGCGACGGGTGTTAATTAACTCCCCCCAGACTCGTTTGTCATGCCCCACGCGTCCATTGTGATGTCATCTGTGCCGGAATGTGCGCTGACCCAGAGCCCCCGGGCATCTTTGGAAAGGGAGCGGTGGACGGGATGGACAGAGTGCTTTCAATTGCCAACTCTAGTATTTGAGATCTCTATTTCTCTCCTCTCTCTCCCTCCCTCTCTCTCCCTCTCTCATCATTCCTTGGCCTTGTCTCTCTCTCCCACTGGGTCTTGTAATGATGAGTTCATTAACTAGTTCCTCTAATCATAAGATCACAGTGTTCACTCGGCAGGTTTTTGTCTGACTTGTGGGCTTGCGAGAAGTCATTACGTTCTTCCTTTGACCATGAGGAGGACTTGTTTACAGCCAGAGGGTCGGGTCATGTGAGGTCACTCCCAGGGCCCCCCCCACCCCTTTATACAAATACACACACACACACACACACACACACACACACACACACACACACACACACACACTCTGACCCCCCCTCCACCCCCATCTGTAATCCACCTGATGAGTTTGAGAGCGCCTGTCGTCCAGTACTGCCATTTCCTCGCGCAGGACTCACCTCTCCCTGTGGCATTTCTCCGTGCCCTGTTCTCCGAGGTCGAGGAGCCCCGTCCAGCCTGTCATTTACCCTCCCCCTGGTTAAATAGCACCTCCTCCTCCTCTGCCACAGCTCCTCCTGTTTGACTGTGTATAGCTAGACGCTTGCTCTGACCTGATAACTCACCCCGCCAAAGGAAAAAAAAATAGAGTGGCCTTCAGCATGTCACCCCTGATCATCCTCCTTAATTACTCCTTGTCACACACACACACACACATACACACACACACACACACACACATCCAAGCCCACCAGCACCACCCTTGTGTTGGCATTTATGGCAAATTTGAATATTTCCCCCCGGCAGATGGTAGGAATGTCACGTTGTGACACTGATTTATTAATCTTTAGCCCCTCGCGCCAGGGTGGGCCGTACGGGCCTGTCACCAGCTTATTGTTTTAATAATGCTCCCTCACTGCTGTCTTCTCCCTAGGCAGCTGAGGGAGTGCTTGTGGGGTAGAGCAGGCTGGAGTCAAGCAACACACACACACACACACACACACACACACACAAACAAACCCGGGGGTTTACACAAACTGGTGACATAGCTCTCTCGCTCTTGCTGGAGGATGTCAAAGTCACTGTGACTCTTTAACCCTCATCAAGGGGCTTTTTTTCTTTAAGGGCTGGGTCCTTAGCACCTGTGACTAGGGTGTGTCCTTGTGTATGAGGAAGAATGTGTACTTCTGTGTTTGTGTGTGTGTCTGTGTGTGTGTGTGTGTGTGTGAAAGGAGTAGGTGTTGCCAGCCTGTTCTCTCACCTGCTGTTATTACTGTAAAAGCCCTGTGGTGCCTTTTTGGAGTGTGTTGGGTTGCATTTGGGGACTGGAGGTGTGTGTGTGTGTGTGTGTGTGTGTGCCAGGAGATAGTAACTGGGCATCTGGTGTTGGCTCACTGTGTGCATGGTCATGTTTTTGACGCCGACCATATGTTCACACCTGGAGATGGGCTTTGCAGGTGAGATCCTTGATCTGGTGTGCGAAAAGAAAGAAGAAAAAAAGAAAAAAAAAAAAAAGAAGTTCATAGAGTCAAAGTTTTTGTTTGTTTATTTGTCTGTTTTTTAAAGTATGTTGCTAGGCTACACGGTCATGACACCGTCTAGACCCCCGTCGCCACTGGCCCAGTTTGGAAATAGAATGAAACGCACGACTGATGCAACCAAAACCGTGAAAAACCGAAGATGTCGTTGAATGAAAAATGTGTTGAATTCCCAGCTTCAGTAGAGGAGCCTGTGGAATGAAAATAATGAAGTGAAGCTAACAAGCCCAAAAATCCACATAGTAAATAGGAGGACATATAGCCTGCTGCCTAAGTGAATGCTACATTTATTAAAAAAAAAAATCAAATACATAAATAAAAAGTGTCTCCATCTGCATTCTAGCAGTCCAGATTTGCATAGAGAAATGGAATAGCTCAATATCTCACAATTATGTACAGGCGAGGCCTAGCCTTCCTAATGGCTTGCTTGCTAAAAAGGGTACTGAGCATTAAGTATGTGGCAAAACTTGGTAATGGTGTTTAAAAAAACAGGGTGGCCTGTGGGGAGAATGACAACAGCACAGGATTCAGGGCTGCTTCCTCTGTCCACAGTTAGTGTCACTCCATTATATCTGCCAGCTTAGCTTCTGCTATGACATTGGGCTTACAAGAATCCTTGCTTGCTTAAGCTTTACCTAAGTCTTTTCAGAAGGGAGGTGTTATATAGATATCAACACAAAACACACACACACAAACACACACACACACACACACAACACAACATACAAAACATATAAAGCATTTGCATTTAAAGGACTGATGCAAACATGCACCACAGCCAGTTCTCTCTCTCTCTCTCTCTCTCTCTAACCTCTTTAATAGGGCTGACATACTGTAGATAACTGAGTAGTTGACATTGCAGATGTGCGATGTGTCTTATTTACTTGGCACAGAGTGCTACTTTCCCCGTTGTAGTGCTAGAGAGATGGATGATCTTGTTGGGGAAACAATAGTTTCAGAGTGGACTCAGAGGAATGCAGTGGATGAGTGGCTGAGTCTGTTTGGTGCTAAGTGTTTAGCTCTTGCACAGTCTCACAGTCTCACAGACAACATCATTCTCTCTCTACTCTGCTTAAGACTAGCATGGTCACAATCTCATTGTGTCTTTCTTTCTTGATCTTTATCTGAGCTGCTTTGTGTTTTTCGTCTCACGTACCAACACACTGTTTATTTCTCTCTCTCTCCGTCTCTCTCTCTTCTCTCTCTGTCAGCCACCTAGACACTGGCCTTAATTACAGTTTCTGTGTGTGTGAGAGAGGGAGAGAGAGAGAGAGTTTGTGTGCGCATTTACACTTTGGCTCTGATATAGGTGGAGAGCCACAGAGACTAGGTGGTTGGCTAATGCAGGGTCTCGGCGCCTCAGCTGCTGAGGCAGTGACAGCAGCATTAGCATTAGCTTTAGCATTAGCATTGTTGTGCATTAGCAGTGTTGGCTCCCATCTATTTGTTTTGAGGCAGATTAAGGAATGTGGGAGAGGGGCAGAATGTGGTATTGAGGATTAGACTAATAAACAGCAGCTCTTGTTGCGCTGCTTTGTGAAGCCGCAAGATTACATGGCAGGAGGCGGAAAAGGAACGTGTGTGTGTGTGTGTGTCTGTTTGTGCATTGTGTGAGCATGTCTGTGTGTGCGTGCAGGGTGAGCTGTTGATCTCGTTTGCATATAGAAAAGTTAAATAACTGAGAGAGAAAAGAATGAGAGAGTTGGCAGAATTAACCAGATTGAAGAAGAAAAAGGAAGAAAGAGGGAAAGCTGAGGAGAAGTGTTACTAAGCCCTATAATACACTCTCATTTCCGCCAGTGGATGAGTGTGTAACCAGTGGTGACTTCTGATAACAGAGCTTGTAAATCAACAAACAGGGACTAAAACACACACACACACACTCACGCACACACACACACACACACACACACACACACACACACACACACAGAAGCAAAGCAACACATAAAAAAAAAAAATATCGGAACAATAATAAATGGAATGCAAACGCCCAGCAGTTTCTTTCACAAGGACCTACACACACACACACACACACACACACACACACACACACACACACACACACACCCACACACACACACACACACACACACACACACACACACACTTCCCTCTTCATCTCTGGAGTGGCTTATAAAACAGTCATTCAGTCATGAAACCATTGGCCATAACAGAAACAGTGGTTAATGTATAAAGTATTATAGGGCTCCTCAGTCTCTGGCTTTTTGAAAGAGTGCCACTGTTATGCTAGGGAGAGTTATAGAGAGAGTGAGGACCGCCAGCACTGGGGAACATCAACCAGCGTAAAGGAGTAGAGAGAAGAGGTTGTGGAAAGATATATAGATGGAGAGAAAAAAAAAGACAGAGAGAGAGAAAGAGAGAGAGAAGAAAAGTTAGTGAATATATGTTTGTGTCAGAGACAAAAAAAGAGAAAATTGGAAAGGTGTGTGTGTGTGTGTGTGTGTCTGTGTGTCTGTGTCACCCGGAGCTGTTTGCTGCCTAGCTGTCCTGTCCTTGGCAGGCGTTTTCGAGTTTGGACACAAAATGGCCGATGAGTTCCAGCTGAACCTGTGCCATCCTCACGCTCTGCCCCTGCCCTGCTCCCCCTTTGCCCAGCACCGCACCACCACCGCCCACCCCCTCGATCGGACATGATTAATGACCCTTGCCTGGAAGAGGATTCGCTCATTAAAATCTCAATCGAGTGTCTCACAACGTCTGTGTGAGTGAGTGTGGGGAAGTGTGTGTGTGTGTGTGTGTGTGTGTGTGTGTGTGAGTGTGTGTGCGCGCGTGTGTGTGTGTGTTTTAGCCACCTCCTCCAAGCTGCCTGCTGTGTCAAAAGATTCTACACAATTTGAGAGTTGTCTTCATTACTAGATGGAAAAGAAAGCAAAAAAATCTCCTGATAGTTTGCAAAAGCAGCAGGGAAAGGGCCCATAAACCACCTCTCTCTCGCTCTCTCTCTCTCAAATTCAAATTAGACTTTTTCACACACACACACATACTGTATAGATATATGGTTGATCTTCATGGTTTTCTATGGCAAGTTAACTCAGTCGGACATGAATAAAAAGGCCCGTCTTTCTTTTATCACGCTGTGGGATACTTTAGATACTCTAGACTCACGCAGGGTTAACATGTTTAACACTGTTAGTGAGTAAATAATAGAATGTTACAAATGCATAACATCTGTGGTCTGACACGTTCACACACGCTGCAAGGTGCATCTGAGAGAGAGCAAGTAGGGGTGCAAAGACATGTGACATCATGACAGGGCGATTACAACGCACACACACACACGCACACACTCGCTCTCACAGACACGCACACACACACACAGAGAGAGAGAGAGAGAGAGAGAGAGTCACAAGCAGCTGTATATTCTTTTTTCCCTCCGTGGCGAGAAACAGTGAGCAGGTTTCATCCCAATGGGAGTCAATTAAGCACGAGGCTCCATGGTGTTTTCATCAGGCTAGCTTGGACACCTGGTGACACTTTTATTTATTTAAACCACCTTCTTGCTTTTTTATTTGTTTGTTTACCCCTAGTGTGTGCACACTCTCCGCAGGACGCGTCTGTATGTGTGTGTGTGTGTGTGTGTGTGTGTGTGTGTGTGTGAGGACTGTAAATGTCTCACTCCTCTCGCTGCCTCTTAATTGGACGGAGCCATGATGAGAAGAGAAAGTACAACCCGGGGGAAAAAGAGACGAAATTTTCCCAGGTGAAGAGACATTATCCCTGCACCAGGGAGCTGGGGACGAGGAAGAGGCTAAGGGGACCACATGCCGGCACGACACCCGGGCAGAAATGGTGACGTGATTTTGTAGGCCACTTCCACAGGGGAAGCGCTACCACCACACTGTGTCCATTAATGAGAAGGGTTCTGCTCTTTCTCTGCGGTGTCAATGCGGTGCCTTCGCTGGGTAATTCAGATAGCCGTGAGTCGGGCCCCCGGGGATTTCACAGTCGTGTGGAAGAGAGGGCCACATTCTCTCTGTGTTCTGTGTTCAGACACAAGGATTTTGCGCTGTGTTCACCAACAGCTAAACGGTGGAGTTGAAACCTTGTTTAGTTACGATCACATTATCTCAGAGAAATTGTTTATTTTTATTTTATTTCATCAAAATATCATTTTTTTATTAGTAAGCAGATAATTATTTTCCTTCTTCATGTTGTTTTTGTTGTTCGTTTTTCCTCAACTCCAGTACAGAGTAGGGAGGAGGATAAACACAGTCATTTGCTTAGCAGTCAAACATTTCTCCTCCAAAGCACCCCCCCCCCTTCCGGGACTCTTTTATGAAGCAAGCTTCCCATCCTGGCTGTGGGCATTGTTATTTCAATTCAGCTCAATCAGTTCCAATGCATCATCATACAAACACCCCCTCCCCATACACACACGCACACACACACACACACACACAAACACAACCAAACACACACACACACACACACACATACAAACACAACCAAACACATACACACACACACACACACTGTAGACACACACACACACATACATACACTCACAAAGAGACACACTCTAAACATCAAGAATCAACAAGAAGGAAAGCACAAATAAACTGGCCCCTTGCTGTCTCTAATGGTTGTGTTTGTTGGGAGTCAAAGCCTCTCTAATACTGGCCTGTTTCCTCCGGTCACAAGTTCACAATGGCTTTGTTTGATTTTATTTATTTATTATTTCTATTTTTTGTGTTTCTACATCATCGAGTTGATAAAGTCAGACGAGATGAGCTCGTGTTTTCTGCGTCGGGGAATGGGGCGGAGGGGGTGCGGCGGTTGGCTTTCATTCTGTTTTAGGAGGCGGTCAGGCTCGGTCGGTTTTGTTTTTTTTGCCAGCGTGTTGTTGCCATCTTCCTTTTTTTCCCCCCCATCTCATCTCCCCATTTTGCCGTGGTTCCGCCGCTGCCTGCTGGATGCGATGTGTTGATGGGCGCGTTATCTGTTCCGATGCAACTCAAACTGCGACTAATGCTGCAGCGGGGGTGTGTGCGGAGCGGAGCCGCGACGATCATTTGCGGAGTTTGGATGAAAACGGCAGCACGCATCACGCTGGGTCCTGATGGCACGTCTGATTGCACACCAGCCTCAGAACAGCAGCATGTAATTAAAAAAAAAAAAAATGAGAGAAAAAAGGGGAAGAATTAAAGCTGTTATTTCTCCCTTCTCTTTGGACGAGTGGTGGAGAAAGGGTACTGGCTGTGTTCATTTTTAGTCTGTAATGTTTTTCAACACTAATTTAAAACTCTCATATCATTTTCCAATTAAATTTTTCACTTTGCAGTGATTTCATGGTCAGCTTGCTCTCTCTCTCTCTCTTTCTCTCTCTCTCTCTCTCTTGTCTGTGTGTGTGTGTGTGTGTGTGTGTGTGTGTGTGTGTGTTTGTGTGTGTGTGTGTCTGTGTGTATGTGTGTTTGTGTGTGTGTGCGTGTGTGTGTGTGTATGTGTGTGTTTGTCTGTGTATGTGTTTGTTTGTGTGTGTGTGTGTGTGTGTGTGTGTGTGTGTGTGTGTGTGCATGTGCGTGTGGGTGTGTGGGTGTGTGTGCGTGTGCCAGTATGTGTATGTGTGTGTGCATTCATGCAAACTGCACAAAATGCTGTCATGATGAATGAGACCCTGGGATTTTGTATGTGTCGATCTGTTTACAAATTTGTCTTCAGTGACAATCATTCAAAAGTTAGTTGCACTGAAGTGTTATAGCTGTGTGTGTGTGTGTGTTTGTGTGTGTCCCTGAAGGTTTCCTTTAACCTTGAGGCACACACCTGTTTACGTTGTCCAAGATTGTTTCCTCCTCCCTCTATTCCTCCATACTTCCCCCTCCATTCGCTCTCTCTATCACTCCCCTCCTCCCTCCCTCCTTCCATCTCTCTCTCTCTCTCTGTTTCTCTCTGTTTCTTTCTCTCTGTTTCCCTCTCTCTCTCTCTGTCTCTCTCTCTGTTTGTCCCTCTCCCCCACCATTCCTATGGGGCCACCCATCCAGGCATGGTGAGGCAGGCGATCGATGGGGCAGCTCTGGAGCTGTTTTAGGCCCCGGCTGCTCCCACTTCGTCTTCCACCTCTCTTTCGGGCTCCCTTCACCTCAGCTGGCCTTGCTGTAGCCCAAGGGCTCTCTCTCTCTCTCTCTCTCTCTCTCTCTCTCACACACACACACACACACACACACACACACATACACGCACAAAACGATGGCAGCAAGATTGCAAAAAGTCTCCTCTATACACATCCCACTACAGCACAATGCACTTAACTCCCTCTCTCTCTCTCTCTCTCTCTCTCTCTCTCTCTCTTTCTCTCTCTTCCCCTTGTCCCTCTGTAACTAGTAATGAACCCAAACAATGGCCTGGTTCGATTCCCTTTCTATTCTTTTCTTCCCTTTCTTTTCACTATTCCTGCTCTCACCCCTCTTTGTCCTCCCTTGTGATTCCATGCCATCACGCCATCCCCTCATCCCCCATGGCATCCCTATTCTTTCTGTCTTTCTCTTCCTCTGGCCCAGTGGTGTGCTTGTAGCAGCTCTTATGGGGATGGCACAGGACTCTTTGCATGTGGGTATTAGGCCACCGCCGGCCCTTATCTCCTACCCAAACACAAAGACCTCTTCCAGATAGCGGATTATCAGGACGCCTCTCTCACACGCCACAATGAGGCCGTTGCCCAGAGATGCACACAGACATACACACACCGCACACGCACACACACACATCGATACACACACACACACACACACTCACACATACATACACACGCAGAGGGAGAAATGTAATGGTTGGACAAAGATTTGTGGCTAGGGATTGCCTTGCAGCACTGTCTCTTGATTTTATCTCCTGTGTATAAACACACAAAGATACACACATGTGCATGCAAAATACACACACACACACACACACAGAGAGAGAGAGAGACAGAGAGGCACACACATACACCTCATGCACACTGAGGTTCATGCACACTCAAACACACACACATACACACACACGCACACACATACACACACTCATGCATAATGCTTAACCATTTTAGTAGTCGACCTACACGTATCTACAAGAGAAATGGGTTTATTATGTGCAACAACACACACAAACACACAAAGGCAAATAGATAGACCCCTCACTCTAAATAGCATGCAGCTCAAATCTTTGCATCCATTAAGTATGAGTAGTGATGCATACGTGGCCCAGATCTGTTTTTTATCCGGCTCTGATCTGGCAGAGCCAATAAAGCACATTAAGAGGAGATAGCTAATAGTGAGCCTTGCTGGTGGAAGCACTTTTATAATGAGCCCTTTATAAGCCTTAATACTTGCTGTTAATCAACTGCCATTGACAAGCAGCATTCAAAATGATGTTGTTGTCTGGCTTTAAACGAATAACAGTTAGAAATATTGATTATGACTTTTTACGTACTTGGCATGCAGATACACTCTCTATCTCTCTCTCTCTCTCTCTCTCTCTCTCTCTCTCTCTCTCTCTCTTGCTCTCTCTCTCTCTCTCTCTAGTAATTAGTGAATCAGGTGACAGATAATAAACTCAATGATCCTGTCTTTTCCCTCCCACATTCTAGTAGCTTCAGGTAAGCACAGGACGACTCCTGCGCAGTCATTTGCTGCAGAGTAGCACTGTTTCCATATACTCAAGGACAATGAATGCAATTCAGTCATTTAGTTGTAATGTCGGATTTAGCTTGGGACAAGAGGCTGTTTGGTTCAGTGTAACATACTGTATTTTAGTACTTAGCACATTGTATTTATTTGTGTCACTCTCTGATATTACTTAGAACATTTAGTCATTAGATTGGTAATTTTACTATTGGCACTAGAGTTCCATTAAGTGACCTGCAGTTTGTGAGTAGAGCACTTAATGTTGTGTGGTGTTTAGCCTAGTGTGCTGTGGCACAATGAGATATAGCTTTATCGCTGCTTTAAGTAGTTATGGTTAATAATGGTTTGTGGTGCTTGTTTTAGTGTAGTTGTTGTGTGTGTGTGTGTGTGTGTGTGAGTGTGTGTGTGTGTGTGAAAGAGAGAAAGAGAGAGAGAGTGAGAGATGGAGTTGAAGTGCAGTGTGCTGTAGTGGGACGTATATAGAAGAGGGGAGTGTGTACTTTTTGCAGTCTTGCTCCTATCGCTTGTATGTGTGTGTGTGTGTGTGTGTGGTTTTCGTGTGTGAGTGAGTGGCTATGACAGTCCCTGGGGCAGCTCTCCTCTGCTACAGCCAAACTAATTCAGGAGGACCTGGCCATGTTCGAACTAACAGGAACACACACACACACACACACACACACACACGCACAGGCGCACAAAAACACACAAAATACACAGTCACACACATACACACACACATACACACACACACACACACACACACACACACTGCTGCAAGGCATGAAGCGCAGACAGGCTGGAGCGCGTCTGACTAGGACAGACCTGCTGAAGTCTCTCACATAGCCCTGAGCAGGAGGCTAGTAAGTACGCTCGACTGGTCGTCGCTGCAACCAATCAGGACACAGGGGACTACAATAGCCTATTTATTTATCTATTTATTCATTATCTCTTTATTTATTTATTTATTAGTCTGCTTGCATTTTAACTCGTATATTTCCAGATCATTATTCTGGTCCACATAGTTTGTAATGAGCGTCCTGTAAGCCCAGTTGCCAGAGCGTAGTATGATCAGCTGCAGGTTCAAGAGTTCAGGCGTCTCCAGGAGCCTGTGCTGAAATATGAATGGCCCTCTGAGCTCTGGAGTCTGCCTCCATTACAAGAACCAGAGATGAGGAGAGGCTGAGGATGTAGGGCTCATCTCTTTCTCTTCTCTCCTCTCCTCTCCTGTCCTATCCTGTGCTCTTCTCCTCTCCTCTCCTCTCTTCTCTTCCCATCTCTTCCCTTCTCTTCTCTTTTCTTCTCTTCTCCTCTCCTCTCCTCTCTTCTCTTCTCTTCCCTTCTCTTCCCTTCTCCTCTCTTGTCTTCTCTTTTCTTCTCTTCTCTTATCCTCTCCTCTCCTCTCTTCTCTTCCCTTCTCTTCTCTTGTCTTCTCTTCTTCCCTTCTGTGCCTGATGACTTGTGTAGGCTACATGTGGCGTGCAACCTGCTTACGGTACATCACTGTTGTTTTGAAGACAGATGAGTGTAAAGGATGTATCATAAAATGTGTGTGTGTGTGGTGTGGTGTTGTGTTGTGTGTGTGTCTGTGTGTGTCTCTCTGTATGTGTGTGTGTGTGTGAGTGTGTGCTGTTGGATAGTGTTCGGATGTGATCAGAGGTTGTGCAGGCTTCTTTTGCAGTGTGTGTTTATGTTTATATCTTTCTGTGTGTGTGTGCGTGTGTGTGTGTGTGTAAACCTTTGTCATGCTTAATGTTATAGAGTCAACTTATATGTTCTCATCTTTGATGTCACTCCTCTCAATTATGAAAGCATGATGTGTATGCGCACACACAAACACACAAACACACAAACACACACACACACACTCAACATGCATACCCTGACACTCATGTGCATGGGTATAAATCTAAATTCAGGTACAAACACAAATATACACAATGGATTTCAGACCTGCAGATGCAAATATGAAAACCCAAAAGTGTGCAGTACACAAAGACACACACACACACACGCATATACACACACACACACACACACATCCATGTAGTACATCATACACAAATACACTCACCTTTACACACACACACACACACACACACAAACACACACACACACACACGTGCGCGCACACACGCAGGCATCTGTGATTATCCCCTACAGCCTCGGTGAGAAGGGGATTCATTCTGGCTGTGATAATGAGGGAGAGACCAGGAATGCCCTTAAGTCATTTTTCCTCTCCTCTCCTCTCCTCTCCTCTCCTCCCGTCCTTTCTTCCTTCCTTCCGCTCAGCCATCAGCAGCCCTCGCGAGTATCGCCCCATCACTCCGTGCCATCTTTGTCTCCTTTCAATCACCCTCTCTCTCACACTTTGTGTCTCTTTTTTTCTGTCTTTCTAGCTCTGTATCTCTCTCTCTCTCTGTCTTTCTTTTTCTTTCTTTCTATCTCTGTATATTTTTGTCTTCCTCCATCTTTTTTCTCTCCTTTGCATCTCTGTCTTTCGCTTTCCCTGCTCTTCTTTATATCTCCATTAGCCTCTCTCTCTTTCTCTCTCTCTCTCTCTCTCCCTCTCTCTCTATCCAGTTTGGCATGTGTGTTTTGAGAGAGTGAGCTTAATACACTGCCAGCAATTTGGTTATTCCTCCCTGTTTCATTTGGTTTTATACCCAAGACAGTCGGCTCATGATCCTGCTGAAAGGATCGTGTCCATTATTCAAGGGGAATGTTAATCTTACATGCCGGCGCCAACAATGTGAGGGAGATAAGCAGGGATGGAGTGGGGAGGCGGGGGAGAGGGTGAGGGTGGGGGTGGGGGGAAGAGGAAGTGGGCGGTGGGGGAGGAGGGGTTCCGCACAGTCGCATTTCAAAGTCATTTTTTTACTGCTGCTGATGCAGCTCAATACTTCTCAATACTACTCTTATGGCTATTGACCTTTAACCTTTTGTCTGTCTCTGTCTCCATCTCCACCCCCCCACCCACCCATCGTTGCTCCACTGTCCTGCAGGTGACGGAATAGACCCATCTCTATAATCTGCCCCCCACCCCCTCGGAAGAGCAGTCCGAGCTTTCTGACTGCCTCTCCCCTCTCCCCCATCCTCTTCCTCCTCCTCTTCATCCCCTCCCCTCTCTCTGTCTCTCTCTCTCTCTATCATCCCCTTCTCCGTTTACGCTCCTTTCCACTCCTGTCCTGTGTGCTCCTGCCACGGCCCGGCTCTGTCCATCCATCCATCCATTCACCATGGACCTGAAGGACCGCCGGCACCGATCGCTCACCAGGGGGCGCTGTGGAGGCAAGGAGCTGCAGTACACCTCATCCTCGCTGGACAACGAGGAGTGCCGCGTGCCCACGCAGAAGTCATACAGCTCCAGCGAGACGCTCAAGGCCTACGACCACGACTCCCACCTGCACTACGGAGGCTGCGTGTCCGAACTGGTGCACCACGAGGCAGACGAGTACTCCAGACAAGGTGAGCCAGAGATGGAAAAACAGAGGCTGAATAAGTATTCTCAACCATCAGTATACTATACTTGTGCTCAAAGAAAAGAGGGTGGAATTAGGCTGAATCACAATCTAAGTCCTAAGTGCTGAACCCTCTTGGAGGATTCAGAGCTTTGGGTTTGTGGAGACATTGTGATTCAGTCTGCACAGTGTACTGTGTATTCAGAGAAAGTGAGTCAATTGACAGGACATCAGTCACTCAACACAGTGACTAATCGTTGTGAGTGTATGTCCAGATATTTAGAGCAAAGTGTAGGTTTCTGTAATGTATTTTTTACCCCTCTAATGTGACAAAGTCTTTATGTAAATACTGTAATTTACATAATAATTAAATAATACATATATATTATAAATTGGTGCAGCTAATAAAACAACAGAATATTGCTAAGACTATGGCCAAATAGTTTCCCTACATTGAAATTCTGTCTGTGGGCAGATAGCACTAAATCAAACTGTACTCTGGAGGAATCAAGGAAAGATTAACGGGTGTTTCAATTGCTAGCGACCTAAAAGAGGAAGCTGATTATATTCTCTTACACTACATAGTATATTCCACATCCTGCGACTGTAAGCGTAGCTTAAATAAGGCTTAGCATCCTCACTAGAGCTCTGAATAATCCACACTCTATATATCTACAGGTTTCATGCAGATCCTTGGCAAAGCCAAGCCACAGAGCTCAAACCTACTCTACTCCTTTTTGTTTGTGTGTGTGTGTGTGTGTGTATCCTTATGACTCATATGTGTGACCTGCCTATACCCACAGAGCATGTCATAATGGCTTGACATGTTTGAATTGGCCTTTACAGTTAAACACATGTACACAGAAGAAGGGTTGAATAGTCTACAGTTTGGGCCACAGCTATTGAGGCGTTCTCAGTGGCTATCTACCTTGGAAGGCATTCATTCTGTGAGCACTTTCCAAACAACTACTGTTTGCCCTTTCTACTCTTGGCCCTGTGCTCACTTGTGCATGTAGTCACATAAACATATTTTATATTAGAAGTTCTTGGGCCCTGTGTGTTATGATAAGAGATAGTGCCTCTTGACTCCAGAGATAAAATCTGATTAAAGAATCCCACACGGTATCTGATGTGAGCTCTAACAAAAGTAAACACACACACACGCGCGTGCACACACACACACACACACACACACACACACTATAATCTGACATGCGAACTAACTAGTTGTGTTTACATGAATTAACATGTATGTCAAATTCTATGGTGATTCTTGTGACACACACACACACTCATTCTTACATATGTCTTTTGCATACTCATACTTCCCTAGACAAAGCAATATATGGGTGTGAACAGACAGTCTCAGTTATTACCTCCGTGTTGGTAATCCCTCACCCGGGCCCTACTAATCCACAGATCTGCAGGTGTCCCAGCTCACTGCTGCTCCCATTGTGAAACACTCACCACTGTTGAGTGAATTTCAGTTCATCTCCTGTTCCCCGTGCCACCAATGACCTGACGATCCAAACCATGTGTGGTCCCTGAGTATCTGCCATTGTGTGTGCGTATGTGATGTGTGTGTGTGTGTGTATGTGTGTGTATGTTTTGTATCATCCTCCACATAGCTGCCCTCTATCCCAGCGATACCTCAACCCAGGCCAGTCTGTGGGGACGAGCCATCAATCAACCAGTTGCTCGTGTATGTTTGTGTGTGTGTGTGTGTGTGTGTGTGTGTGTGTAGATGTGGTATGCGAGGATAGTGCCAGGTTGTGGGAGGAGCCATAAATACAGGAGGCTTTTTTTAATGTCCGGAGGTGCTAATGTGTTCCATAGTATTGATCCCAAAGGTGAGGATGAGATTTGATCAGATGAGGTTTCCTCATGATATGTGTTTGGTGTGTGTATGTGTGTGTGTTTGTGTGTGTGTGTATCAGTACAGCAGGACCACACAGCATCTTAGTGTGGTTCAAACTGAAGCAGATGTGGTCTTTGCATGGCCCAGGCCTGTCGCAGACCCACCTGAATTAGAAGCCTCGATACAGAGCCAGCCCAGACATAGGTAGGAGGAAACTTTATTTGTTTAGTCTGAAGAAACACACTAAGCCAAGGAAGCCTAATAAATCAATGGAGAGTGAGTGAGTGCGTGTGAAGGACAAAAAAAGAAAAAAAAATCTCTCTGAAGAAGAGTGGCCAAAACTCCCATTGATCTCTCATCGATCAGCTTCAAGCTGTCCTCCTATCCAGACTCCTCCCTGAATGGACTCAAATCGGGAGAGAATTAACAAGGAAACGTGCTGCCTGTCGCTGTCTGGCTCTCGTCATTTGATCTGCTGATACTTCTCTCTCTCTCTCTCTCTCTTTATCTATCTATCTATCTATCTATCTATATTATTGATTTTAATCTCACAACATACCAGAGAGATTATACTCTTTATAATTTAGAGAATTATTTTGAAAATAAAAGCGAAAGGCAGAGATA
>PYXC01002508.1:3175000-3177500 GCA_015244755.2 Tenualosa ilisha | reverse complement strand
GAATAAGAAAACAATAGACAAACGTACCACAGATCCTCTTGTTAAAGCTTGTAGGGCCTGAGTTTGATTTGTGCCTGAGACAGTGTTTTTGAAGCGTTTAATGTTAGCATTTAGTGTGGTGTTACTGGCTTGTTTTCTTCATTGACTTTATATTACTTGAAATGCTCTCAGCAAATACAAGCCCGTGACAAAATGAGCCTAAGCTAAAATTGCCTGCATTATTTTCTGCCTTGCTAAGATCAGAGCTAAGGAAATACATTTTGCCTATATCTCTCTCACACACACACACACACACACACACACACACACACACACACACAAAAGCAACCACACTAAAAAGGAGCTTAAGACGTTGGGCTCATCAAATGACTAATTGGCTCTTGGTTGACTCCTTGTGTGGATGGATCTGAAGCCTTTAGAAGCCTTAAGGAACATGGGCGACTACAAAGCGAACCTCAGGCTTCTCTCTGTGTAATTGACAATGACTCAGGTCTGTGTCACGGACTGTTGAAAGGATATGAATAAATAACTCCGGCTTTTGATCTGTGATTGCGCTCCTGTAGAGGCATCATTCCAGCACTTCCTGGGAACAAGAGGCTGTGGCCTTTCCCAGAAAGGCCCAGTAGTATTAAGATTGGACCTGATAGACGAAGTGTTGCAGACCTTAGAAGACCTGCTCAACTAACACACACACACACACACACACACACTCACACACATACATACATGCAAACACACACACACACACACACATGTATCCACACACATACATATGCACAGGCATGCAAACACACACACACACACATGAACACACACTCCTCATGGTTTTCCCTGGTTATTTCTGGCTTTGCAATTAAAAAGGTGTGGGTTGACCCTGTTGTGGGAAAGAGCTCTTTGGAGATCGTCCTTGTTTGACTGTGAGGACCCTGTTATGGGTCCCTCTGAAGCTCGGCGCTGGCTCCAGTCCTATAATACAGTCCTAATGATGTGCTGGATGCTCACTGGAGAGGCACAACAGGGCCAGGAGTGTGAAGCCTTACTGAGCTCCACTCCTTCCAGTGTCAATCTGTGCAATTCACACGATAGCCCCATCTGAGCAGATGCACAGAAATGATGACACATATATGTGTGGACACACACATGCACACACACACACACACACACACACACACACACACACACACACACTTACATGTACAATTGTGCAGTTTGTCATGCACTGCACAGATGTACACAGAAACACTCACACTAACTCACATGTCCAAACATGCACACACACATTTGCACACACACACACGCACATTTACTCTCACACACACACACACACACACACACACACACACACACACTCATGGTTATGCATGCATGCACACTCTCACTAACTCTCTCACGTACACACAAAGCAAATTCACACCCTCTGCCATCCTCACACATCTACTGAAGGTGCTGTTGCCGTGCAGTGGAGGTGCAGAGGAGGAAAAGGGGTGTGTGTGTGTGGTGGGGGGTATGACTGTCCTGGCCGTGAATCACATGCTAATGGTGCGGATTAGCACATATCTGTCTGATTTTGCCAAGCACTTAATGGCTCTAGCATGATTTGAACGCGTTGGAAATGAAATGACCGTGCTTCATCTGTGACACTTTTTGTCGCTAATAAGGGGTTAGATGACACATCATTTGAACTTCATCAAAAGCCACAAACATAATTGTGTTGCAAATATTTTACAAACGGATGTCATATGTTAATGAAAATGGTTGTAAAATGGTTCATATCTATTGTAGTAGCTGTTTTGACACCTCAGTCCTATATGGAGAAAACCATTAGGACAACATGACTGTCAAATCACAGGGTATTAAACGTCATGACAACTAATCGGATTAAACAGCCTGATTAAACCCCTGACATTCTGTATTTATTTGTAAGGAGTATGTGAAGGAAAACTCCAACCGTTTTCAACCCATGGCCCTGTTGGTTGAAGTCAACAAGTGTTGAGAGAAGGAAAAGAATGAGAAAATCTGGTGCGACAGCGACTGAATAGTGGAAAGGCAGCTGGACTTAACTATGTTAACTTGCCCCTATTAGTTAGCATAGAAGTCTGCTGGTTCGCTGTTCAGTGTATGTTGGGCCATATATTCTCATTCTTTCTCCTACTCACTTTCCACTCACTCTGTGACCTTGCATAATGGGGATATGGGTTGAAAATGGCCAGATTTCTCCTTTAAGGAGGCCATTATGCAGTAAGTAAGTCACACAGCATTGCATGGTGTCTGGCAATGCTCTGAGACTTGACTCTTCACTGGGGATGTGTGGGGATGTTCTCTCTGTCACAGCACACCATACCCTCCTCCAGCTTCCACGACACTGAGAACATACCGTTCACAGCACTCACGCTGCCACACTCACACTCAGTACGTTCTGTACGTTCTCCTAATTGGCTGGAGCCGTCTCAGAGCGGCCACTGGCATGATATGTGTGTTTGCCAAAGCTGCCTGTGCCCTT
>PYXC01002508.1:3152500-3172500 GCA_015244755.2 Tenualosa ilisha | reverse complement strand
CCTCCTCACAATTGTCACGCCCCAGAGGATACCCCCCCCCAACCTATTCATCCACCATTCAGAGGAAATTGTGACTGTAATGAAAGGAAAATGGGCAGGGAGCCGCTTTTTTTCTGCTGTCTACAGTTCTATATTTTAGGTCTTCGGTCCCAGGCAATTGTTCCCTATTCACTGGGGGAATAAAAAAAAAATCACAAAAAGCACTTTTTTTTTCCAAATGAAGGTAGCGTGCAGTTCTCTGTAATCTGCTGGCAGAAAAGCAAAAGCAGCTGATGTTGGTGGATTTCAGTATGACGCTTCAGAGCAGGAGCAAGAGTACAGAGGTCTTGCTGCTATTCTATTCCTCCCTGTGTTTTTTTAAAGGCCAAAGGGGCACTTAAAAGCCAAATTGCCATTCACTTCCTTTGCACTTTCAAGAGTGGAGTTTAATAAACTATTGTTCCTCAAAAAATACATTTTCTTAACTTTTCTTTCTTCCTCTTCTTTTTCTAAAAGCATGGTACTTTTACTGGGTTCAGATCATGTAACACACCAATTACCGGTGTGATTTTTTTTTTTTTTGTAAAAAAAAAACCCACATTTCTGACATTAATAATGAAAAGATTATTTTTGGGCTCATGTAATTGTTATAGAGTGAGAGCAGCCCAGAGGCCAGTGGTAGGAAGATACAGGAAAGCTAGGAGGACTAAGATAGGAGGATCCAGACCCGACCTGTGTAGCCCATATGTTGTGTTGAATACCGACATTACTGCTGGGTCACAGCTTTCCTATTACATATGCTAATACTCTAACCCATATACTTAAACCTAGACCCCAAAAGATGTGACAGTGTAAGGCCTTATTTATTACTCAGTATATTACATTGTTATAAAGTATGTATAATACATTCGTTACAGTGTAATACAGGTACCTATACTTCTTTAAAAGCACTTATAGTACTGTACCCTTCAGTCCTTATACTTACTGTGCTGTACTGTATTGCTGATCAAACAGTCATGTATTGGAGAGAGAGAGAGAGAGAGAGAGGCAGAGTTTCATTGGCAGACTGTGATGTTTTGTATCCTGGTGAAGATGGTTGTGTGTGTTGGCTTTTCTCTGGGTGTCTCTTAGAGTAACACCAGGGCTACACTGCGTGCGTTGGTTCGTGTCATGTTGAAATACGTAAGTTTAGAAGAGTGGTCTATTTTTTTTTTGTTTTTTGATTTGCACAGCCCTCTTCCATCTGGTGTAGCCAGTTCCACTGATTATGGGGGAGGCTAATTGTTGCAGCATACATGATGCTTCAGCAAGGTACCTGCTGTAGTCTCCCTGTAAGGCTCCTGATGAAGCAGGCACTGTTAATCAGAGGCTAGTGGTCGGAACAAATCTAGCACACACCTGCTGTTGCTGCACACTGGAAAGTAGAGCACATTTGCTGGCAGGCTGGCTCTGTAAATATGGACATGAGCACACACACTTGGACATTCACACACACATACTCATACAGAATATATTCTTACTTATTTATTTCTATTTATGGGTCTATTCTTTACTTTTCCTTTTTTTGTTCAGTTATTTCCTTCATCACTGTCATCATTGTCTATTGCTTCTATCTCCATCTGGTACAAGCTTTCACCGGACGCTTTCATAAGACATTTGATGAGAGAGAGAGAGAGAGAGAGAGAGAGAGAGAGAGAGAGGGAGATGGGGTGGGGTGCTGGTTTGGAAAGAGGGATCTCCGAGGCTCTCCTGAGACTTGTTATGGTCCTTCACTCAATTACTTGTCAGGTTGGGCTGCTCACATTTCACCCCCTATAGAGATAGAGAGATTTCACACAGAAAGAAATGCGTTTCTTTCATGTGCTCATATGTGACTTGTGTGTCATTTCAAAACACCAAAATGTCCACTCTTATGTGCTCTTGACTCCATGGGTATTCATGTGTGTATAGAGTCCCCTATGTGTGCCACACCTTTTGTTACACACCCATGTCTGTCATGGGCCATGTGGCAATATACAATATAATGAAATAGGCTGCTTGAAGAAAAAATCTCCCTCTCTTTCCTTCAGATGTACTTAGGTATGATAGAAACAGTTCACAATTAAGGACTGTGTGGGACCGTCTGCTTTTGGTGTACATTGATTTAGTGTTCAATATTTTTTGGTATATTTTCCATAAATGTTTCCAAAAGGTATCCCTGAGACAATCCCTTCCTAGATTTATTTATACCTAGGAGGGATAATCTGCATCTGGCCCCCACTGGAGCTCATGAGTGTAGTCTCATACCAGACCTTGGAAATAGCTCCAGGCTTTTCAGACCTTCGGAAAGACTTTGTGTCTTAAGATCCATGTCGTCATCAAAGTCCCCACCCCTCCTGAATGAATACATGCATAGCTCTACATAGAACTGCTGAACAAATATCTCTTTTCACTTGAAAGTCCTATGTCTTTCTCTGTGTGATGGTGGAATATTTGTGGGCAAATGTTTTTTACCCATTCCTGTGAAATAGCAAAGGCTTGTGGGATTTGTAGTACAATACGAATCCAGTGTTTTCCATAATGTAAGTGTTTGTGTGTGTGTGTGTGTGTATGTCTGTGTGTGTGTGTGTGTGTGTGTAGTATGCCTCCACACATGCCAGGGAAAGGGAGTCTCCATTTTGTCTGGCTTCCCTTCAGTCTGCTCTGGTTGTATTATGACTTGATAAAACATGAGCAGGGAACACAGGATAGAGAGGACATCTTTACTGCATGCTGAGCGGCACAGGACTTCTGCCGGACCATCCCGTCACTCTCAGCCTGTAAGGTCACTGCCTGGAAGCCATGCTGAACCAGAGGGAGGCCTCTTGGGCATTAGGACACGTTTTATTTGCTCCATGCCAAACACCTTCTATCTCCTATTCTCCTCTCCTTCTCTATGCTCCAGAGTCGGGGTCAGTGGGCTTGGACCTCTAGATGGACAACAAACAAGCAAACAAAAAGAATGTATTTTCAGTGATTTCACCACTCTATCTAGAGTAAATCCTTGTGATTGGGAGGGGCACATAATCCAAGGTCTTCAAAGAGAAAGAGAGAGAGAGCCAGAAGCATTTTGTAAAGGATCTTCTTACCTGCCCTTTAAATTGACGCAAACCAGATGAGAGCTCTGAGGTAAACACTCAGCAGCATATAGGTTGTGATCCCTTTCAGAGAAATAATGCACTCTCCCTTCCCTCCCTGGGGTTCAAAAGCAGGTGAGCAGGGTTGAGCACTAGCGTGAGTGCAGAGAATATTGAAGATTAGTGTAGTTATGGATAGAATACACTCTTGCCACTGTCTCCTCTGCATTTCCTAACTGAAGTAGCGCACCGGTCTTTCAAATCCACCTTGATGAAGCCATCTCCTCACAGAGGTAGTAGCATGTATTTTAGGCATGTTATCTTGAATCACTCCCATAAAATTGACAATGGCAACTGATTGTACTCTGTGTCATAGAAACAGCTATTGAGCCCCATTGATTGGTCTGGGGTTACTGACACACAAAGCTAAACACACACGCACCAACACACAGGCGCGCGCGCACACACACTCACACACACACGCAAACACACATGCAGCCCTCCCCAAATTCTTTGGCAACTCTGAAAGGTTCATTTTACACCATTCCATTTTTTTCCTCTCATAATTTTTCCCATCATTTTTCATGTAACTTTCTTTGTGTGTGTCAATGTTCTTCTGTGTCTTGTTTGTTTTTTTGTCTGACCACAACAAAATAGGAAAATTCTGTCAAAAACGATTCCTCTAATGCTAAAAGGTTAACATATTCGATCCCAATGTTATTTAGTACTGAAGCAGCAATGTATTGTTTTCCTTCCTGATCCAGTCTACATGGATGTCTCTCCAATAATCCTTCGGTATTTTCTCTCAGGTATGCTGTAGTTAAATGACACCTGTAGAGCCTGTACACCTGTAGAGTAGCCCTGTGACTTTGTTAGTCTAGTGCAGATTATCAGTCTAGTCAGCCTATGACAAAGCTCAACAAAAACAAACAGTTTTCAAACCTGGCAAACAATAAGTAGTTCCAAATTATTATATTTTTTTTATTCAGTTTTTCAGTAATTGTTGATTTTCAATTATTTGTTTAGAAAAAAAATAATTATTTATACCACAAACAGTAATGATGAAATGCTGGGAAATGCTGACTGCAGCTGTTTGTTTTCACTGAGTTGCCAAGTGCAGTGCAGTTGAGAAAAGTCACCTGTTAATTCACCAACCTGATGGCTGTGTTTGAGTTGCTTTAGCTAACAGTTCTGTTTGTATCAGTGGCGCTATTGGTGTCCTAGTGTATTTGTGTTTGGTAAAGCTAAGCACAGTTGATTGTGCATTGGCTTGCTGGATAATTGCAGTATATACTAATAGTATTTAGTATATAGTATATAGTAGTCTTTGGATAGAATTTTGGCTAGAAGGTCATTAAATCTGAAATGCTGCTTTAAATTAGAAATGCTAACATGCAGTGTTGAAGAAGTGGCATTTGTCCTGGCTTCTTGAAGTACTGTTTTCTCAGTCTCATTCTAAATAATGAAAACAAACTTTGTTGATATCCAGTGCACTGGAATTTTCTCAAACAAGTTTTAGACTTTCAGACAGTTTTATTCCTATTGTTTAAACACATTTAGCAGAAATTGGCTCAGTGTGCAAAAACTCACCATTTTGTAACACATAACACAAGGACATAAATCATACACATTTACTGTAGGTCAAAATGAAACTTTACAATCAAAACTTCACAATTCTTCTTCATAATGTCACTCTGGCATCAAATCACACTCATATACACCATTTGAACAACTCTTTCAAATCAGCAGCGGCACACTGATTTTATTTAACACACACTTTATTAACACTGCTGGTCTACGTGTCTACAGAGATCATGAGATGAAAACAGATATCGTCTTTAGATCAATAATTGTGTCTGCACAGACCATTTCTGTTCCTCTGTGGAGCAATTATGAATTCTGTGTGTGTTTATATGTACATAATATTATGTATGTGCCTATGGGTGTATTTACATTTGCATAGGTGTTTTCACTGTACTGTATTTCTTTAACCGTGTGTGTGTGTGTGTGTGTGTGTTTAGATATGTTTTGATAGCATATGTGTGTGTCTGTATGGGTGTGTCTGTGTTTGTGTGTGTGCGCGCACATGAGCGTGTTTGCGTGTTTAGATGTTTTGATAGTATGTACCTGTGTCTGTGTGCATATGTGTATGCATCTATGTGTGTGTGTGTGTGTGTGTGTGTATGTGTATGCTTTCATGTCAAGAGCCAGCTGCTCCTCCACCTCTACCGGCTCAGATCTCCTTTGAGCAAGATGCACCAGACATGTTGCACACAATCCCACACGCACCAAAGTTTAGTTCTTCATTGCATTTTTAGCGCTCATCTGAGAGTTAACCTCAGGGGATTTTTTCTGATTTCTGCCCCAAAAAAGTTAAAGCATTAAACTTTGTCTTTTTCATGTGAGCTGATTTGGAAGAGATTGCATCCACAATACTGTTTTAATTACCATTTAGCAGAAATTGGCTGTGTATGCTTCTTTTTCTGCCTTGATTGCTTTTTGCCTGTGATGTGGTTTAATTGAGCCAGTATTGTGTTTATTGATTCTGTTTGATATGCCTTAATTTGGGGATGTTATGTAATTATTCAGGGAATTGTGGCAAAGAGGCTTCCATCACACTTCACTGAGTACCAGGCAAGCAACCAAGAATGGCAGGATCAAGCCTGTGTGGATGTTACATTATGGGTAAAAGCACTAGTTAATAGGTCTGAGGGACAGGGCAGTTAAACACAGATCTCAGGCTGGATCAGTGAAGCCATGTGAATAAGTGAGGGGCTGAGAGACATCTCTGTTTTCTCTCTCTTCCCTTTTCTATGTAGAGACAAAATAGATCGCCTTGAGATGATGGCAGCTCGAGGGGTTTTAGGTGAAGCATTGTAGATAAGAACTTTCTTATGAATTCAGTCAAAATCACTCTCGCAGACCTTTCGTGGAACCCTTCTTTGTTTGGTGTAGGTTCCACTCAAGTGCTCCCTCTTGCTTGAGGTGACTTGGGTAAAATCAAAAGAATAAGCTGATATCTCACACTTAATAAAATATTTTGAATGGGTGCTCTCTGATGTGAGGACCATTTCTGCTCTGTATCTGTGTCAGTATACTGTTTGGACTGCATGTTTTGTGATCCTTGGCCCCGCCAAAACTAGGTTGACCCAACCTGTCACTAGATGACTTGATCTCCCTCTTCCCACCCCTACCCCTCCACCTTTCTCTCTGCCCATAGGCAACTTCACGCTGGCTGAGCTGGGTATCTGCGAGTCGGCCACTCCGCATCCGAGCGCCTACTGCTCAGACCTGGGACTGCTGCATCGCGGCTACTCTCTGGGCGCCGGCTCTGACCCGGACGCTGACTCCGACCCGGAGGGGCCCATCTCACCAGAGCGCGCCATCCAGCTTTGGAGTGCAGGGGGAGCTGGGGGCAGCGGCAGTGGTCTCAAGTCTCGTCGCAGCTCCGGACTCTCCAGCCGTGAGAACTCGGCTCTCACACTCACCGACTCAGAGAACGAGAACAAGTCTGATGATGAGTCAGGTAAGAACAGAGAAAAGAGAATATGTGTGCGTGGATGTCGGCGTGAGCACAATATAAATATACCCAATTAAGTGAAAGAGGTAAAATCTATACATTGATTTTCTTACACACACGGACTCATGAGTGAGTGAGTGTGTGTAAGTAAGCACACACACACACACATGCCAGTACACACATTTATACACACAAAAAGAGGATGTGTTTGAAACACAATGGGTACATCTTACACTCTCCTCTTAGCACCTCAAGATTTCTGTCCATTAAAGTGTGAGACCATGTGTGCGTGTGTGTGTGTGTGTGTGTGTGTGTGTGTGTGTGTGTGTGTGTGTGTGTGTGTGTATGTGTGAGTGTGTGTGTTTGACTTTGTATCCAATGAAAAGTCTGAATGAGCTCCATTGTTGAACCTATACATCTTGAACAAATCAACAGTCACACATACTTGATCACAAATCCTGTAAAGAAATACCTCAACCTGTCATTGTTATATGTATGTGTGTGTATGCGTGTATGTGTGTGCGTGTATGTGTGTGTGTGTGTGTGTGTGTGTGTGTGTGTGTGTGTGTATGTGTTCCAACCAGGGAAAGAATCAGATCACACCTTTGAAATGGGCATATTTTGTCCAGTCTATAGGCAGCAATCAGTTGCATAAAAAGCCTTTTCCAGGCTTGAGTGCACTGCTTCCAATTGTGCCTTTTTTCTCCTGACACAAAGGCTTTGTGTGGGCCTGAAAGCACCTCCATGCTGAGTCTATAGAGGTTAAGAAATATAAGTATGACGTCCAGATTTATAGCTTCATAAATATTGAAGTGCTTTAGGTGACCATACAAGTCAAGGCAAAAGGCAAACTTTCTGATCAAGTAGCTGGTAACTTTTATAAGCATGGATCTTTCTTTCTTTCCACTGTTTTCCTTCATTGCCAGGCTGCATGTTTTCAGAGACATTTTCCACACCTCTTTTGTTCAGTTAGTGAGAAGTTATTAAGTTACATGCTTTTTTTGCGAGGTGTCTGTCGAGGTTAGTGAAACGAAATGAAAGGCAGGCTCCTAATTAAGTCCTCGCATAACTGTATATGCGGCGAAACAGCTCCGTCAGCTGTGAACCTCAACATCAGACAATTGCGTCCTGACAATTTATCAAACTACTCGACAGCTATTAAACACATAAAGAAACACCTTGGAAGGAAGTCGCTTTCATCTCGCCGGCTGATAATTGCTTTTCGGCTAATTGCCATGCTAATCTCTCAGTCTCGGTTTTTGCTAGCATCTCTCAGTTTCCTCAAGGGCGGCGACAAGGACGGTGCATTATGTGTGTGTGTGTGTGAACGTGTGTGTATGTGTGTGTGTGTGTGTGTGTGAGGGAGTGTGGATTGCCAGTGAATAAATGTAGCCTACAGACAAACAGCCAAAAAGCAGCAGGTTAGACAACACCATGGCATGATGAAGGAAATATATAACTATTTGTGCTTTCCCACAAACTGCTCTATCTGGGCGCAGACATTAGACCACCATTCAGGACCTTGGGGAGCAAAGGTCTCGGGTGAATGAAAAACAGGTGTTGACGTTAGAACCAATTAATTAGTCAATAAAACTGGAGCCCTTACCCCACCTCCTCCAAACCCCCACCGATCATAATCCCATTGGGGAGAATGTATTGATACGTACATTAGACCTGCAACAACGGAGCGTAATGATTTTTTTTTTTTTTTTGCAGAGGCATTCATCACTGGTTGTCTGTGATCAACGGCTCAGTGTGTTCATGCAGACTGTTGCAATAATAAGGTTTACAACTGCAAAAGGGCAGAGGAGGAAAAAAGGAAATATGAAAATTGTGAAAATAAATGATGGGGAAATATTTAGAAAATGAAAGCTTATAGGGAACAGAGACAGAAAGAAGGGGAAAGGAGGAGCATTTGGAGGTCAGGCTGCCTACTTCTTCCCATCACTGCTCTTAGGCCCTGTGATGTTTTTGAGCCTGTACCTGAAGCCCTGAACCCTCCCAGACTTGTTGAACTGGCACGAATCGACTAATTGATTGACTGATTCATGCAAGTTGAAGGAAAATTTCATTGCCTCTTCCTCAAGTTAGCATGAGCTGCCGGGTTCGCTATTCAGTCTATGTTGTACCAAATTTTCTTTTTCCTACCAACATCACTTGGTGACAACAGGGCTATGGATTAAAATTCTCTTGAACTTTCCTCTAAGTCTTTGGAGATTTTAGGCTGGGTGAGCCAGTGCCAATTGGGATTTAGTCGGTACCTTTAAATAAATAGTCATGTCTCTCAGTTATCTCTCTTTGGGTATCCTCTTTGTTCCTCTCTGCCTCTGGCTCGTCATGATAAGGAAGAACGTCACCATTTGTCAGACTGATTGACAGGTGTCAGTCACACATTCTCAAGAAGTAGGTGTGTGGTTAGAGAGTCCAGACGGAAATTTCCGTCTGTTACCTTCCTCTCCTTAGTGTCATCTTCATAAAGATTTGACTAAATTTGAATTATAGTATGCATTACATGGAAGCTTATGTGTGAAGGTGGCCGCTAAGCTGGTAGCGTAGCATTAGCCTGTCCAAGCTGTATTAAGAGTTATTCAGTCCAATCTGTATTAAGAGTTGTTGACTTAATTTGAGAATATGAAGCAATCAGCCTTTGATGATGCTTCCCTTATTCACGAGTTGTTAGTGTGAGGCTGTTGAAAAGACACCTTTGTTGGGGGTGTTTAATTAGATAGCTGCATGTGAGACTTCAAACATCCTCATACAAACATCCTTATAATGGCAGTTAGGTTTTCTTGCACATTTAATTTCTGTTTTTGTTGTATTCCTTGTCAATCTTGTTCTCCTTTCCTCATCTCTCTGTGATCTCTCTCTCTCTCTCTCTCTCTCTTTTACTCTATCAATTCTCTCTTTCGCTTTGCTCCCTCTCATAACTCAAGTTTGTCCTTGATTGTAATCAAACAAAGACTGTGATATTAACACATCCCTCAGTACCACAGCTGTCATGACATGAATCAAACAGCCCCAACTTGGTGCCATCGACAGGATTGTGTCGCATAAATATCTCTGTAAAGGTTTTCAAAAAAAAAAAAAACACTGTCAGAGGAACGATCCTCCATAAGGGACTTCAGGTGGGACCTTGAGCCCCCACTTTAGATCGAATGGGTGAGTCAATATCAAATTAATGAGTGTGATTGCCTGTGTACATGCAGCACACTCCTTCAGTTAGCGGCCTCTACTGCACGTCTGCTTACACCACCCCCACCCACTCCCAACGCCTGTCAATATATTGACACCCCTGCTGTTTGATGGCTTTGTTCTCCCTTTACTTGTTCTAGTGGGTCTCGGCCCCTTTGATTTGGCACAACAGAAATTTCAGACCAAAAAAAGCCAACAAAAATGGATGGATGTTGGAACAGGGGGTGCTGTCCAGTTAATTTAGTAATTAGACAGCTTGGCTTGCAGGAGGGCAGTGGGCTGGAGAAGAGAGTAAGATGGCTGCCGCTGAGTGATTGATGAAAGTCACAGACTCCATTCCTCACGGTCTGATGTTCCAGCCATGTTACCTGGAACAGCAATCCCATCATCTTCACTATGCTGACATCAGCCATCATCTTATGTGTCATTCACTGAATCATTCTCTCTCTCTCTCTCTCTCTTTCGCTCTTTCCGTCCTCTTAACCTCTCTGGTAGAAATCAGTGAGATATTATGTGAAAGTGTTAGCTGGATTGTGAGTTCATTTTGATTATTTTTCAAAAGCTCTAATGAGCTTTTTTGAAGTATCATTGAATTTTGTTCTAGATGATTTTGTGTGTGTGTGTGTATGTGTGTGTACATGAGTGCGTGTATCAGAGCAATGCGTATGTATCGGAGCTTACACTTGTTTGCTCCACCCAGGTGTGTTTGTATGCGTATGCGTATGCGTCGGTGTGTTTGTGTAGGTGTTTGTGTCTGGGCCAGGGAGGAAGACGTTATCCTGTGATTTTGTTGCAGGCCCACGAGGCCAACAGATTGGCTCATGGCTTTTGTTATTTCACTGTATTTTGGCAATCGGTGTCTTGCATCACGTTCAGTAAACAAAGATGCCTCCACACCCCATGCTTGCCGAATGATCACACCGCTTTTGTCTCTAGGATTATTTTTTTCTATTCTACCGTACGGATCTACGACACCAGGCATTTAAGGAGCTTTGCTACGGACGTTTGGGAAAATGTTTTTTTTCTTTTCTTCTTCATGTCCTTTTTCTCTTGTTTGTTTTGTTTGTTCATTTATTTTGTTTTGTTTTTATTTCCTTGTCCTTTTTTACATGACCAGAAACAGTGGAGAATATTAGCCTTGTTTGAAAGAGGGTTTTAGGCGTGTGTGTGTGTGTGTGTGTGTGTGTGTGTGTGTGTGTAAATGTGTGTAAATATGTGTTTTTGTGTGAATCTGTGTGTGTGTGTGTGTGTGTGTGTGTGTTCAAATGTGTAGGCACACACATGTGTGTGTGTGTAAGTCAAAGTCTTCCTCTGTTTCTGTTTTAGCCTCTTTCCTCACTCATCAAGCACAGAAGCTAAATTATCTCCACTCTCACCAAGCCTATCAATTATATATCACCACAGCATGTGTCTAATTGCTTAGACAGTGAAATAAACATTGTTTTGATACCGGCACCTTTGTCAGGTGGCAGTTGGTATGTGACACAGTGCTTTGTTTTTAGCAGGGCTCGAGTTAACTGTTGAGTTATGCACATCAGGCAATCATAGCAATCTAATTTTGTGTCACAAACAGTTCTCTCTCTCTCTCACTCACACACACACACGCAGACACACACACACACACACACACACACACACAGACAGACGCACACACACTTCAGTAGAGAGGATTCTGGAATTGAGAATCGTACCACACCACTGACTGCACTCTTAGCAGCAGTGTTTGCTCTTCCATTGTTGCACTTCATTCTATATTTATTTGATTGAATTATTTAAATCTCACTCTTCTTCTTTTTTTCATTTTAGCAACTCATAGAAGGCCGAATAATAAATCACGACTCATGTCAGCTTCATTTGCTTGTGAAGACAAAGGCCCTCGGTGCATTAAATCAACATGATTTAACTGGGACAATGGTGTTTTTAATGCAAATGCCTGCTGTCATCCATGATTTGTAGTTCTCGGCTGGTGGGTATATGTAATAATATTAATAGCCCTAATATGAAAGCTAATGAAAGGAGAATTCACAAGCATTGGGATGAACAGCATTCCTCATGAGTGTGAGAGTATGTGTGTTTGTGTGTGTGTGTGTGTATGTATGTGTGTGTGTGTGTGTGTGTGTGTGTTTGTGTGTGTGTGTGTGTGTGTATGTATGTGTGTGTGTGTGTGTGTGTGTGTGTGTGTATGTGTGTGTGTGTGTGTGTGTGTGTGTGTGTGTGTATGTATGTGTATGTGTGTGTGTGTGTGTTTGTGTGTGTGTGTGTGTGTGTGTGGTTACTCACACTTGGGTCTTGATACCAGTGTGTTGATGTGCGCATTTTTGTGTGTCCGAAAATGCACACAGAACCATCAGCCTCAAGCAATCTTTCAGGCCACTTTCTCTGTTTTTGGGTGATATTTATTGGTAAAGTTGGGGGGGTTGTACATTTTGTTTCTGTTTGATTATATACTTCTTGACATACCAACATCAAGTTTCCATGGTTGCATGGTGTTTAGATTGTTTATCTGTGTATGCCTGTGTATGACATAGAGAAAGACTCTTTCATGTGGGGTGCATTTGCATATTTTTGTGTTTATGTGATTATGTTTGTGTATTTGATGCACACCACACACACACACACACACACATACACACATACACACAGGCATGCTTTGTGTTTGTGTTTGTTTGTGCCTGGCTGTAATGAGGTCGGGGGGTGACTGGCGGGCGCTTGGGCTGAGCTGACAGAGCTGACTGGCAGAGTGTCATCCTCAGCGTCTCCTCCTCCCCAGAGGGTTCGTTAAAGGTGTGACACTCAAGCCACACAACAACAGCAACTGCTGCAGCTCTCTCTCTTACACACACACACACACACATATGCACGCAAACACACACACACACACACACACACATATGCACGCAAACACACATAAGCTCACACGTATGCACGAAAGCATGTGCGTGCACACATGCACACACACACACACACACAGACACACACTCTCAATCACCATCTCTTCCTCTCTCACTTTCTCTCTCTCGCAATGTCTATCTCACTATTGCAACGGCACAGTAAGCACACACACACGCACACACACATTCTCTCTTTGTTGTCTCTATCCATCTTTCTCTCTCACTGCATCTCACACCTTTCCATGCTTTCCTCTCACACCTCATCAGCCTTTCTCTATCTCTCTCTCCCTATCCCTTTCTCTCTCTCCTTCTCTCTTCTACTCCCCTCTGTCAAATTACTGTACCCATACTTGTGTATTCCAGAGCCACTTGTTTTGGTCAACAATCCTCCACAGTCTTTGTCTTATCATTGTTCTTGTCAGCCTTTTCTCATTTGTGATCTGTGTGACAGGTGTGTGTGTGTGTGTGTGTGGGTGTGTGTGTGTGTGAAAGATTGTTTTTTTCCCTCTCTGTCATCCTGAAAATACGCACCGTACCGCCAGTCTCAAGCAATTTTTCAGGCCACTTTCTCTGTTTACGAGTGATTTTTATTGGTAAAGTTGGTGTTTGTGTGTGTGTGTGTGTGTGTGTGTGTGTCTGGGGGTGGGGGGGGGGGGGGTTGAAGCGTCAGGATTCGCTGGCAGTTCATCAGCAAGGTGGTTGATTGAGTTTGCAGCTTTTCAGAAGCTTGAAAGGAGAAGGAGAGTGTCAACTGGTTGATTGAGCTTCTCCAAAAAGAAAAACACCATAAATAAATGAATAAATAAATAAACAAACCAAAAGAAAACCTGTAGCACTTATCTGGAACCTATCACTGCCGAAACTTTGAAGAGGTGGATAATGAGGGACTCTGTGTGTGTTTGCGTGTGTGTGTGTGTTTGTCTACGCGTGAGAGACAGAGTGAGAGACAGAGAGAGAGAAAGAATGTGTTTTGTTTGTGTATGTTAAAGGTCATATTGACAGCTCCCACCATAATGCAAAAGAAGAGACAGTATTTAAAAAAAAAAAAAACACTTGGCATATCCAGAAAGGAGCATTGATTCAGACAAGTTGACTCAGACAATAAACTTTCCTGTTGCCTAGCAAACTCTCTCTCTCACACACACACACACACACACTCTCTCTCACACACACACACACACACACACACACACAATGAAATACGAAGGAAGAGAGAGAGACAGACAAAGTGCTTTCTTACTTCCTGTTACGATTCCAAAAAGGCTCAAAGGAATTAGGCTGTCAAAAGCGATTGATTGGCATGCACCTCAGGGAATGCATCGCCAAAACAGGAAAGTAAGGCAAATCAAAGTGAGAGATCCGTCTCCATAATTACCTCTCATTTAAATAAATACAGACTAAACGCAAAACATTAGCATTAGCACCAAGCACCACTCCGAACACCCTTAGCCATTGAGGATTCACACAGTTGTTTATTTATTTATGTATTTATTTGTTTGTTTATTTATTTATTTATTTACAACTACTAGAGTATGAGCAGAGGAAAGTAAAAGGGAAAGAAAATAAACAAAGCCAAACAGGCCTCGGAAGTGAAAGGGTGACGGCAGTTTTCATTTTCATCCCAACCCTAACACACACACACACACACACACACACACACACACACACACACACACACACACACACACACACACAGTCCTGTTCTGGTCAGATTTACAACCTCGCCCTGGTAGTGGTCGTAAAGAAGCGCTGCGCCCGCCTGCTCTCCGCGGTGGCGAACAGCGAGAGCGGCAGTGGTGGAGGAGAGGTGAGGGGAAGAGAGGAGGGAACACCAGTAAATTTCCTCAACGGCAGCGCCGTCTGCGCTCACATCCAAATAACTTCGATCTGGAGGTGGAGGAAGGGATGGAGGAAGGAGTCTGTTGGGGTGTCGGACAGCGGGGGTGGAGGATGAGGAACGGATAAAACATGCATTAGATGAAATAAGATAGAGTCTGGACATTGATTTAAAACGTTAACTGCCTTTTTTGGACCTTATTTCTAAGAGTATTCCCCAGGGTGGGTCTCTCCCTTTTCACAATGGTTATCCCCCACGCCTGTTAATGCAAAGTCCCTCTGTGGCCCATAGCTGCTCATGTGGCCACAGGTTTGTCCATTAAATGCTGCTTGACTTAACAAATCAGGCTCAATGCAATGCTTGGACCACTTTATTCGGGCTTTGTGTGTGTGTGTGTGTGTGTGTATGTGTGTGTGACAATCAATTGGCTGCTTCAAAGCATCTTCAGTTAAGCCACCAACCACTCCTCATCCGTCACATACACACAAACTCACAAGCACACTCATATGCACACACGCACAAGCACACATAGGCGCACACGCGCACACACACACACACACACACACACTATTAGCTCTGTCCAAAACGAGGAGGTAGTGACTTGCTGCCTCACTGTCTTCAATGTCTAACAGGTTGCCTATCATAGAAGGCATCGACTAAAATCTCTGTTTCTGACGACCTAGCTAATTTGTCTTTTATTTTTTTAATTGTTCAGACTCCGTTGCAGAGATACCAACAAGCCAGACAACTGACTTCATAATTTGAGAGAATTTTGGATGTTGCATGAAGGCAACATGAAGAATATGTGACCCACCACGGCAAAAGCAGTCACTTGTCACAACGGGCCATGCTGAGCTAAATGGAGATTTGCGCTAACATAACGTCACACTGGTAGCAAACCTACAGCTGTATTTCCATGTTTTTTTTTTAGTTTTTTTTTTGTCCAATTTTACATCCTGACACTTTAAATGGCATTTTCTCCATAGTTTGTTGGCAGATATTATCAATCAGAATCATTTGAAAGCCTGTTTTGTGCTCGTGCATGAAAATAAAATAATTTCATTTTGAAAAAAAATGCAACTGCTTTTGTCGTGTACCGTCACATATATATCTATGCTGCCTTCAAAATTAGGCAAAACAGAGGTACCCTCAAAGGCAGAATTTCATGCATTTATTTGATCTGGTCATGCCTTGATGCCTTGCTGACACCGAGTGACACCTTAGAAGGCAACATTTCGAGCACAGCATTGAATGACAGTGTTTGCTGCACTGATGGCCCACGACATGTCAGAGTTTCCAACCTAATGGACCTCTCTAATAAATCATCCAGGGAGGGATGTGTTGACTCAGGTGGGTTGTGTTGACTCGGGTGACAAAATATGTTAATTCCTCAATTGCGGATGGATTGGGAGGATGCTATATTTAGCCTGGCCTTTTCAGCGTGTGGCCTGCACCGTCAGAGAGAGAGAGAGAGAGAGAGAGAGAGACAGCGACTGCTTCTCACCCAGAGGTTGGTGAACGAGTGCTTTCTTCCTCTCCCTCTCCCTCTATCTCTGTTTTCCTTTTCTCTCGTCCTCTATTTGTGTCTATCTCTCCAGTCAGGAGCGACTGCAGAGCCCCAGGCCAGCAGCGGAGATAGCCACACTCAGGAACATACATTTGCACAGTAATTCACACTCACAACACCAGCTCTCCTCTATTACCTGGCCCCGTTATCTCTCTCTCTCTCTCTCTCTCTCTCTTTCACTCTCTTCCTGACTCTCTCTTTCTCGCCACCTTCCCTCCCACTATCTTTCTTTCTCTTTCCTTGCTCTGTGTCAGCCCTCTTTATTTTTTTCTCATTCAGACTCTCACCTCTTTCCCTAGTTGTGAATCTGTAGTACATGTATCTTTCCCCTCCCTCTCTCTTTCACTGTCTTTCAGTCTGTCTTGCCTATATCACCCTTTCCACACTCAGAACATTCCAGATTTTATCTATTTATTTATCCACCCCCATGCTTAGTTTATCACTGCAATATTGAATGAAGCTGTTTGTGTGTGTGTGTGTGTGTGTGTGTGTGTGTGTGTTTGTGTGTACATCTAGATCAACTGTCACAAAATGACCACGATAATCACAGGTGACACAATGCAAAGTATTTGTTTGCCATTTTCTCCTTCATTGTTGCTATGTGAGGTTTTATTGTTTTGTTGTCTCTGGTCTTTTCCCCCTCCATCATCACATCTGTTTCAGCAGAGCAATAGCTGCTCTACACTCACCTGGGTCAACTGAATGCACTGATGCAGCGCATTGAAGTCATAATAGAAAGAGGAAGAACACACCATTTATCTGTCTTCGAATCTCAGAAGGACAATAATCAGTCAAATCGCAAGACAAAAATTAAACTTCTAAATATAGTACAATAATGTAACTTCACCATACTTTTTTTTGCATTTAGTCAAAGAACAACATCAGAGTTTCTGCAGAGAAGTTTTACACTTGTCCAATAAACTGTGTTTGAATTAGCCTGATTGTTCAATGCAACATCAGATGAGCACAATGAGATCTAATTGGAGGTGGCAAATGAAAGTCATCAGTCTTAATCTCTGCTACAATTTCACTGAAAGGACCATGATTTAGCATTATTTGCAAAAGTTTGTGCTTGATGCTGTGTATTTCGTTTCACTTGTAAGCTCCCCCCCCCTTTGAAATTCAGCTTCACAAGAAGCTCTGATACTAGTACCTTTATGTAGGCAGCAAAGGTAATTACTTTCCCACTTAGCTTAAATGATTCTTTATAATAGCAACACACTGCTATTATACTAGTGTGACTTTTTATGACTGGCATTACTCCCAGTGAGATCTCCCTCAGACAGCCTGATTTGAAAGCAGCAATCAGCTGTAAAGGTGAACTGAGACTGGAATAGTACGTCTGAAAGGTAATTAATGGCATTTGTGTCCATTGTGAGAATGCTAGCTGCCTCCATATAAATCTCCATCAGTCTCTTGCCTTAGATGTAGCAAGCTAAATAATTGAGCCTGTCACAATGCTATTTGTGAGTCTATTTGACCTGGTTTGTGTGTGTGTGTGTGTGTGTGGTATTTGGCATGGACTCCCCTGGGTCATGGAAGCCATTGCTTTTTGCTTAATGTTCGGCGGGGCCCTAAATTAGCCAATCACATTCGCTGATGCCGCGCGACGCAGTGCAGCGCGCCTGGTGAATGGCCTGCTAACGCTGCGGCCAAATTAGCCTCCCTGTGATGAATAGTTCAGGAGAGCAACTATGACAGGCCCATAGCCGCGGACACTTACCCGTGCTCTTTATCCTCGCCGGCAGGCCAAGGTCTTTTCGCTTTTATTTAAGAGCCTTATTTCCCCTTGGCCCTACACACCTCCCTCAGCCACAGAGTATGGAAGCCCCGGAGGGACACAGGTGAGGAAAGGTCAGAGAGAAGAGGTCCTTCATTTCTAAAGAACCCAACTAGATGAGGCGAGGCAGGTTCCCAAATGTCACCTCTCAGCTGCTGTTTTTTTATTTTTATATTTTTTGCAGCCATTTCAGTGCGCTTGTACGCAGGTGAAGTGGATTTGATGCCGTTTGTGACAGGGCATTGTTCTGAGGTGATAAAAAAAAACAGACAGACAGAATCCACTTGCAAGTCCAAATCAATGACAGAGGCCTATTGAGTTTGCTAGCTAAAGCAACCAAAACATTGACAAAACGCTGTGAACATGGAGTCTGAATGGAACAGTATCTGAGTCAATAGAGACATTCTGGAGGCATTGTTGAGCGGAGGCTACACTGGGTACGTTAGGGAAGCGTTTATCAAAGTCGCGTCTGCCGTAACAATTAACTTCCACTGTAATCAATAGAACTGGCTACACCATATATGACAGTGCAGCCAACACTGACACTAAAGGCCTCCGCACATGGGTTTCAACAGCATTGCGGTGCACTTTCAAATTTGTCAAATTCGTTTGCCTCCGCACACCGGCAGTGCACTGCAGGCAGCAAATATAGTATAATAGCCTGTGGAATTACCAATGGATTTTATCAAACGGCTCTGACAAAACAGACATGAATCGTAATCAACAGGCGGCAGAGTTCGGTGCTGGTGTGCACGGTTGTATTGACAACAATGGAATAGAATATTGGAACACAGTGCTCCGCTCTTTGTCTCAGCCATATTTATGGAGACTTGTATCTGTGTGTGGTTTGCGATCTGAATGGCATTAAAAGTTTAAATTTATTGTTTCCCTTTATTTATGTGTCTACATTAGAGTGACATGAGCCTGTGTTTGAAGGTGTCTACATAAGAGTGACACGTGTCATGAACGTTAATGACACTTCATTCATGTTTATGACCATATTACCATTAAGTGTCATTCAGTTTTAGTAATGTCTGCACCCCAAACAGAGTCAACTTTATGTTACGAAAACCAAATGACACTTAATAACAGTCATAAACATTAAAAAAAGTGTCATTAATGTTCATGATAATGACATGCTCATGCACCTCTTATGTAGACACCTTCAAATAAAGTGTTACCAAAAGTTCTTACAAATGTAGGGGTCAAGTACCTCTCTATAAGTGTTACATATCAAATTCTAAAGCTACTCAGCATCAGTTTTTAAATCTTAAGCTGGGGGATAACAGCAGTCATGCAGGTGAATGGACACATGATGCCATCTATCGAATGTGCAGCTACTGGTTGACAATAGAGTTAAGCATTATCTCCAGAAACGAGTTTGCCTGCCTGGGCATTAGGGTGTGGTGTGGGCAACCTTTCTTGCTACTCTCAAGGTTGTTGACATTCATTTCAGATAAATGACCCCCTGACATGCATGCACACATGCACGCGCATACACAGACGCGTTTACCCCCAAAGATCGTATATTTGGGTTTACATGAAAGCACTAATCCACTCTGTTTCAGGACAAAACGAGACGGAGACCACCTAGTGGGGGTGGTCTTGGTGATAACGTCTGTTTGGAACATGTGTCAAAATTGAAGCCTCAATCGGCCCACTATGAGAGTAGGTCAGTCGCACACGGGCTTTTGTTTCAATATTGTTCCACTCTAAATGTCGTAGGAACATGCCAATCCAGTGTCACAAAATTTGTAATGAAAAGATGGAGGGATCGTTTGGGCCTAGAAGCTTGATGGGAATGTTTGTTCAGCTTTGGACTATTGTTCTTTTCTTGTGTTTGCTACCTATGTACGTTTGTGAGTCTTTTTTTTTGTTGTTTGTGTGTGTGTGCGTGCGTGCGTGTGTGTGTGCGTGCGTGCGTGTGTGCGTGCGTGCGCGTGTAGTGCGTGCAGCTTTAGGCTTGTTAGGCGCTGCACATTCTTCAATTCGCCGTGCCTGTTCTGATCTTAATAAATGTGCAAATCGCATCGGTTTGTTTGTAAACCCTGGAGTTTTGAGCCCCGTCAAGGTCATTTGATGGACTCGCAACAAAGCAAAGACAATAAGCGAATGTGAGAGAGAGAGAGAGAACAAGAG
>PYXC01002508.1:3137500-3147500 GCA_015244755.2 Tenualosa ilisha | reverse complement strand
TAGCACAGGTGTGCACATGTGGTTGATGAGCATTGTGTACTATACCATATTTTCCCAATAATAAATCACTGTCGATGTGTGAATTTTGCTAAATAACAGCAGCTCTGAGGTTAATACTTGGGTGCGGCAAATCCAAGGCACTTTTGTCATTATCCTCACTGATCAATAACGTTAGCGCACCAGCTCTACTTCAAGCCCTCTCATTGAGTCTGTTTACCAGGTCAACACTGAAAGCAAGCAGTATGTTGAACTACAGTACTGATACAAATGTGCTATTTAAATACGAGCAAGTTAAATTGGTCTTACTCATTTGAATGACACACGATCTTATGAGCAATTAGAATAAATGAAAGTGATTACTATAGACAAGAATCCAGGCAGTTTCATTGTCGTATGGTCGTGCTGAATGCTAATGGCCGCTAACATAAGTACAGTCAAGACGCTAATGCTACCAGATAATGTTCCTAATGAGGACTTTTTGGCTAATTGGCAAACATGTTACATACCCATCCGATGACATTTTCATCAATCTGTCTCTTAACTGTGATGCTTACTTGCAAATCACTCAGGTATTGCAACACATTTAACCTAGCATGTAGAAGCTGGCTATAAGCTATGTCTCAGACTAGTTAACATTACAGCTCACATAAGTTCATATAGTCAACCCATTTCTTTGTGTCTGGCTCACTCAGTGTCAGTGTTTGTTCCCTGCAATACCGGTCTTCTTATTTTCAATTACTATGTAGCTTTTCAACTACATGCATGAGCAATGTCATGTTCCCATCACTGGGTGGTTTCATACTGGACTTCATTCTAAAACATTGCAACATAGTGTTTAATTCGACATTCTAACTCTAATTCTAATTCTCTACAGCTGTGTGCCATTTAGATTCTAAAAAGGGGCAAGGCACTCTCTGTGAATCACATGAGCCCCACACATCAGTCTGTGTGGGGCTTCAGGTGGCGTGTCTTCTGAAGTGAAGACGTGATAGTGGAGGAATAGGCAGAGATTAGAACACAAATATCCAAGTGCCGGTGTTACGGAGCGTTTGCCTCCCGGATCAACTGGCTTCCACGGCTGCTGCCTCAGCTGGATTGATGATGTACAACCACTGTTTGTTTACAGATGAGGCCGCACGGAGATTCCACATCGAACATTCGTCAAATACCACAGCAAATTGATGGCGATGAAACTGAAGATTTGAAAGTCAAAGTCCTTGTAAGCCTAAATGATCTCTCGACAGATTGCCCTGACCATTTTATTTCATTGATTCATGTGCATATTTCAGAAAGTTGTCTTGTGAGTCTGCAGCGTGTGTTCAGATTTTTAGGTGTTAAAATGTGTCCCTGAAACCAGATAATATAGGCGTGTTAGGTTAACTTGTAGCAAAGGAGTTGGCTTACTACAAATGAATAATCAATTTTAATCAGCACAGACTGAATGACAAGCTTGGTAGTGCAATAGATAGAGCTCAAGGACTGAGCCATGTGTTTCGATTCCCAACAGCGAGTTTGTTTGTTCATTTCATTTGATTTATTTTACTGTTCAGGTCAGGCTAATGTGTCATGCGATCATTTAGGCTTATATGATCAGTTTTGACTTTTAAAGTTTGATCAGTTTGATTCAGTTTGCTGTGGTATGCTGTGGACAAATGTTTGATTCGGGATTTCCATGTGGCCACATCTGTAAACAAACGTTGGTGAAACGTCATCAATCCAGACAAGGGGGCAGCTGTGAAAGCCAGTTGAGCCAGGAGGCAGAAGCTTCGTTAGCGACTACCATAAACTTATCTCTAGCAGAGCTCAGCAGAAATGACAGTAATAACACTGTTGCGGTTAATATACAATTTTGTATGTTTTTTATATTTACATGGATTTATTCACAGTGTGTTTATTGTTCAGGATATTATGGTTAGCAATGGTTTGCATCTTCTAGTGTCTTTTCAGGGCTGTGTCTGTCATTCATCCATGAAACACCAGTGAAATACCATGCGATGACACACACCTCTGGATTCACTAGCACGCACATTGTCACAAACAAGTACACACACCTGCACACACACACACACACACACACACACCACCAGCAATGTCACCTTATCCCTCAGATCTCACTTATACACACACACAAGGAGACAAAACCAGATCTTTTGATGTCTAGATGTGCCCTTCTCCAGCATACATGTTCAATGCTTTGAGTATCAAAACAGGGACATTGCTAAAGTAAGTTTCTCTCTGTCCCTCTCCCTCTCTCTCTCTCTCTTTTTTTCATCTATCTGTATTTCTCAAACTCTTTGTCCTAATGATAGATTAAGTCATGGATGAAAGAAAAGAAAGAAGCCTCCTTTCGTTTCTTTCCTGTTTTCCCCCTCTTTCCTTCCAAACCAGCACATTACAAACTTCATTAATCACCCTTCTTTTTAAACAGCCACCAAGCTTGTTAGCCTGCCGTGTTTTGGCTAAGCCTGTATTTGCAGACCATTTATCATAGGCATTGTACAATTATTGGAACAATTACCTCTGCGGCACAGGCTGTTGTTTTCCCCCAATTATGAATGGATCCTCAGTGACAGCTTAATTTGTGCGTTGCGTTTTTGACAGCGAGGGAGAAGGATCGATAAGTGTGAGAGCTTGTTTGCTTTCTCTCCTGCTCTCCCAATGCACCACACTTCATCTGTGTTATTCTTCCACTCCGAGGTTTTGTTTCTTCTACTGTTCCCCAAAAAGTGGGATTTGTGGGGTTGTGTGTGTGGGGTTATGGAGCTTTCCATTGTCCATGTCTAAACGAGAGGGTGTTTGATGCTACACCCAAGACTTCCTGTGTTGATGTTTACTTTGGGGATTATGTCTTAGACAATTTAATAGCTCTTAATGCAGAAGGCTTTTTGTGTGTTGGATTGATGTTGTGTGTGTGTGTGTGTGTGTTTGACTGTTTCTGAGTGTGTTCCTTTAATCCTGAAGATCCTGTGTGTGTGTGTGTGTGTGTATGTGTGTGTGTGTGTGTGTGTGCTTCAGTGTCCTTCTCTCCCCTGGCCCATGTCCCACTTTGTGTGCCTGTGTGGGCAGCCCTCCATCACCCAGACGGCTTTTTCCTCGATCTCCCTTCCCAGCTGACAGCAGGTGTCTTGGGACCGCTCTCCTTCCCGATCCCTTGCCGTTAATTCATCCACACGCCTCTCATTAATCACATAGGCCCTGCTGCTGGCTCTCGTGTAGCACACAGCCCAGAGCCTGAAAGACATGTGTGTGTGTGTGTGTGTAAGTGAATGCATTTATTCACTCTCCATGCATACACACACACACACACACGCACTCTGCACCCTCTAAGATGAGCCTGCTACCCAGACCCTGGGTGGGCTCCAACACAGAGCCCAGAGCACAGGACATTGTGTAATAAGAGCTCATTCTGATTGGTTGAGATCCAGAGCATTCTCTCTGATTGGTCCAAATCCAGAGCATCCAGTCACATCTCCTGCCCAGAGGATAGGGATTCACAAGGATGAGCCGCAGTCCCATACAAGCCCCAGCTACCATCAAACTGGTCTGCAAGATTAGCTTAGCAATGGCATTAGCGATAGATTTGATTTGGATGTGGGCTATGGTACGGAAGGCGTGACGCTTTATAGTAGAATCTATAGTATTAGCTATAAATGGACAATGCATTCATGCTTGAAATTAGGGCTAATGTATGTTGAGTTTGGATTTGATCTTTTCTGAGTTGTCATTGGTTCTGATAGAGTGGCAGAGCCTTGTCTTCAATAATGCATGATGAATTTGAGCACCCCCACTGATGCTTACTCTCATTCACAAAATTAGAACAGAATGTGAATGAACAGATTGCATTTTTCTGAGAACCAGGCAGTTAGAGCACACACTTCATCTACACTCTCTCTCTTTCTCTCTCTCCCTCTCTTTCTCTCTGTTTCTCTCCACCTCTCTCTGATTTTGGCTTCTTCTGGACTCAATGCCGTGGTCGTCTGGCATGACCTGCGACCCCTTTGGAGTTGTCCCTGCCTCGGAGCCTTTGGAATTTTAATTAATCCACCTCCTCCAGCACGGCAGCGCTAGGCATGCTGATTCTGAGATGAGGAGAGTCCGGGCAGAGTTCCTTCAAGGTGTGCGCACGCATGTGTGTGTGTGTGTGTGTCTGTGTCTGTGTCTGTGTTTTTGTGTGTGGAAGGAGGATTAGTAAGAGAGATGTAATAGGGAGAGAGAGTGATAGAGAGAGACAGCGAGAGAGAGAGAGAGAGAGATGCTGAGCAGTAAAGTGCTCAATATTTTGACTGTGTTTATAAACTCACTCAGTGTTGTCAACAAGTGTGTTTAGAAGCCACTTGAGCGTGCCAAAAAAGCTGGATCAATCTGCGTACCTGGAGTACCTGAACTCCATTCCACTTTCAGGGGAGCTGGAGTCGTCCTGTTACCAAACTAACATTACTTTTTTACCAAAAAAAAAGCTAATGACATTCTATGTCATTTGAGGAAACCTCTGCCAGTTAAATACTATAATCGCTTCTGGGAAAAATGCAGCGCATTTGAAAACATGTCGATGTACTCTTTAGAAATATTGAATCCAACCAGAACGGGAACCTGTTGATGGCTGTGTCCCATCTCTGATTGGTCGAGAGTTTTGCAGAAGCCACTGAAGGCTTTTCTCCCTTGTAACACAGTTAAAAGAGAAAGAGGGTGAGAGACAAAAAGAGAAAGAGAGAGAGAGAGAAAAAAAGAAAGAAAAAGAAAGTTTTTTTTTCTTTTTCGCCATGGTGATTGCTATTCTTCGCCCGTCTCGGAGCGAAGCAGATAATCCCCTGGCACCCAGCTGGGCACGGTAGGTTGCCCACCTCCACGGGCGGCTTGCGCTGCGGCTGTGGCTCCGGCTCGCTGTGGCCCCCTGGTGGGCATGGCGGGTGGGCATAAGTGGATCAGTCTGTCTCACCACTGCGCCTGACACGCTGGCAGATGTGCCCCACTGGTGAGCTTAACCTCCACCACACTCGTCCTCCTCCTCTTCCTCCTCTTCTTCCCAACCACCTCTTCCTCTGTCTTTTTTTCACCTCTGTCTTCACGTTCTCTCCTTCCTCGTTCTCCCTCCTCTCCCTTCTCCACCTCCTCCACCACATCCTCATCCTCCTCTTCCTCCACCTGTTCTCAGAATCCCGCTGCTACATCCCTACCCCCACCTAGCTACATTCTCTTGGGCTGAATTCAGCACCACACTCTCCTTCCTCGTACCTCCTCCAGCTTCCCAAATATCCAACTAACCCCCTCCTGATTTTACCCATCATGCCCTGAAGGTGTCTCCTCAGCCTGTCCCCTGTCCTCTCCTAACTAACCTCTACACCCCCAGATGCCCAGTTTCCTTCCCTGCGTCCTCCCCCCGCAGGTTGCCTCGCCTGCCTGCCGAATGGCACCAAGTCGATATTAAGTCCTCAGCACCCCTTCCTTCATCCTCCAGTAGGATACCCACTGCCCCCCCCCCCCCCCCATGGGCTCCAGAGCTCCTCTGCAATCAGCCTGTTTCTCTCCCACCAGTAACACCACCATCCCCCAGCTCCCCCAAACACATACACACACACACACACACACACACACTTCTTTCCCCTGTCACCTGGGCCTCTTGGTGGGGCACTGTTGGTGTTATCCTTCAGCAGCTGCCCTGAGCAACTGGGTTAGTTGCTCACGGAGGGAAGGGGAGGAGAGGGAGGGAAAGATTTGGGGGAGAGGGTGTTTACTGTGTATGTGTGTGTGTGTATGTGTGTGTGTGTGTGTGTGTGTGTGTGTGTGTGTTGGGCAGAGGGATGGGGGGGGGCTTGGGGGAGGGGAGTGTAAGTCAACAGATAAAGCCCTTGGAGGCCATTCTGCCAGGCTTCGCAATCTCATCAGCACTCAGCCTGTGTGTGTGAGTACCCAACCATGCACACACACACACACACACACACACACACACACTCATAACTTCTGCTTCTGGTGTGTCATGCAATGCCCCTTTTTTACACATACACACACACACAAACACACACACACACACACTCTCTACCCCCTGTGTTTCATCCCTCCAATTGGCCCCCTGCTGGTTGCATCCTGTCGGTGCAGGCAGGAGGAGGGGCCTCCCGTCGCTGGCCTAATCTGAATTGATCGACGCGGCGCGCAGTCCAATCGATTGACGCCACAGTTTCCGCGCCTCACCCGGAATCCCCGCGGGTGCCCAGTCTGAGCGGCTTCCGGCTGAGCATGCCCGTGTCCGCCTGACAGCCTGGCATCCTTGGTTTTCACACACAAGTGTTTCACCCGACTCCCAGTCACATACACACACACCACACCACACACACACACCACACACACACACATACATCATTCTCTCTGACACACAGACGCTAACTCTTCTTTCTCGATGGTCATGCATGTCTTTCCACTCCTAAAGGCCGGCGCCTTGGGTTAATCTAAAATCATCACTGGGAGTCAATAGGCTAATCGTTAGGTAATTGGATTCAGTGATGTGTTGGACGTGGACGCTCAATCAAGAAAGATCTCCCATTCTCCATTGATGTTGACCATTTGCGAGGGGGGTGGGGAGGTGGGCGGTCATCCCTGAGGTTTGTGTTGGCTTGTGTTTAGAGAGGAACTGGGAAAGGATTACAAAATGGTTTGTCATTTGCAATAGAGCAAAATCTGAAAGTGAGGGATGAGTGGTGTTGAATTGGCTTTGTGGGCAGCTTGGAGTTGCACAGTGTGCAATTGATCTCAAACAAGCCTGATCACATACAGTACTGTAGTTGGTTCGTAATTTTCACGAAGAATTTCAGTGTTACTGTGATGGATGCGGCCTTTAGCGTACCAGTGTTCTGGCTCTTATCATAGCAGTGGGTTAGCATGGAGTACCAGTCTGGGGATTCGGACTAGAAACAACTGCAGAAACCCAAAGCAGTTCATTTGTGCAAAGAGACAAAAGACAACCTGTCTCGCATTGATGGGCCTTGGATATTAGATGAAATGCAGAATTGATCAAAACCACGCTGTTCAGCAGAAAAGGTGACGTGTGGCTGTCGATGGGACCCTTTGGAGGTGCGGTTTGTCTTAATCGATGGGCTGTCTAACAGGAGGGCCTGGGCACTTGATAACAATAACATTAACGAAATCAATAAATAAAAAATAGGCTGTTTGACGGCACCATGAATAAAGACTGAGGGCAAATCTGAACCCCTATTTTGTCCCATTGTGTGACAGGTGGTTACGAATTCACTAGGCCAGCTAAATGTGTCCTGACATGGTCTTATATCTAAATAAACCTGGCATAAGATGCTATGGGGAGCTTGTTCTGCTCAGGGATTTCAATAAAATGTGTATTATTGCTGAGAAAGGCAGGTCTACGTAGATTGGTTGCTGCCTGAGGATGGAGTGTGTATTGATGAAACAAACATTATAACAAATTGAAATGCCTCTCTGAGTGCTGTTGGGCTTGCTACGCTTTTGTTTCACAAAAAATTCTGCTGCCATTTCTCACCTGTGTCTGTCATTTGAACAAACCAGACCCCCTAGAGTGGTGCATGCTGGGTAAATACTCTCGCGGCAGGAAGTTGACAGATGTGTGCAAGAGAGCTACTCCTCAGCCTCTCCTGCAGGTCTGTCTGAGGCACTTAAAATGCACTATGTGCGCTCTCTCTTTCTCTCTCTCTCTCTCTCTTTCTCACACAAACACACAAACATTTTACATACACTCAGTATAGTAGCATACAGCAACCATTCACACACACACACACACACACACACACACACACACACACACACACACACACACACACACACACTTCACTGTCAGCATCTTGACCTTTTCCTGCCGCCGTGATCATACTACTGTGTGAAGCAAACTCACTGTTACTATTACTGCATTACTGCCCTGAGCCCTCTCACTTCACTCGTCCACTTCAAAGCATCACTTAACCCCAGTGCCATCCGGATCAATCACCAGTTGCCATCGCTCACGTGAGCCTTTTCCTCCCTAGGCATCTATCTCCTCTCTCCAAAATCAATGCCCCCCTACTCAAGTCAATCTTATCCTGAACCAATGGAGTATGTTGACATATATGTGCCCATATGTGTGCCCCCCCTCCATGCACACACACACACACACACACACACACACACACACATACATGCATACACACAAATAGCAGGTTCAGTTCTCTTTCAAATCAAATCAAAGTCTTCACCTACTTCACTGCTTTACTGAAAATCAATGGTTTACCCCTTCAACCCCAAATCAATGGCTTAGCCCACATTCTCTTAGACGGGATTGATCAACGGTGCCAAAGCCCCACCCCCACCCCTTCTGCGCTCTAGATCAATGGGGTTGGTCCACTCACCTTTCCTCCAATCAATGAGTCATTCAGTCGTCCATTAAAAATGAATGACTAGCGTCAGATCGTCCTCTTAACACCTCTTGACCCTCGCAAAATAACCGCCACCTCATAACGTGCCATTAAGTCACTCAACCTTCTTCTGTTCTTGGCCCTCCATCTCCATCACACCACCCTCCAACCGCCTCTGCTTCCTCTATGCTCCGACCGTCTCTACTCCCTCTACACATCAGGAATCGAAAAAACAGAAAATGGCCGCTTTGCCAGTGCTCGCAAAACAAGGACACAGGGAGGACGCCTGCAGCCAGCCAGAGAGTTCCGGAATAGTCGCATTGGTACCCTGAGTTAGTTGGAGACATCCATTAAAGCCCTTCTCTACCCTACCTGTTTTTTTTGTTGTTTCTTTTTTCTTTTTCTATTTTTCTGAGGGATTTAAAAATGACTCCCCCCCTCTGCTAGGACTGCTTGTCACCGGTTGAAGTGGCCCATATTTACTGCCAGGGAACCATTAAATCGCAGTCATTAAGAAATTGTTTGAAAGGTTTTTTGGCCCTGGTTGCCATGGCGATGATGCCGGATTGTTTTTTTTTTTTTGTTGTTGTTGTTGTTGCTTTTTTGCTTTTTTTTCCAAAGTTGGAAGAAACCTGCTGATGACGGGCGCACTGAGAAGAAAGAAGAGAAGGTGGAGGAAGAGAAAGAAAATAGGTGGCAGGATGGAAACCATTTTGCAGGAGTTCTTGGCAGCGGTGGAAGTTTTGCCTCTTTGAATGGTGGAGTGGAGTGGTGTGGAACTGGGCGGATGTCCGTGGCTACGGAGAGGGGAGGTGGGTGGTGGGAACAGAGAGGCAGGAGCGGCCGCTGTGGCATGCCAAAGATGCAGAGCTCTCCCTGGAGGTGCAGAATGTTCCGTTGAAGCCAACACTTGGATTCAACAGTGTCACATGCTGTGGAACTAATGTGGAACCTCTCTCTCTCTCTCTCTCTCTCTCTCTCTCTCTCTGTCTCTCTCTCTTGCTTCTTTTCTCACTCACACACACATAAACTCATTCTCAAATATGAACTTGCTCATATAAATGCTCGCTCTCACTCTCTCTCTCACACATACATTGCACACACACACACACACACACAAACAAACACACTCGCATACAGACACACACAAACTCAGACTCTCATTAACACCCATTTTTCTTTTCTCATTTATTTCTGCAAAGACCAGCCATCTGTTTGGGGTTTTGGCAGAGAGGGGAATGACTGTGTGCGCTCAGGCATGCGTGCTCGTGAGTGTGTGTGTGTGTGTGTGTGTGTGTGTGTGTGTGTGTGTGTGTGTGGATGAGACCACCCTGCGGGATATGGACAAGGGTAACTAGTTTTTGCAGGGGTTATATAGAACACCAGTCAAGTCTCTCTCTCTGTCTCTCTGTCTCTGTCTCTGACTCTCTCTCTCTCTCTCTCTCTCTCACTCTCTCTGTCTCTCTGTGTGTGTGTGTGTGTGTGTGTGTGGAGAGAAGAAAATTCCCCAGGCTGGTATGAGGACTTCATTGCCCAAGGGGCCTGTCAACTTAAGCTAACCCAGAAGCCGGAGGGTGAGAGAGAGACTATAGACACAAACATAAACTCTCTCTCTTTCTCTCTCGGTGTGTTTG
>PYXC01002508.1:3125000-3135000 GCA_015244755.2 Tenualosa ilisha | reverse complement strand
CAAGAAGGATCAAATCAAATCAATGCCTCTTCTTCTCCACCTTAAAGAGCATCTTTACTTATTGTCCTATCTGCAGAGCTGTTTACCTCAGCCCCTAATATATGGATCCTGCATCTCATTAGCAGTGGCTGACACAGGGAAAGTAATTGGGACCTAATAGAAATGATGCAGGTGTCCCTGTGTGCCAGAGCTGGAAGGCTAGAAAAGAAAAAGGAAGCATAATTGTTGATAAGCGTGTTAGAGGTTCAAGCACCTATTGAATGTGTGGCTGGGAGCACATGTGGGCATGTCGAGGGGAGGGATGAGGAGAGAGGGAAGAGTGGGAAGATAGAAAGTGTAGTGTAGGTGTAGAGGCACCTGTGTGTGTGTGTGTGTGTGTGTGTGTGTGTGTGTGTGTGCGTGTGTGTGTTTGTGTGGTTGTCATAACATTGCATGTTACACTATAGTGCATTATATTGTATTATTACAATTTACAATACACTGCTCAGTGAATCCCACCTGGTTTCATTCTGTTTCCACATGCACTTCTGTGTATGTATAGGAATGTTGTCTACACTGTGTGTATGGTTTTGTGGGAGCGCGTGTGTGTGTGTGTGTGTCGTTGTGTGGTTGTCATAACATTGCATATTACACTATAAAACATTTTATTGTATTATTACATTTTACAATACACTGCTCAGTGAATCGCACCTGGTTTCATTTCATTTCATTCATTGGTTTCCACATGCACTTCTGTGTATGTGTAGGAATGTTGTTCACACTGGGTGAACTGTGTGTGTGTATGCCTATGTGGGGGCGTGTGTGTGTTTGTGTGTGTGTGTTTTTTAGGGGTTATATTCCTTCTTGTGATTGTGCACATGGAGGCCAGGCTAGCTTAGCTCCATCCCTTGAGAGCCACCCTCATCAATCAGTCCGTATTAGCATCCTGTAAACAGCCCTTGCCGGATTGGCCAGGAGACCTAGCCTAATTGGCCACAGAGCTCCAGCTGGGTGGGCAAGCTGGGCGTCTGATTCGCCACAGGAAAGTGATTGATAGGCCAGTCATCGGAATTCATCTCCGTCTCCTTTCTTCCACTTTGGGAAAGTGTGTGTGTATGTTGTGTTTGTGTGTGTGATAGTGTGTGTGTGTGTGTGTGTGGGCGGGTTGGGCATGTATTCAGTGGTGGGTTAAAGAGATAGATTAGTAAATTGGAACTTAATGATCCTGTGGTTTGAGGTCACTGATCTGTGTGTATGTGTGTGTGTGTGTGTGTGTGTGTGTGTGTGTGTGTGTGTGTGTGTGTGTGTAAGAGAGAGAGAGAGAGAGAGAGAGAGATAGTGTGTGTGTGTGTGTGTGAGAGAGAGAGAGAGAGAGAGGAAGAGAGAGTAAACATAAACATAAACGTACACTCACACAGGTATAGTGAACATAATTATAACCTCTGTTAACATTGACAGTGCTACAAATTGCTGTCCATATGTTTTTTTTCCGATATTATTTTACATTATTTTATGTGGAAAGCATCTTCAAAGTCTCTGCAAAATTCAGCTCAGTCTGTCTCTGTGGGCAGACATTCACCATTTGTGTATTTGGTTGAAATATAAATGTAAGTAATATTAAGTATTCTTCACAGCACTGGATCAGGAGTGAGATGCATTTAGAAGGCTTTTTAACCATGTTTTCTATTTATTTAGTTGTACATCTCTTACATCTCATCTTACATCTCATCTTTACGTCTCTTTTTTGGTATTTATGTGTTGACTCTCTTCATTCACTGATGTATTTCTGTTATTCCTGTTTGTAAGCCTTCAGTGGGTAAGGCAAGTCTGTGATTTGTTTATTTTTTTCTATACAGGTTATCAAAAGATTTTTCCTCTTTTTGCTTGTAAAATTGAGCCTTGTAGTGTCTGCTGCAGATACCACAAGTGACTGCTGTTTTATTTGCAGTTAGAGCATAATTTGCGGCCTTGTCTATGTCTTGCTCTCTCTTACTGCAAAGGTTTGAAGCTGGCCTCTCTGCTCCATCTTTGGGATATGAGCTATTTTGGTGCATTGCCCACATTTGATTTCAGAGAAGTGCAAACATTACTTGTTGGATTTACACTCCTTGTGAGATCAGTAAATCTCTCTCTCTTTCTCTCTCAAATCAAATCAAGTAGTGTCCATTGTGTTTGGCAGGTGATTGGCAGGACGTTCTTGTCAAAGTTACAGTTAGTAGCATCAGTATTTACACACAAATACTCAATTGTATGTACTTAAAATACCACAGCAGTACCACGTTTTGGAATGCAGCATATTGTATGTCTAAATTAATTAAGTTAATTAGCTCAATTATCAAAAGCCACAGCATAGTCTTCCCATGTAAACACTGAGGGAAAGCACTAATCTACCATATTTCTCTTATCTTGGCTGTAGCCAGACCATGTATTTTGTCTCAGTAGTATTTTCTTTTTCTGTCTTTTTGGGGGATTTGTAGGCCTACGTTCAGATTTACAACTGAGGAAATAAAGCAAATATATATGTTCAGATTACTCTCTCTCTAGATGGCCCCTACCATTGAATTCCCTTCTCTCCTTTCCTTCTCTCCTTTCCAAAGCACTCTGTCCCTCTGTCCAAAGCGCATTAGCTGACTTACCACCTCTCTATTCTTGTGTGTATATGTGTTAGAAGTTACATTTTCCTTTTTTCATATATATATATATATATGAAAAAAGGAAAATTGGAAGAAAACTCTTTGTGTGTGTGTGTGTGTGAGAGAGAGAGAGAGACGGATTGGGCTAGTGAGTGTGTGAGAGTATGGAAGAGATTCTGAAGGCTGGGACTGAGTGAGAACAACCAAGTGTAGGTGAGAAGGACACTGATGTGAAGCCTTTAAAGTTAAGCTGAAGTGCAGCTGATGCCCTCATACACACAGGAGATGATGAGGCCCTTCATCGCTCTCTGCCTTCTGCGCTGTTCTCAGATCAGCTGGAGCAGGCTGCAGTGATTTGGCCACTCACCACCTTCACCCTTCAGGGTCACACAGGCAGAGGAACCGCCGTGAGCACTGGAGGCCACACACACACACACACACACACACGCGCGCGCACACACACACACACGGACACACACACACACAGACACACACACACGCACACACACACAGACAAACACATACACACAAAATCTAGTTGGGAAGAAAGACAAATATACCTTCATACACGCTCACACAGACATCCTGCACACATTTATACATTTTTACAGACACACACACACACACACACACACACACACACGCACACACACACACACTTCCCGAGAGAGAGAGAGAGCTTTAACCCAGTCCCAGTGCTGCCCCGCTGCTGTGGTCCCTGTACTCCTGCGCTTCTAATCAGGTCACACACAAACAGCGGCATTAGCAAAGGGCCCCCACAGAGAGGCATCCTGGGGCCCCAGGGCCAAATGCCTGCCAATGTGCATGCCTGCCGATAGAGAAGAGAGCTGGCAGCCAGTCAGTGGAGTGAGGCTGGAACACATGACACACACACACATGCTCACACACAGACACACACACACGCACACACACTCTTCGGCCCCGTCTGCTTTTCATGCCATTCTTTTTTGGCTCCTTTTGATCAACTTGCCAAGAAATTATAGTGAACACACATACACACACACACACACACACATACACAAACACATAAACAAGTATGTAACATGCATTCACATTGCTGCACACACATAAACTGGCATAAATTCAGAGAGGACGCAAACATAAACACACACACACACACACACACACACAGACACACACGCCAGTATGCACTCTCACCCATGCAAGCTTGGACAGGGTAAGTGAAGAAGATGAAAGAGAGAAAGGGATTAGAAAAAAGGAAATCAGGGGAGGAAGTGTGTGTGTGTGTGTGTGTGTGTGTGTGTGTGTGTGTGTGTGTGTGTGTGTGTGTGTGTGTGTGTGATGTTTCAACAAGTGTAATTACCAAAGCAGCAAATCACTCCTGCTCACCAGTGCTGTCTTGTTGGGCACACACAGACACATACAAACACACACACACACACACACACACACACACACACCACTAAATTTAACCTCCTCTCCTGTCTGATCCTCTTCACTCTCTCTCTTATATATCTTTCCAATCCACTGCAGGTTTGAATATATTGTACACACACACACACACACACACAAACACACAATTTCAAAAAAACAAAACACACACACAGACATGTGCACGCTCATGTGCAAACACACACACAGACACACAGACAAACACACACACAGACACACAAACACACACACTTTTCTCTTTCTATGTGTCATTTTGCCCCTTTAGCCATAGGCTAAAAGCTCATTGAAGATCATTGGAAAGCTTATATTGTGACATTATGTGACACTCTCACTTATGCAGACCGGAACTATTCACATTTGCATTTTATTATGTTGCTATATCTTGGTCAGTATTCAATGATCTTTGCTCTAACCTCTTACTGTCTGTACTGCTCTGTGTGTGTGTGTGTGTGTGTGTGTGTGTGTGTGTGTGTGTGTGTGTGTGTGTGTGTGTGCGTGTATGTGTATGTGCGTGTGCGTGCGCACGCATGGTTGTGTGCACGCGCACGGGTGTGTGTGTGTGTGTGTGTGTGTGTGTGTGTGTGTGTGTGTTTGATCCAGACATGTGATGAGAGATTCTCAGATAGCAGAGAGGATGCACTCCACTTCCACATCCAGTTATGGCCACAGATGGAGACGAGCAGAGATAAAAGGACTAGAAAGAGTGTGTATGTGTGTGTGCGTGTGTGTGTGTGTGTGTGTTTGTGTGTGTGTGTTTGTGTGCGTTTGTGTGTGTGTGTGTCTGTGTGTGTGAGAAAGAGAGATTGTGCACAGTCTTTTGTCTGTCCCTGGAGATCTATACATACACACACACACACACACACAGTGCTGTGTCAAAGCCAAACCACTACATGGTTGGTTAGCTAATAGCTTAGCTGATCCTCTAGAGATTCCAGCTTCTCTGAGCTAGTGTTAGCAGTTAGCCCCCGATTCCCAGCGGAGCTCAGTTCCATCGCCACCGCTATCGTTGCCTCTGTTGCTGCTGCCACCACAGAGATGAGGGGAAGCCGCTATGAGGACACCCGATTCAGATCTCCTGACAGATCCAGAACTGCACAAGGCTGATAGAGGGACTGTTAGCATGCTATAAGCAGCAACAATCTCACAGGCCTAACTCGTGAAAAACCCCATAGCAGACTAACCAGGCCAAGAGTGAGACAGAGTGAAGAGGCATGTTTGACCTGGTGTGTGAGCTGTACAGTGATGAGCTAGAGCATAAGCCCCAGCAGTAATATGGGCGTGATGTGGCAAAAGTTAATGGCTGACCAGAACTTTCCAGAACATCTAGACTCTTTCTTCATCCTCACACACTTTCTTCTCTGTCTCTTCTCCTCTTCTCTCTGTCTCTTCTCTCACTCACTTATATGGTCTCTGATATCATGCAATATGTAATCTCTCTCTCTCTCTCTCTCTCTCTCTCTCTTTCTCTCTTGCTTTCTCTTCAAGCCCCAAGGAAATGTTCTTGGGTCCGTCTGTCCAAGTAAATGGTTGAAAGGGTGGGTCAGTTGATGTTTGTGTGTGGTTGAGTGTGTGTGGGTGTAAGTGTAGAGGTCACTGGTTAAACAGCATGTGTGCTCGAGGGTCACTGCTCCTGCTGGCCACCTGAGCCAGTGCTGTCCTGATAAGGTCACAAACTCTGCAGGGTGCACCTGGGCCCTGTCGGCCGTGATGTCTGCACAGGTGGAGTGGAGGCGGGTGGGACAGGATTGTGTGTGCGCGTGTGTGTGTGTGTGTGTGTGTGTGTGTGTGTGTGTGTGTGTGTGTGTGTGTGCATGTGTGCGTGTGTGCGTTGGGTGTGTGTTGGTGGTGGGGGGTAGAGGGCTGACAGCGTGGAGTGAGGCTGGCAGACAGGACAAGCTTATGCTCCGAGTAGTTTAGAAAACAAAGGTGAATTTCCTGCTCTAATTGACCCTAATGGATATGTGTGTGTGTGTGTGTGTGTGTGGACCCACCTGAAGCACAGGGATATAAAAAGAATGAAATAGTGATGAATAGAGAAATGGGTTGAGATGGAGAGAGCTGATTTCAAGATGGCGACCCAAGTGCCTTGTCACCTGAGGTTACCGTAGCAACAGTAGAGTGCTGTCTGCGTCAAGAGGAAGTGGTTAGCGGAGCAGCTGTTAGCGACATTTCACCTGGAACGCCCCTTTAGGAGAGAGACCTTGGAGAGATTCACCTGAACAGCACTCCAGCTCTGCCTGTCAGGTGGAGAGGCACAAACACACACACACACACACGCGCGCGCGCACACACACACACACACACACACACACACATGCATGCACACGGTCATGTATGCTATTTGCTGTGTACCACTTGCATTAAATAAATGTGTTTTGCATTCATATGTTAAATGGGGACTTTGGACTAAATTGCCCCAAGGCATCATAAGAACATAGAACCACAAAGAACAAAAGTGATTGGCAGGATAGGTGGGGAGGCATTGAAAAGAACAGCAGAACCCAGGAGAACAGAAGAGAAGAAAAGAACAGAGGGGGGAGAGGGAAAGAAAAGGGAGAGGAGTCTTCTGTGGGGTAAGGAGAGAAAGAAACCAGCGCCAGCCTCAGAGAGCACAGCAGCGAGAGGAGGAGTCAGACAAGAGGCTGCAGAGAGACAACTGACAAAATGAAAAAAAAAAAACAATGGGGGGGAGTGAGAATACTTAGCCTTCCTCTCCCCAGAGAGAGATAGAGAGAAAGAGAGAGAGAGAGAGAGAGGAGGAAGGCATTTAAGTGCACATGGTTGTTTGTGTTCTACTAGTTGGTGTCCTCACTAGCGAGTTCAAGGCTCTCAGTTTTCCTCCTGTCATTCTCTCTCTCCCTCTCTCTCTCTCTCTCTCTCTCTCTCTCTCTCTCTCTCTCTCTCCCAACGGATCCCTTTGGTTTCCTCTTTTGTTTCTCCATCTGCTGCATATGCAGTGTAAAGTCTGTCCCTGTTGCCTCCTAACATCCCCTGTTCAGCATTCAGCCATGAGCCCTCCACAAGGGTAAGTCATCCTCCAACGCCCCTCACCCCCGCCATTACTCCCCTGCATCTCCTGCGTCTCCTGCCCCCAAGGGTGCTGAGGCTGGATGGGGAGATTGGATCTTTGCATTATTGATTTCCTGCACAGGGACCTCACTGCTCACCTGTCCCATCTTTGGCTCTCATGCTCTGGGTAGAGTCAGGTCCATAAACCACCTACCCCACCACACACACAAAGACACAAAGACACACAAATATGTATATACCTGTAGCTCACGGTGTCCCTGGTCCAGATTTGGTCTTGGTTGTTTTAATTGCCTCAAAAAGGAATAAACAAAGACAGAGAGAGAGAGAGAGAGAGAGAGAGAGAGAGAGAGGGAGAGAGAGAGAGCAGTCAATGCACATGTGAGTCCCATGCTTAATTAAAGGTGTTTTTATGGCAACACACAGACAGATGCTTGCACACTTACATAAAGAAGAAATGTAAATATGGCCAAATGGGAATCCTTGGACTATGTGAAGACATATTAAATCAGTTGTTGCTTCCCTTGTGAATTTAAGGAGTTATTTGTTGCCAATTAATTCGGATTCAGCTGTTCTCACTATTGCACACACACACACACACACACACACACACACACACACACACATACACACGCACACTTACACACACTGTACTCTCAGATTGAAAATAAAAAACACAGACCAGTAACTGGCTAAGAGAATGAATGATGGTCCGCCCCATACCTCTCTGCGCATGTCATTGGCTGTGCTGGTTTGAGTGATAGTTAGTGCATGGCTCAGTGTTAGGGGGAGACCTGACCGAAAGCAGGAACAGGGAAGACAGGGAGGATTAGATGGAAGGTGAGACAGAAAGAAAGGAGGAGGTGAGGAAAGATGGATGAAAAGATAGGAGGGGGGGGGGATGAGAGGAGAAGTGGTACTGGAGGATGAGTGGGTTGCTATTTTTACAAACCCCCTCTTCTGGGAGCCTCTCTGCTGCCTTGCTATCCATCTTGATGCTATGTGTGAACACACACACACACACACACACACACACAAGCACACACTCATGTACAGATACACACACACACTCACACGCTTACGCACACACATACATATATGTACAAACTCACACATAGACTCACACAGGTGTGCGCACACACACACAAACACATCATTTCTGCAAAGATAGAGAGACATAAAGAATGAGACTTTGAAAAAACATTCCTTCTTTTCTTTCTTTCATCTGTCTTTCTAGTGTCACACTCGCACAGCAGTCTGTGGTATTCCCAAGGGTTAAAACCCAAACCCCCCTCCTCCTCCTCCTCCTCTTCTTCTTACCTTTCTACCTCTCTACTGTTCACTCACTCGCTTCTTTTCAGGGTCTATTCAAGAGCATTCTTGGTACATGCTGTCTGACTCCCTCTCCCTCCCTCCCTCTCTCTCTCTCTCTCTTTCTGACACACACACACACACGTGTGCGCGCGCACACACACGTACACACACAGACACACATTTAGTGTAGATGAGGAGGTCGTGTGTAATGTGCTTGTAGGCCACAGGAAGCTGCTGATGAGTGTTCAGCACACTGAGGAATTCTTAGCTGCACTGTGAACTGAGCTTTAGCTGGTGAGGTGTCAGCCAGACACACACACACACACACACACACACACACACACACACACAGACACACTCTCTCCACCAAAGGGTACTGAACTGCTCTCTGAGTTGAGCTTTTGCAGGAAGACCGGACCTCATAGCCAAGTTCAAAGACCTCAGACAGGATAATGGAATTGGGTTTAGACACACCGACTCACTCACCGACACAACCATGCACACACACACACACACACACACACACACACACGCACACACACACTCACACACACGCGCACACACACACTCACACACAGACACACACCAAGAGTACTGAACTGCTGAGCTTCACCAGGGAGACCTAAGGCCAAAGCAAAGAGCTTGAAATTGGCTGGATGAACACACGCACACACACACACACACACACACACACACACACACCACACACACACACAAATACGAGGGCACAGACACATCCATACATAAGCACAACTTCATGAACACACACACACACACACACACCACCACCACAGTACAGCCAGTCCTCACACAGACGCTAGCGGTTTGCCTTCTCTTGTCACAAGCAATTAATTTGGCCATTGCTTACGTGGATCGATGGAGCCCAGATAAGCACAGTAATCTATTCAGCTCTGTGGAAGGGCAGATTTCATGAATGACTTCGACCTATGTTTGGAGGCATGTAGAAGGTGTGCTGAAAATCAATCCTCATGATAATATGCCACCAGGCTTTAGGAAGAGCGCAGAGCTTGGTGTGTGTGTGTGTGTGTGTGTGTGGATGCATGGGCATGTGTGTGGGCATAGGTGTGAGTGCTTGTGGATGTTTGTTTGTTGGTGTGCATGTGTGTGTGCATGTGTGTGTGTGTGTGTGTGTGTGCGTGTGTGAGTGTTTTAGCTTCCTGTCTGCTTACAGGTGTATGTGTTTATCCATGTGTGTGTTACTGCAAGTATTATGTGCAATCCAGTGGCGAAATTAGAATTCACTTTGTCCTTTGATGGCGTGTGTGTATATGTGAGTGTGTGTGTGTGGTCAGCAGAAATCTAGCACAGCTGGAGCAGGGTGGGAGAGTTTGTGTGTGTGTGTGTGTGTGTGTGTGTGTGTGGAGATAATGGTGGGGGTTGGACAGCAGGATTGAGTTTCTGAGAGCCAAATTTATCATCTTTAGCAGCAAAGAGGGAAGAGGAAGAGAGACACAGATCAGCCAGCCCCCTTGCAAGGCTCTCCCATTACACACTCAGAAGTGTGTGTGTTTGTGTGTGTGTGTGTGTGTGTTTGTGTGTGTGTGTGAAAGAGGGAGAGAAATAGAGAGAGAGAGGGGGGGGGACTCCACTCA
>PYXC01002508.1:3097500-3100000 GCA_015244755.2 Tenualosa ilisha | reverse complement strand
TGACTGAAGCATTTGGATTGTATGATCTTATAACATGATAACTATAATACAATGAACAGGTGGTTCTACAGCAGTGAGACTCTGTTTAAGGTGTGTATGTGTGTGTGTGTGTGTGTGTGTGTGTGTGTGTGTGTGTGTGTGTGTGTGTGTGTGTGTAAGAACTAGAGAGAGGTATTACAGACTGACATCTGGCCTGCCAGAGGGCTTGAAGAGTTCACATCACACATCACTATGCCTTTGCCTGAGGTGTGTGTGTGTGTGTGTGTGTGTGTGTGTGTCTGTGAACATGCTGACAGACAGACTGACTGAAAAAAGCCTTCCTGCTCAGGTGAGAAGTCCCTGGTCAGGTAGATAGAAAGAGCGACAGGCGAAAATGACGTTGCGGCAAATCTCCTACCTACCCATCATGCTCGGCGGTGAGAAATGGGCAAAGAGACAGTGAACAGAGGAGGCCGATTGGTGTGTGTGTGTGTGTTTGTGTGTGTGTGTGTGTGTGTGTGTGTGTGTGTGTGAGAGAGAGAGAGAGAGAGAGAGAGAGAGGTGGGGCTGGGGGTGTGTGTGTGTGGGGGGTTGCTTGTTTTTTGTCACGCTGGTGCACATTTCGCGGAGGAGGCTCGGCGACGCGCTAAATTGAGCTGGCGACCTCTGACCGCTGGAAAAGGCCACGCGGAGACGACTCTGACACACGCCAGTGACAAGCAGCTGCCCTGACCAACACTCATGCTTCTCCTTATCCGGAGCAATTTGCAACACGGGATTAGCATGTCTCACATGGATGTGTGTGTATGTGTGTGTGTGTGTATATGTGTGTGTTTGTGTGTGTGTAACATTATTCACAGGTGGAAGAAAATCTTTGCAATTATCCTAGCTTTAGCTGATGACAACAATAAAGGGGGAGGTAGTTTGACATAGCCTTTAGTTTGGTGACAGATGGGGAGCCTACTCGCAACCCTTTGTCGTGTGTGTGTGCGTGCGTGCGTGCATGCGTGTGCGTGTGTGTGTGTGTGTGTGTGCGTGCGTGCGTGTGTGTGTGTGCTGTTTGTTTTGACTGACGCTGCTAGGGATGGTGTCAGAACAAAGGCACAACTTCATCCATCATATTTGATCATAGAAACATCAGACTAAATAGACAGCATATCTTTTAATTTGTCACTAAGGTGCATGCTTGCAACACACACACACACACACACACGCACCTGCTCTCCAGTCCTCTGTGACCTTCTTAAGCTCTAATAAAGCAGGTGTGTGTGTGTGTGTGTGTGTGTGTGTGTGCGTGTGTGTGTGTATGGAGTAAACAAATTGCCAAATTGTCCACATTGCCATGCTGTACCATCAGAATCATCTCTCGTTAGCTCATCATCATACATCATACACACACACACACACGCACACACACACACACACACACACACACACACACACACACACACACACACAGACACACACTTCATTTTCCCCCTGCTCCCTAATGCTGGCGCTGTGCCAGTTCCATTGCTGGGGCCTATCAGGCCCTCCTCTCTGCATGCTCCAGATTGGTATTGATCTCCTATCCGCTCCACTCTGCTCCCGCCACCCTGGTCCGCAGCACCCGACGGCACCGCTGTATTAACAGCCACACTCTGCACACACACACACACACACACACACACACACACTTCTGACCTCTCACACATCTGGTATTGGTCTGCCACTAATGCTGGGCAGGTTAGACATGACTAGCTGATGCCAGAAAAAAATTTGCTTGAGTGGGCTTGAAGAGTACACATCACTATTCCTTTGCCTGAGGTGTGTGCGCGTGTGTGTGTGTGTGTGTGTGTGTGTGTGTGTGTGTGTGTGTGTGACTGTGAGCATGCTGACAGACAGACTGACTGAAAAAAGCCATCCAGCTCAGGTGAGAAGTCCCTGGTCAGGTAGATGGAAAGAGCTCCAGGTGAAAATGATGTTGAGCCAAACCTCTTACCTACATAGAGAGAAATCCAAGGCTTGTCAATCATGAGGAGAAAAAAAGTGTCCCCATCTCAACTCTTTTGTTTCGATTCTTCTCACGAAAGGTGTGTGTTGCGTGAAGAGTCAACATCCAGACGACTCATGTAGCCTCCCCTAAGTGCATCTGACCTTGAACGGGGGAGTCAATCTAATGATCCTTTTTAATGATCACAGCAGCCAGGCAGGCAGGCCCTGGACAGTTTCAAGATGGTTGTAGATGCATACCAACACATAGCATACACACACACACACACACACACACACATACCCATCCACCTCCACCCCAACACACACACACACACACACACACACACACAGGCAGGCCGACTCTGGAGGAATTGGCTGAAGCTAAAGTCAGCAGCCGGAGGTGTGATGAGCCGAATAAGGAAAGCCCATCCAGGATTAGTTGTCATGCTTGAGGGGAGATACAGTGATTGGTCTCCTCTCTCTCTCTCTCTCTCTCTCTCTCTCTCTATCCCTCTCTTATTCTCTCATTCTCTCTCTCTCTCTCTCT
>PYXC01002508.1:3087500-3090000 GCA_015244755.2 Tenualosa ilisha | reverse complement strand
CCAAGGACTGCTCTCGTTTCACTGTCCTTGGGGCAGAGCGGTGATTTTTAGAACAAAGTCGGCTTGTCTTTTTTCCTCCTCCTTCACCCAACCCCTTCTTGAACTCTTGAGGAAAGGGCTGTTTGTGGATGTCAAAAGATCCCAGGCCCTCAAGTGATCTTTTCTTTTTTGCCTTATCTGATTTTGTCAGGAGTGCTTTCTTCTTTGGTGAGATGGAGAGAGAGAGAGAGAAAGAGAGAGTAACAGAAAGTGTATGTATGTATATGTAGTACAGAATGAGCTGGAGAAAGTATGTGTTTATCTGAGTGAGTGAGAGAACACAAGTTTGTGTGTGACACAGAGAGAGATGAGAATGGCGTCATAGAGCACTGAGTAAAAAAAAAAAAAGAGAAAGCAAGAGAGACATATTATCTTGATCCCCTCCTCTTGAAAAGGCTCAAGAGAGATGAAAGCCACTATTTTGGAGTGAGACCCCATCTCCCCCCCCCCCCGCACGTCAATACTTTCCCTTCAGAAAATCAGAAACTGTTTCTCCTCAGCTCCCACTCCAGTCACTCCTCTGCTTGCATCTATTTTTCATCTCTCTCGATTCAGTTCAATCGAACTTTGCTTTTTGTACACTCTCTCTCTCACTCTTTCTCGGAGTAGATAGGTGAGTGGTTTTTCTGACTTTAATACTGACATTTGGTCATTTAGACATTTAGTTGTGTAGTCAATATCAAACAAGCAACAGTAGAAGACGGGGAGACATTCTTTACACGGCACTCATATATACTTCCCCTCTCTCAAGGGTGTTTTATAATGGGGTTTTATAATGCCTCTCGGTTTTTGTGTTTTTTTTTTTCCTGTTGGATCAAAATAGCATTCATCAGACAATGGAAATGGACATCTTGTAAAGATTTTGTGGACTCTGCCGTTCGCACAAGTTTTTTGGGGATGCCGACTTAAATGTAAATGCATCCCTCAAGCGGATTTGGCTTTTTAAGTGTTTTCTCTGCTCAAACTGAGCTCAGCATTCAGCTCATTGGCCTTCTTCATAGCCCTCTGTTCTTGTTTACTTCTCTAGGTAATGAGCAGTTTTAGCATTCAGCTGCCGCACCCAATCAGAGGTGGAAACAAGTAAACTTTGGGCTTTGTTCTCAAAAAAAAGGAAAAGAGAGAGAAAGAAAGAAAGAAAGAAAAAAAAAAAAAACTCCCACCTGCGGAGAGGTGAGACAAACGTTAGGCCAGATGGAATTGATATTCCAGGCTGGAGTTCGCCCAAGCTGGAGGAACCGTGATGGGATCAGAGTCGAAGCTAGCTGACCAGGATCCTCTTCTTGGAATTTCAATAGGCGGTGACTGCCCAAGCAGAGGGGTTTTTACGCATAGATCTTTCTAAAGAAGCAGAAATATAAAAATGCCCAGAACAAAGTCAGGCCCTGTGAACCTGGCCAGTCAATTTCATGTGTGCTAGCCATTGAAAAGGCTATGTCTTTCACTTTTTCTCTCTCTCTCTCTCTCTCTCTCTCTCTCTCACTTACTTTCCTGTGCTCTGTTTCTCTCTCTCTCTTTCTCACATCCTCAGTTCTTCCACATCTTCCACTTCTTATCCACATCCTCTCTCTTCCTTTCCTCTCCTTCCCCCTCTCTCTATTTATCTCTCCCCCTCTCTCTCTATCTCCCCCCCTCTCTCTCTATCTCTCTGTGTTCCTCTGATACTCTAATGGAATCGGTTTTACTGAAGCTTCCAACAATCTGGTCAATTTTGGGCCTCAAAGTCCTTCTTAAATAGCAATAAAAACGGAAGCTGAATAAATAAACAAATATGAGTAGCAGATATAGGAAGAGTAAATATAAGCCTGTAAATAAATAAATCTAGAATGAGAAATATCAAAGGCTTGCTTTCACCAACACCCCCTTCCACCCAGAACACACACACACACACACACACACACACCAAAATAGAGTCCCAGCTCATTTGAAAGCGTTTGATTTCTCCCCCTCCATCTGGGTCAGATGGAGGCCGGATGCAGAGAACGACTCGGAGTCTCGTCACATAGCCGGGCTGGGTGACACACAACCGCAACCTTTTTTTTTTTTCTTTTTCTTTTTTGGAAATGGAGTATTGATCAGAGGCGGCCGCTAAACTGTTGTGACAGCGTCTTCCTCATTTGTTCCGCCACATGCCTGCCACCCTGATCGACAGCAGCTCTTTGGCCAGAGCCAAAGTGGGAAAAGTGTGTGTGTGTGTGTGCGGGGGGTCTGGCTCCTGAGGGGTGTAGTTACCCTAGCCAGGTGCAGGTGCATTTGCACGCCAGCAACCTGCAGTTGCTTACCTCAACAAATCCACCTCCTGCTAAATAGCTTGAATTTATCCATAATTCGGATGTTTAGATGTGGCCAAAGCAGAGTAAGAAACTACAGGTTAAGGTCATAGGGTGGACCCTGAATGCAGAATGTGGAGGCTCAGGAGTTCATGATTGGGTGGACCCTGAATGCAGAATGTGGAGGCTCAGGA
>PYXC01002508.1:3077500-3082500 GCA_015244755.2 Tenualosa ilisha | reverse complement strand
TTTTGCCAGCCGGTTGGCAGAGTAAGACGAGGCAAGGCGCGACATGTCCCAGACCCTCAAGTGACGAGTGTACCATGCTGCGTGTGTGTGTGTGTGTGTGTGTGTGTGTGTGTGTGTGTGTGGGTGGGTGGGTGCAGTCACCACCCTAAAGGACAGGGTCTTCATGTCACAGCTTGTTTAGTGTTGGAAATGTGCACAGCAGGAACTTTGTTGTGCATTTTTTTTAAGTGAGATTTCAAGTCAACAACAAGTCTGTGTGTGTGTGTGTGTGTGTGTGTGTGTGTGTGTGTGTGTGTGCGCGCGCGCGTCTGTGTGTGTGTGCGCGCGCGTCTGTGTGTGTGTATGTGTGTGCATGTGTTTGTTCCTATATGTGTGTGTTTGTATGTGTGTGGAGGTGGAAGAGAATTTCTTCATGGTTCAGAGAAAAAGCCTCGATGAAAAAAAAAAAAAAAACAACTTTCAAAGAGAAAAGGGGAGAAAAATAGATAGACAGATATAGAAGGATATAGACAGATGGAGGAAAAGGTCAGAGTGAAAGAGAGAGAGAGTAGAAATATTTACACACCCATTCTATTTTTGCCAGGACAGGGGAAAGTTAGAAATGAGAGATGAAGATGCAAGCAACACTCCGCAAACATGACATCTCATCTCCTCTCCTCTCCTCTCCTCTCCTCCCTTGTCCTCTCCTCTTGTCTCCTCTCTCCTCTCATATCATATCCTCTCTTCAGCTGTCCTCTCCTATTGTACTGTATCCCCTCCTCTCCTTTCCACGCCTCTCCTCTCCACTTGTCTCCTCTTTCCTCCTCCTCTCTCTTTCTTTCTCTCCTCATCTCTCCCCTCCTCCTCCTCCTCCTCCACCTCCTCCTCCTCTGCTCTCTTGCTCCCCAAGGTGGAGGCGTGAGATTGATGGGGGCGCAGGGATATGGCACATATCGATCCTCCCAGCCCATCTCTGCACATGGGAACCAAGGGATCGGTGCGAGAGAGGAAAAGGATGTGGAAAGAAGGGTGTGAGAGAGAGAGAGCAAGAGAGAGTGATGAGGGAAGAGCAAAAATAGGTGTGGGCCAGATTGAATAGAAGATGGAAAAATATGAGAATATAAGAGTTTGGGGAGATAGATTTATGAGAGGTGGCAAAAGTAACATTGTCGTTTCATTTCATAGTGAAGCACAGAAACTAAAACTGCTATCAGAGGGGCTGGGTTACTATTTCTGTTGGATGAGTAGAAGGTGAGTGGGGTGCAAGATCACGCTGATATGATTTAATACTACAGATTGTGAAGCCCTATCATTCATATTGATTATGTTTATCTGTGTCCCAAAACACTGTCAAACACACACACACACACTCACACGCACACACAAGGCAGTTCCATGTACTGCTCTGTGAAAGGCTTGCAGCAGAAGCAGAGCACACCTGCTACTCAACCACAAACTCAAGCAACAGCAACTCAGCCCCACACACACACACACACAAACACATGAACACACAAACATACACACCCACACACACACACACACACACACAGAGACAAACACCTTTCCTCTCCATCAATTCCCCCCCCACCCCCCCTTTCTCTCACACACACACCACACACACACACACACACACACACACACACAGGCACACACACATAGCTAGTGCAGCACCATCCAGAGGCATGTAGAGGAGAGGGAAGATAAGCGAGTGGAGAGAGGTGGAGGAGGATGCGGAGGTCGACATGTGGATGGAGTATCCAGAGCGCCTTGCATCCTTCTCAACGCACTGTTGCCACGGCAGCCGTCGCCGTGGTTCCCTCCCCCAGAGACAGATCAGGGCGCCCCCGGGCTGAGACGGCCTCCGGTGCCGCACGTACGCGTGGCCTCCATTATTTTTGAGGCGGCACAAACACGATGACCTTGAGATTAAATGGAGAAGGAGAGAAAGCGACAGAGAAGGAGACAGAGCGAAAGAAAGAAAGGAAAAAAGAAAGACGTACGTAAAGGGTCTCGACCATGTGCTCCATTGACAACCAACCATCGGCATGCAGCAGCCATAATTTCTCTCTCTCTCCCTCTCTCTCTCTCTCTCTCTTTCTTTCTCTCCCTTCTTAGCATCAGCTATTCTCCTCAGGCAAGTGCTGCTATCATCTTCTCAGTCATTGCGTGTGTGTGTGTGTGTGTGTGTGTGTGACCTTAGTGGTTGTGGAGGTCACAAAGCATTTTTTTTCAAACCACCACCACCCTCTCTCCCTCTCTCTCTCTCTCTTTCTCTCGTCTCCTTTATCTTGGCTTCTCAGACTTTAAATGCAAATGGCCTCTCGGTTCCCCAGTAATCATGATTAATCACAATTAGGCGGCCCTGCTCGCTGTGTCCTCAGCTTAGATGGAGATCGTCAGGCAAGGCTGGTCGCCAGGCCCCCGTGCAGGAGTCCTCCTTAAATTATCATCAAGCCTTGTGTCATTGACACAGCCTGGGTCTAAGAGCTTCACACACACACACACACACACACACACAAACAGTGTAATGGATTTAATGGTTTGTTAGGAAACGTTTGATTTCTCCACCCCTACCCTTCAGTTCTCCGAGTTGTGAGGGTTAAGTGTTTTAATGACTCCTCTTCCTCTTACTTTGCTTCTTCCTCTCCCTCTCTTCCTTCCTTTCTTTCTCTCTCTCTCTCTCTCTGTTTCTCTCTCTCTCTCTCTCTCTCTGTGTTGTAACAGTTAATAATTATTGTCTGCACTTTTCTCTATGTATTATTTATCAGCTGTTAAAAAGCAAAGTTGTATGCAGCCGAGCCTGCTGGGAGCTGTAGTCCTGTCAAATCAATCTATATAGCTTTCACTTTTCTCTCGTCTCTCTCGCTCTGTCCATCTCTCTTTTCTTGTCCTTTTTTCATGTTATGTTCTCACTCTCTCTCTCTCACACACACACACTCTCTATCTATCTTTCTCTCCACCTTTATTATTGTCTCTAGTGCTTTCATTCTCTCCCCCTCTCTCTCCCTCCCTCTCTCTCTCCCTCTCTCCCTCCATCTCTTTCCCTGCCAGTGGGTATCCTATCCCCTCGCCTGAGAAACACAGAATAATTGGATTCTCTCTAATAGTGCGGGGTAATGTTGACAGTACATAAATCCTGCAGCAGAAATAGCATGTGGTCCATCATCTGATCTGGGCTCTTTGTTTTGGGTGTGTGTTGCCCCTCCTCTTCCTCCTCCTCCACCACCCCCACCCCCCCACACACACCACCTCCTCCATCCCCCCGTCTGTGTCCGCGGCCGCACTCACGTTATCTGCCAGAGTGGACCTTCGCATCAGGCACTATCTTACCACCAACAACTCCCCCCCCCCCACGCACACACACACAAACACACAGACACACACACACACACACTCCCTCCAGCCAGCTCATGCACACGTCCCAGTTCAGCTGATAAAGGCCCTGGCTGGATAGCAGACACACATTATGCCATTGTGGAGAAAAAGGATAGATGGCGGGTTGTGGGGGAGAGAAAGAGAGCTAGAAAGAGTGAGAGAGCGATGCTCTATCTATCTCTATCTCGACGGCCTCCATTTTGTTTGACAGGAGCCACTTAGATTGTCCAGAATGGCTTTAGTCGATGAAAGATAGGGGAGAAAGGGGTGGGGAGAGTCTGAAAGAGAGACGTCCACCCCTAGATAGCTGGAGGCTTCTCTATGAAGTGAAGGTTGACCCTGTGACCTCTGTGGGTTCGGTGTGTGTCTGCGGGCTTGTAACCCCTGTGACCCTGATGGAGACTTGCATGAGCTTAGGGTTGATGAGTCATGGTGGGGGTTAGCGAGGATAGAAATAGGCGTGCTGATGTGGACAGAGTCTGTGTGAGTGTGTATGTGTGTGTGTGTGCGTGCGTGTGTATGTGTGTCAGCTGTACGTCTGCATTGGTTTTTGTGGTATGTATTTAGATGCGTGTGTGTTGTGTTGTGTTGCGTTGTGTTGGATGCAAAATGAGTTTTTGTGTGTGTGTGTGTGTGTGTGTATGTGTATGTGTGTATGTGTGGGTGCTGGCCGGCTCTAATGAGACTCCCGGAGGGGAGTGGTATGACAGCTGTCAGCACGCGGGCCGTCTGACGGAGTAGGCTGCTGGTGAGCCGAGGGCGGAGGTGAGCTGTCCATCCATCAGCAGAGAGGGAGAGAAGCCCAGACCAGCACAGGACAGCGGCTTATCACAGCCAACGAGCACGGCTGCCGCTACTGATAGGATGGTGGGGGGTACAGAGAGAGAGAGAGAGAGAGAGAGAGAGAGAGATAAGGCTAAAAGAGAAGGGGATGCTAGAGAGGTAGTCCAGGAGAGAGGAGAAGAAAGAGAGGAAAGAGAGAATGAGTTGGAGATTGGTAGACAAAGTAAGGAAGGGAAAAATAAAATGAGGGAGAGAAGATGGAGAGAGTGAGAGAAAATTGAGAGAAAAAGAAAGAGTAAAAGAGAAATGGAGTGATTCAGGTAGAGAACAGGAGAGGTGGAGACAAAGATAAGCAGTTCAACAAATGCTACAGACAGTGTATGTGTGGTGTGTGTGTGTGTGTGTGTGTGTGTTTGTGTGTGTGTGTTTGTGTGTGTGTGTGTGTGTCCACTCGAACTTGGCCAGCACCTTCAATTCCGCCTGACTGCAGCTTGAATAGCTGGAATTAGCCAGTGCAAAAATGATGCCTGATTCATGCCAAATTAATTACAGTAATAGAAGCTGAATTCGTTACATGAATAGCTGCGCTCTTGTACTCAGGAAAACTGCTTTTAAATTGGAACAAAATGAACTCTGAGAAATGATAGATCAGCCTACATGAAGCATTCTTAACACCCTTTTGGGAAAATAAACACCAAGCACACAAACGCCTAAAGACCTTCTTTAATTTGACATGGATATGAAACACGGTGGTTCAGTCTCCAGGTATCCCGTAGGGAGCTTGAGAAAAGCTAGAATTATTTTAGAGTTTTTTTTGTTTTGTTTTTTTTGTTGTTCGAGCAGAGCGCACGTCACAACATTAG
>PYXC01002508.1:3060000-3072500 GCA_015244755.2 Tenualosa ilisha | reverse complement strand
GTCTGAGGATATGAAGTAAGAGTGGGGATTCTCTTATGAAGGGGAATAAGACGTTGACTGGAAGAAAAAAAGTTGTCCCTCCAGCATTCTGATTTGCCCGCTTTCTTGTTTTGTCTCGCCTTCTTGCTCCTCTCTTTGTTCTCTGCCTCTCTCTCTGTTTGTTCTTTACTCCTTTGCAGTTGTCTCTCTCCCCTACTCATTTCATTTAGTTCCCTACGTCCTTTGTGTGTGTGTGTGTGTGTGTGTGCACGGCCGTGTGCATGTGAGTGTGTGTGTGTCTGTGTGTGTGTGTGTGTGTGTGTGTGTGTGTGTGTGTGTGTGTGTGTGTTTGCCAGCGGGGTCTGAGGGAATGTGCAGGAAGGGACCAGGCTGCATGAGCATCTGCTGTGTGTCCCAGGGGGGATCTTGCAAAAGGACGGGCGCGGGAGGGGGGGGGATTGGGGGCGTCAATGGTGCTACGCCCTATAGCGTCCACCCCAACTCCCTGGGGAGAACCTCACTGTGTTTCGCATGAGGTTGGCCAAGGCTGCAGGCAAGGGGCACAAGTCTGTGTATATGTGTGTGTTTGTGGGGAAAATCAGTTTGCCATTGGCACACCCAACCAGTTGCCTTCCAAAAATGTAGAATAAACATGAAAGCCATCCCGTTTTAAACCAAATACTTTCTGCATCTGCTCTGATGTTGCATGACGGAAATGGAATGAAATTAATCAATTATAAATTAAACAAAATAGCAGAGGCTTAATTCATACTATGGATACACATGTTCTGTTTTCAGTAAGAAAATCATGATTATTCTGTTAAATGCATTTGATTTTTTTTTTTGATATCACTCAGCATAACTACATTATTCAGTACTACAACTTGTTAAAACTAGTATTAAAACTCATGTTTTGAATGAAGCTCATGAAAGAATGAGTTCTATTGAACTGAATGCTATGCTGTTACTGCATTAAGACCAGCCTTACACAAAATATAACTGTTGTTCACTTCCTATGTCTACTGCAAGTATAAATTGACCCATTTAGCATGACACATGTACTGTATGTTAATCCACCTTGACACTTGGATGTGGCCGGGAGGGCACTGGTGGTCTCTCCCCTCACCCAGCCAGCAGTCTTGTCCCCTCTGAGGCATATAGCCACGTTAGCATTAGTGTTAGCATGCATAAGCTGCTTTAGCCCAGTGATGCAGAGCAGGCTAGGCTAGGCTACGCTATGCTATGCTACCCTATGCTATGTCAGGCCATGCTGTCGCCGACACTCACGCCGCTGGTGCAGAGCTACGAAGGGAATGTCCTGTGACAGGGGGTTCTGACCTTTCCTTAGGGACACTCACACACACACACACACACACACACACATGCATGGACACACTTGCTCTGACCACTACCCCCTTTAACACACGCACACACACACACACACACACACACACACATAACATAGACACACATGGACACACTCACACACGTAAACCATCTCCACAAACATGCTACACTCAGACACTCACAGATCCACACCAAAGCACACTCACACACACTTACACACTCACAGACCGGGCCCATCCTCACACAGGCATGCTGACAGCCGTTTGCTGTCCTCATTAGTGGTCTGGATAACAGTGCAGTAGGCCCCACATACATACACACGTTCACACACACACACAAACACACACACACACTTGTTCAACTGCTTCTCATTGACTCTCCGATCTACAGTACTTCAGACTACACTCTGACTGTCGACTTTATCCTTTCCCATTAGCACCCTCTCTATCCCTCTGCCTTTCTCCTTTTTGCTGTCTCTCTATCCTTCTCTCTTTCTTTATTCCTCTCTTTCTCCCCCTCTTTCTGTCTTTCTTTTTTTTAGTATATATGTAAATCTCCATCTCTCTTTCCCATTTCCCATTTCTCTCGCTCCTTCTCTCTCACACTCACTCTGTTCCTCTTTCTTTCTGTTTTTCTCTGACAATCTTGTTCATCTCTCTCTCTTTCTCGCTCTCTTTCTCTTTCGCTCTCTTTGTAATCCCCCCTCTCTCCTGCTTGCCCCCCACACCCACACCCACACCCCACCCCCACCTCTCGCTCCCTGTCTCTCCTCTGTCTAACGAGTCGGCAGCGTGACTAGCTGTGGCTTGGGGTTTTAATTAAGCACTCACAGTCAGAGAGGGCATATCACTTCTCATCTCATCAGCAGCCTGCTGCACCACCCAGTGTCACCCCAGCTGCCCACAGCTGTGTGTGTGCGTGTGTGTGTGTGTGTCTAAAAGTGATAGGAAGTGTGTGTGTGTGTGTGTTTTTGTGTGTATATGTGTGTGTGTCTTAGTGTGTGTGTGTGTTTGTGTTCCATGTTTGTGTGTTTTGTGTATGCGTGTCTGTGTGTCAGGTTCAGGTGCCATAGCTTAGGCTTTGTTTGTGTTGGTTAGTGGTTATAGGGTGTTTAATTTCGCTCCTCTCTGAATGTGTGTTTGTCCACCTCTTTCATTGCATGCCAGGATTCGTGCCAGCTCGGCTGGGTGTTGGCAGCATTGGAAGAATGTGTTTGAGTGTGAGAGAGTGTTTGAGTGTGAGAGAGTGTGCGTTCTGAGTTCAGCAAACTGCAGACAAACCTGGCACAATTCCTTGCCATACGGATATAAACCCAGCCATGAACCTTGATGATTAGTTGCTCTTGACATATGAATATAATATGAGAACCAAACAGACTAGACTCTAGATATTTGCCAGAGTTTCAGCATCGCTGGCTGAGGACCGGCGGTTAGCGTAGCAAAGAATAGCACTGACTTACTGCTAATAAGATGCAATCTATTCCCCCTTGGCTCAGAAGGTGACATGTAAAAGCGTATGCTTTCTCTGTTTCAATTCTGTTTAAAATCACATTTCATTAATCCAGTCGACAAGAGGAAATCCAGTCATGGTTCCGCCGATTCAAGTTGCTTTAGGAACGTTACTTTGGACAACAAACACAACAATAACAGCCAAAACAAAAACAACACATCTTACAAAGAAAAAAAAAAAAAAAATGAACCGACGGAGCAAAATGAGGAAGAGGCGGGGGCGGATGGTGTGTGTGAGTAATTGTGTGTGTGTGTGTGTGTGTGTGTGTGTGTGTGTGTTGGAAATCCTCCAGTTCACTTAATAGATGATGGATGGTTAGAGCTGTGAAAAGGAGAGGAGCTCTTATATGTCTCCCAAGGTTTGTAATTGCTGTAGAAAAAGGATGCGCAGCCGCCCGTGCTCTGGGCCCTAATGGGATTATTCCCAGGCCGGACTGGGGAGGGGAGGAGAGGGTAATCCAATTCTCCCCTGTGTACTTCATTGAGTTCCCAATCATTCAGTGAAAGAGAGAGAGTAAGAAAAAGAGAACGAAAGAAAGAAAGAAAGAAACAAATGAAGAAAGAAAGAATGAAGGGGAGGGAAAAGGGAGTGTGAAGTAGAGAGATACTTTGAGAAAGAGAGGGCACAAAAAGAAAGAGTTTGATATGGAGAAAGTCACAGAAGCAGACAGAAAAGGGTTAGAGCAAAACATTTGAGAATATTTGCAAGTGCTCCTTAGATTGTTGCTCAACACACTTTATCTGGTACTTCAGTGGTCTTAGAACGACTCCTGTTTAGGGGATTGTCAGATATATTGTTTTATTTCGTCATGAGTAAAGGTGAGAACGTAAACATTCACCATTCCCACACAGCTAACCCCTGGTGTTCAGTGCAATGAAGTAAAAGTAACAAAAAAAAAAAGGAGAAAGTTTTTTTTATGGACAGATAGGAAAGAGAATGAAAGGGCAGACAGAGTGAGTGAGGAGGTAATTGTAATACAGGACCCATGCATTAGCTATCGCTGTCTCCCCCTCTCTATTGCTCCTTCTCTGCAGGCATGGCCGGCTCCCGGCTAGTCATTTTCCTCCACAGTCAGCCGGGAGTCTGGGTGTTGAGCGAGCATATTTTAACCTAATGGGAGCCTTGCTTTCTGTGGCTGTGTCTGCTGCTCCTGGCTCTCAGAAAGAGAGAGGAAGCGAGATGGAAAGTAGGAGAGAGAGAGAGAGAGAGAGCGGAGAGAGAAAGATGTCAGGTCGTGCTCGGCTTCCTGCTATGTAACAGGCAATGAGAGAATTTGGGGAATTTTTTTTTTTTTTTTTTTTTTCATATCATAACAGCGAGTCTACCAGCGAGTCTGCCTGCCTGATTTTGGCGGGAAGGGAGCGAGGGAGAGAGATGGAAAGGAGACAAAAGTGGTGAAAAGTTGTGCTAAACTCCCAAGTGTTCCAAACAAGTCTTGAGTATGTTGAGAACTGGGGCCTAGAAGCCATGCTGTCTGACTGTGGTACCCACTAACGCTCACAATCAGACACACCCACGGCTACCCACGGCTCATCACATTCATTGACACTGAATAGCTACTCATCTTTATTCCAGCATAACATGTAGGTTGATGGCTTAAAATACATGCTCAATTTAGTTTTCATAGACCATTACCACACAGCATTCAACAGTATCTAGTATGCTATTTTCCTTGGTGTGCAAGGGAATTTACTTTTAATTAATGTCATAATTGTCAATCTGTACTGCTTTAAACAGTTCTTACATTTAAATCAGTTGTTGTCTTATTCAAAATTGTCTAAAATTAGTCACTAGGGCACATTTTTATAGGATTGTTATACACCACAAAGTACACCACACCAGATTTCCATAGTCCCTATCTTGCGTTTAGTTAGCACTTCTCTCAAGTAAAACGGAGAGTTAGATTGCAACGATCCTAGAGTGACACTCAGTTTTCAAACTATGTGAAAACTATGTTGGATGTGTTTTTAAATAAAATCTCTCTCCCGGTTCTCCTGCTAGGAGTCAGATAATGGACCATTAAAATAGCTGTAACCACATCTCATCAGAGTGCCACTTGTTGCCATAGCATCTGGGTAAAGGAGACTGTCAGTATGTCGGTGCCTGTGTGTCTGTATTGAAGACAAGTGCGACAGAGTGTTCTAGCCTAGGAGTGCTACAGAGTTCACTTCTCGGGACCATGGCTGGATTTCTCATTACTGAGTCGTTAGCACTCGGGAGAAAGTTCTGGATGTTCGACATTCAGGAGCTGATGCTATTTTGGAGATGTTTAATTACCAAAGTGCCAACGCTGTGACCCCCCTTCACCTTGGCCAGTTTAGGGTGTCGGGTGTCCAGGCAGGGAGATAGACGTTGGTGAATGGTGCTGGTGAAGGATGGAGGGCGGTCATTTGTTTCTGGAGCAGGTCGTTCCAGCTGGACGTCTGCAGGTGGTGTGTAGCCGATACTCACCTAATCAAGAGCGACAGGCGGCCCCACTCTGGAGAGAAAGAGTTGAGAGGACGAGTGAGTCTGAAGGGCTTCTGCCATCTTCTCTCTCACTCTCTCTCTCTCGCCCTCTCTCTTTCATTCTCTTTCTCCTTGTTTTAATACCCTCTTCAAGCTATTTAATGCAAACGAGTCTCTTCTCACTCTCTCAGGACAGACCTGGCAAAGAGTGTGTTCTACTCCTAATCCTTGAAAATCAAACAATAACCTAATGTAATGCAAATAAATAAATACATTTATAGACATTTAGAGAGATACAGAGAGAAACAGAGATTTGCCTAGTAAATACCCATGGCATTGTTCACATGTGCTTCTCCTTTTGATGTAAGTCCAAGCGCCATTGTGTGATTGTGGCATTTGTAGTATCTGTAGTTAGCTTCATATAAACTCAGCTCCACCAGACTCTGCATCAGATTGCTTGTCAAACTGCAGTTTATTAATGGAGGTTTTTTGTTTTGTTTTGTTTTGTTTTGTTTTGTTTTTAATGCCCTAATGAAGCCCAACCTCTGAAAATAAACAAAACGCACGAACACACACACACACACAAACACACATACACGCCTGCACGCATGCACGCACACACTCACACACACACACACAAACACACACGTACACACACACACGCAAACACACATATAAACAAACAATAAAGCAAGTAACAGCTCTGCACCTGGAGGGGAGGCTAGTTGATGGGGGGCAGCTCAGCTCTGCTCACTGCTAACTGTTCCAGGAGGGCAAATGGTTTGTGGGGGGAATGGCCACACCGGGGGTCCCTTGAGCAGTTGGACAGATGTTACGAGTGGCCCAAGCACCAGGGCAAAAGAAAGGGACAGAGAAAAAAGAGAGAGGGGGAGAGAAAGAGAGAGAGAGGTTGGGGAGAGAGATGAGTTACCATATCTTACCATAGCTGTTACACAAAAAAATAGACATAGAATAGAAAAATCTGTAGAAACTGCAGTAAAACTTGACAAAACACACACACACACACACACACACACACTCACACACAGACACATGCATACATACATTGATACATACGCATACATTTATTTACACACCAAAACGTGGTGAGCTTTAGGAAGAGGCCTGCGCTAGGCAATCAGTGAAATGCAAATGCTAACTGTTAACTACGCAACTGTTCCCACCCACATGCAGACAACATGTCTCTCCTGACAAGTGTGCTCTTGTAGACCTGCCACTACAGTATGCCTCACTCCTGTGTCCTCCTACCCACTCTGACTCTGCATGGCAGTAGCAATCAAACCCAGGACTGAAGAACAGTGTGTGTATGTGTGTGTGTGTGTGTGTGTGTGTGATTGTGTATAAGGGCATGTGCGCACGAGTGTGTGCATGCATCTATGTGTTTGCGTGTGTGTGTGTGTGTGTGTGTGTGTGTGTGTGTATGTATGTGTGTGTGTGTGTGTGTGTGTGTGTGTGTGTATGGCTGTGTTGTGTTGCGTGTGTCTGTGTGTCTGTGACTTGGTGATCAGACTTTTACTGACACAAGACAACAGGAGACAGTATACACAACACAATAGAAAGAGAGAAGCTGGGTAAGTACATTACAGAGTGAAGGAGAAAGAGAGAGAGAAAAAAATGGAGAGAAAGACAGACTGATGAAAGAGGAGAGACAGAGAGCTAGAGGGTGTAGGAGGTAAATGTCTATAGCGACAGAAATACTCATGGCAGATATGACTGGCTAAGCAGCGCTGTCTGCATCTAGTGACTCTTAACAAGAGCAGAGGAGGCACTGTGTGTGTGTGTGTGTGTGTGTGTGTGTGTGTGTGTGTGCGTGTGCGTGTGCGTGTGTGTGTGTGTGTGTGATGACAGATGAGTGGCCATATTGTCATTAGAGACAGTAAGCAGGCAGCAGGCATTAGGCACTGACTGGTACTTAGTTGGTCTCTGAGTCATCACCAGCAGTCCGAGGAGGGAGTAGTGTGTGTGTGTGTGTGCGTGTGTCTTTGTGTGTGTGTGTGAGCATTTGTGTGTTTAAAAGCCGCAAGCCGATATTAGCAGATGCTTTTATGGAGAGGGGTAGACCCATACACATTTACTCACACTTACACGTACACATACACGCGCACACATGCACACACTTACACTCACACACACACACTCACATGCACACACACACACACACACACAGTCATAAATGCCATTCCAGTTGTCTGATTGGTCATCATCATCAACATCACAACCTACCCTTCACCGCACCCTCACGAGTCTGTCCATCTGTGTGTGTGTGGTGCCCATGGCTGACACTAATCATCTGTGACAACACATACCTAAGGATGGACACACACACACACACACTCACACACGCACAGACACACGCACACTCACACACACACACACACACACACACACAATATGCACTGAATTTACAAATGCACACACTCACATAAATACAAATGTGCATGTGCATACACACACACACACACGCGCACACACACACACACACACACACACCCAAAGGACCCAGAGAGAAAGGGAGTTGGAGAGAATGGAAAGCAGATAAGAGGGGACAGGGAACAGGAGTCGGAGGAGTTTGCTGAAGGGGCAGAGTTGCATCACCGTTGGGTAATGCCACCCCCGGCCCCGACGCAAGGGTCTCCATGGTGACCGTGACACCCGACGACCTCAAAAAGTCAACAGTGACGGTTCTCTCCTGTCAATTATCCCATCAGCACGACTGGTGGTGTGTGTGTCTGTACGTGTGTACGCATGTGTGTGTGTGTGTGTGTGTGTGTGTGTGTGTTCGTGCCTCCTGTTAGCGTCCAAGCTGCACTCCCAAAAGTCTGCAGTGTGTCCTTGCATTGTTTACTTTATTCATTAGTTGCTTAATTTCCTGAGAGCCCCAGAGAGGTTAATTAGGCACGGCGTCAGCATGGTCTCACACACACACACACACACACACACACACACACACACACACACACACACAGAGTCACACACACACACACGTACACAGGCTGTGTCCCGCTGAGATGCCAGCACTCCTGCGTGTGCTCGGTGAGGCGGGAGAGTGTGTGACGATAAGAGGACGATCAGAGCGCAGTGCACGAGTGTGTGACGATAACGACGCAGTGGGGCACGGCGGACAACTGTGGAGTGTGTTTATCTCCAGTGGTGACTCAGTTACACACACATACACGTGCACGCGCACACCCACACACACACACACACACACATACACGCACACACACACATATATGCACACATTTTCAATTACACATAAGCAAACAGAGTCTCAACTAATCACTAAGTCTCCAACAGCCCTGAAGAAGAGATGGCGAGGAGGATGGGGAGAGGGAGAGAGAGAGAGAGAGAGAGAGAGAGAGAGAGAGAGATTGAGGCAGGAAAGGGCCGAGGGTCGAGGGTCTGCCTTGGCTAGGAGTACGATTACAGACGACAGTTGCACAGTGCACAGTGTGCGCACACACACACACACACACACACATGCGCACCCCCCCCACCACACACACACACACACACACACACACACAGTTGGTCACAGACAGATGTCCCTTTTATAAGCGCCACAAAATGAAATGCATAGCTTTTTTTCACCCCTCTTTATTCATAAGTGATTTTTTTTTACATTAAAAATGCAAATTAAAAAATACTCCCCCTTCCCCTCACCCCCATCCCCTGCTCACACCACACCACACCACACCTCACCCCATGCCACATCACATTGTCCAAAACAATTTTCTGCTTGGCTCCACCATGCAGATCGGCTCGGAGTGGTTCAGCGCAGAGTCGGGCATCGGAGTAAAGGGGCACTGGTGGGGGTGGTGGTGATGGTGGTGGGGGTGGTGGTGATGGTGGTGGGGGTGGTGGTGTCAGTGAGGACCAGGGCACTAACCGATGCTGATTGCATTTCTATCGGATTTCTAATGTCTGAGAGCACGGCAGCGGATTAGGCCATAGAGCAGCTCACAGTTTGAGGAAAGAGGGAGGGAGAGAGAGAGAGAGAGCAAGAGCAAGAGAAAGAGAGAGTGAGAGAGGAAGAGAGAGAGGAGTAAGGGAGTGTGGATTGAGAGAGAGAGAGTGAGAGAGAAAGAGAGAGAGAGAAAATAGCAGAGTGAATTTATGGCGCTCCGTGTGGATGCTTCCCCATGTAAATGCATGCTGTCATTAGGAGAGGTATTAACAGCGGTACTAATGTACAGAGGAAAGAGGAAGAGCGAGAGAGAAGACTTGAAGCAGGAAGAGGGAAGAGGAGGAGGAGAGTTGAAGGAAACCACAGCACAAGAGCAGAGTGTGGTTTAGTGAATACGAGTGAGAGAGAGGAGTGGGGTGGGGTGGGGGTATGGACACACATTGTGTTGCATTGTTTAATGGAGGCAGGTGAAGTTGCAGTCAGGTTGAAGTAGAGTGCATCACTGGCCAGTCTGCTGCATCTTGGCACTGCATTGCACACACACACACACACACACACACGAGCACACGCACGCACGCACGCATGCACGCTCACACACATGAACACACACACACACGCACACTCATACAGTATTAAGTGGCTGTGTCATCACACCGCACACATGCCACCGTCCTTAGATAAAAGAATGAGCGCGTGGGCAGGTCTGTCATTCTAATGCACTTGGATAGACCCACTGTGAGTGTGTGTGGCTGTCTGTTTGCGTCGTTTTGTGTTCGCGTGCGAGTATGTGTATGTCTGTGCTTATGTGCGTGTGTGGGTGTGCGTGCGTGGGTGTGTGTGTGCCTCAACAGGGCTTCTGCAACATGCCTGAACCCTTTGGCAAGAAGTCACGCTCAATATTGTCTCAGCAATTGCGTCCAATCTTTTCAAGTGTCACAACATGGCTTCTTCCAATTTTATTCCCGGCACAAAGTCTCCCACATCACTGCGTGTCTCTTCAGCACATTTTCTATCGGCTCTGCTGCCTTCCGAACCCAAGAGAGCCCAGTGCCTCTGACAGATTCCCATTAACTAACGTGGTGAAGAGAAGAGGTGTCTAATGTTGGGGTGTCTGGGCTGCCTTGCTTTTTGGAGAAGCGTTTAAACAGTGTTCTGATCAGAGATCAAGCTACCATGTTCCCCTTTCTCAGTTTTGAATGGGAGCGTCACTCCAGGATTAGTGAACTGTAAGGTGATGTGTGCACACATATGGTCTACTCACACACACACACACACACACACATGCACACACACTCAGGTGTATGCACTTGTGTGTGCACCCACACTCGCACACAGCCACAGAAATGGAGAGAGGACATGAAGTAAGTTCAGTATGTGGCTACTTAAAGTCCCGGTTAAGGACACCCTGAAGCGTGTCTCTTCTTGGCTGATTCCTCCCTGGAAAACACACTTGAGAATCCTCCCCTTGGAAGGTGCTGATCTCTGGAATGTTCTCCGCGGAGTTCCGCACCAGGGGAACTTAGAACTGTGCTCCGCTCTCGCTTAGCCCCATTAGCCTCTGTATTTTTAGGCCTGCCGTAGCCCACATACAGTTAAGCAGCGGCCACCCGTGTGCCAGCACTCCCTCGTCCACACTCCCTCAGCACCCCTGTGCTACATCTCTCTCTTTCTCTCTCTCTCTCTCTCTCTCTGTCTTCTGTCTTTCTTTAGCTCACCTTTCTATCTTTCTCTCAATTTGTCTCTGATTCTCACTGTCTGCATTGTTTTCACTTTTTTTTCCTCTGTCTCATTTGCTTACTCTACCACTGCCTTTCTCATCTCTCTCTCTCTTTCTCTCTCTCTCTCTCTCTCTGTCTTCTCTCTCTCTGTTTCTCTTACATCATTTCTTTCTGTTTATGTAGCTGTGTTTTGAATTCTGTCTGTTCTGCTTACCATCAAGCAGTTTTCTTTCTCTCTCTCTCTCACTCTCTCTCATCCTCTCTTTATCTTCCAGTTATCTTTTGCCCTGTCGCTTGCATCTGTCTGCAAAGCTGCAACTTTTTTAGTCTCTTTCGCTCTCCTTTTCACCCGGGAGCGCTGTGTTTGGAAGTTGTCGCATTTCCTAACAAGGATCGATGTGATGGTGGCGCATGTATATGTGTATGTGTCTGAGTGTGTGTGTGTGTGTGTGTGTGTGTGGGGGGGCTGCCGTTTGTTCAGCATTCTGTGTCATTGTGCAATAACGAGCTCTCTTCTTCTCATCGTCTCCTCCGCCTTCAGCACTGGTGCCATATTGCTGCCAAGTAAATACAGCTGACTCCAGGCATTGGGTGGCTGGATGGGTGGGGGCACAGTGATGGGGGGAGGCGGGGGGAGGGCGGGCACAGAGGAAACCGTTTGTGTTGAATTAGCCCTAATTGGCCCACCTTTGACGCAGAGCGTTGTAATTGGGTGTATTAGTCCTCTGCCTTCTCCAGCTGGGGCCTTCAGAACTAACCCACCCCCACCCCACAACCAGAGAGTCTATAATAAGAGAATAGGAAGATTGAAAGAAGAAAGAAAAGATAGCAGGAGGGGGGTCGAAATATTGAAAGAGACTCGGAGAGAGGAAAGAGTGAGAGGGAACGAGAGGAGGATGGAGGAGTGTGTGTGTGTGTGTGTGTGCATTAGTGTTCACAAAGCTACTGTCGATTTGAGAAAGAGATCCATAAAGATGAAGACCTACCCCCCCATACTACACACACACACCACGCACAAACACACACACAAGCACGCACACACACACATCTCCCCTGGGGTGATTCATTTATAAACTGTGGGTGTTCTATATGAAGCAGGAATCAACACAGAGACATGAGGCATGGAAGTCAGGCAGACACATATAGAGAAAGATGGATAGAGAGACTGAGAGAGGGAGAGAGAAAGAGAGAGAGATGATTTGAAACATTAAGAGAAAGAGGGAAGAAGAGATGGAGATAGATGGAAAGAGACAGATTTAGGAAGGAAAAGAGATAGAGAAGACAGAAACAGAAAGAGGGGAGAGAGACAGACAGACAGAAAAAGGAGGATTGCAAGAGGGACAGATTAAGAAATGAAAAGAGGAAGAGAAACTGAAAAAGAGACAATGGCGGGAAGAGAGAGAGGGAGAGAGAAGAGAGAAGGGTAGAGAGTAACTGAGAAAGAAAGAGGTTGGTAGAGAGACAGAAAGTGATCAAGGAAGAGAGAGAAAGATAGAAAATAAAATATAGAAATAGAAAAAGAGAGAGCAGAGAAAGAGAGAAGAGAGAGGAATGGAGACAGATGAGTGAGT
>PYXC01002508.1:3040000-3055000 GCA_015244755.2 Tenualosa ilisha | reverse complement strand
TCTGCCCTCCTTTCCTCTCCATTTCTCTCTTGTCTCATCTTTTCCTTTCATCTCATTTTCCTTTCTTTTCTCCTCCTCTCTCCTTTCTTCCACTTTCAGCCTTGTTGTTCAAGGACAACGCCCATAATGACACTACTGTAACACTGCCCATAGATCAGTGCCTGGGTCAAAGTTACTCTGTGTGTGTGTGTGTGTGTGTGTGTGTGTGTGTGTGTGGTGTGTGTGTGTGTGTGTGTGTGTGTGTGTGTGTGTGTGTTTGTTTGTTTGTACTATCTGTTATTGTCATGAAATCTCAGTTGATGTCAGGATTGCATAATTGTGAGACTGAGCAGAGAGAGAGAGTAAATGAGTGTGTGTGTTTTAAGAGCAGCTAGAGTGTTGCATCAGGTGCTGTTTACATCCCTACACACACACACACACGCAGACACACATATAAACATACACTCGAGGCCTGTACAGGGAACTGCTCTTCTCTAGGGTCAGCTGATGCAAAGATGTGCCACTTTTACCTCACTGCATATTGTGCCCCTGTGTGTGTGTGTGTGTGTGTGTGTGTGTGAGAGAGAGAGATAGAGATAGAGAGAGAAAAAAGAACGAAGCAAAGAGAGAAAGATAGAAAGTTTAAACAAGTGCGTGCACATGCTGTGTATAAGTGTGTGTGTTTTTGTATAAGTGTGTTTGTGTATGTGTGCGTACACGCATGCACACACACATACACAAACCTGTCTGTTTTTGTGCATTGCAAACGCCTGTGTTAGCGCAAGCTTAAGCGAGATTTCAAAGCCGGCATTGTCACGGCCCGAAACTGTTCCCAGAGATGTGTGTGTCTGGAACCGAACTTCTCTCCTCCGTGGTGCTGCGCACTAAACACTACCTCAGGAAAGGAAGCGGGGGAGGGGAGGGGAGGGGATGGGGTGTTGGGCGTGTGGGGTCGGTGGGGGAAATCAGGAGCGAGATAAGCAGAGGAGTGCCACGTGAGCGCCGCCAAGGTAAAGCGGGTCCTCGGAGGGGCGCCGTTACTCACAAACTCATTATAGTGCGAGTCTCGCTCCAGAAAGCCCGCCAATGCAGTGTGTCTGTGACCAAATCCGGCTCCCACTTCAAAGGCATCAGTTAAATTTAGTAATCCCCCCCCCCCCCCCCCCGCCCCAAACACACAGACACACCCCAACAGACACACACACACACACACACACACACACTTAGAAGCAGACAAACACAGACAGACACACACACACACACTTAGAAGCAGACAAACACAGACAGACACATACACACAGACACACATCCGTCTGTGGATTATCACCTTGAGCTGTTGGTGGCAGGAAGACTGAGAGAAGATGGGGAGTTGCGGGGGTTAGAGGGGAGGGGGAGAAAAAGAATACTTTTCAGAGTCCTGGGAGGAAAGAAAAAAAAAATCGGCAGACGCAGGGGTAGGGAGATGGCAACGGAGGAGCGTGGAGGAGCAGAAGGTGGAGGAGGTGGAGGAGGGAGAGGGTGAGGGAGAGGGGAGGTGGGGGTGGGGTGGAGGGGGGAGAGGAAGAGGGGAGGTGGGGGTGGAAGGATGAATTGAATGAGGGGAGAAAAGAAGTGCAAATTTCAACTGTGCATACACACTTGCCTCCACCTTCTCTAACCACACACACACACACACACACACACACAGCACAACCTCCATTCCCTTCTTCCACTCTTCTACTTCCCCCACAAAAGTCCCAGCAGCAGGCTGAAGGAAGGAGAGGGACGGAGGTAAAGAGCAGGCTAGGTGAGGCTGCCGTCAGCATAAGAGGACCGAGGAGAGAGAGCAATCTCATCTCCCCCCGCCTTTGATCTCCTCACAGGCCAAATAGGGCCAGCAGGTGGGGGAGGACAATGATTTTAAAACTGGCCCGAGGACACCCAGAGAACTAAATGTACGGTAAACCAGAACAGACTTATACATGTGAAATTAGCATACGTGAAATATATACCTGATATACTTTTAAAGGCAGAAAGTAGCCATAACTATGGGTATAATGAAGAGTGAGCAAAATCACCGTGAAGGAGATGTGTTGCAGAGAAAGGAGTGATAGAAGTTAGAATGTGTGAAAGTGTAGGAAAAAGGGATGGAGGACTTTCTCGTTTTCCTCTCCCTCTTCTCGTCTTGGGCGAGATGTTATAAATAGTAACGGCACCCACGCAAATACCCGCAGACTTCAAAAGGCCGCGCTGTCGCCCCCTTTCTCCCCTCAAAAATATAATTAGCAATTGAAATAGCTGGCGTTCCCTGCACCAGCTGATCGGACTAGAGAAGGCCTTCATGCTGCAAGCCAGGGAGCACAGTCAGCACTTTCCCCTCTCCTTCATCTCTCCCTTTTTTACTCTCTCTCTCTCTCTCTCTCTCTCTCTCTCTCTCTCTCTCTGTGTCTGGATATTTCTCTCTATGTTTGTCTCCGTCTGGATCTCTCACTTTCTATCTCTTTTTGTCCTCTGTTTTTTTTCCTCTGTTATCACTCTGTTACTGTGTGTCTCTCACAGTCTCTTTCCGTCTCCTAATCCTCATCTCACAGTGCCAGTTAGTTCAGTTCAGTTTCATTCAGTGCGTTAATAATGGAAGGAATAGAAATATTGTTACCAGTGCATTGATTATACAGTTGAAAGATACAGATGAAAGAACAAAAATATGAAACATTACAATTAAGAGCTGGGAGTGCTTTATTTGCATGACAAATAGTTCTGTATTACCATTGCACTGTATTGCCATATAGACACTTGTACTGCCAAAGCAATGTTGCATAAAGACTTAAGTACATAAGGAAGCATACAAACACAAGAATCAGGGAACACACACAGAAAGTGGAGTGTATTCATGAGCTGTATAATGTGTTTTGGAGCACACAGAATGGCTTTCGCTGTGGGTGTACAGTTGCCCCCCTACGGCAGCGGTGACTGAATGCAGCCCATCAATTTGAGCTTAACCCATTCCGAGGCTTTTTAAAGCATGGAGTGATTGCATTTCATTGGTTTGGCCTCAGATGCTGGTGTGCTGGATTCATGTGCAGTAATAGGAAATCAGACACAAGTCAGACAAGAATGTAGTCAGGCAGTGTACCATGTGACCTCTCTGCACACACTCTTTCTCTCTGTTTCTCTCGCTCCGTCTGTCTCTCTCTGTCTGTCTGTGTCTCTCTCTCTGTCTCTCTCTTTCTCTCTCTCTCTCTGACACACACACATATGCAGCAGCATACACATACACTCATGCACACAGAGAAGTACACACACTCACACACACCTTTCTTTATCTCTTTTTCATCTCCTTCTCTCTCTGTCAGTTTTTTCTCCCATCATTTTTCTCCATCTTTGTCCAATAGTGGCTGATTGTCATAGCAACCTTCAATTTCCAGTGAGGCTTATGGTTATTGTGGTGCTCCAGCTCAAAGGGGGTGTGTGTGTGTGTGTGTGTGTGTGTCTGTAGGGCCTATACGTATATATTTTTGTCTTTATTGTGTCCCTCTCCCTGTTTGTGTGTGTGCAATGCATGGTTTTTACAAGTCTGTTGTTGTATCATCTGCCTCCTCCTTCATTTATCTGCACAACTTTCTTTTCTTCTTCTTAGCTTTTTCCCTGTCTTCTTCACTTTTTTCTTCTTTTATTTTGTGGTACTTAAGCATCTTGAGTGTCAGAGAGAGAGAGAGAGAGAGAGAGAAAAAGGAGGAAAAAAGCAGAGAGTGTTAGTCAGATATGTTTCTGACACTTTGCTGTTTGTGTCTGCAGACTGAGTGACCTAGTTGATTCCTGCTCTAGAAACAAACCTAATTGGCACTTTTCTCAAGGCTGGCCAATAGAGGATTCTGTTTATTTAATTCTGCTGTTTTATCAGTGACCGCACCAGTGGGAAAAAAAAAAGATGAGAGAGAGGAGAGAGAGAGAGAGATTGGGTGAGAGCAAATAAGTTAGAGAGATGGAGAGGGGGAAGAGAAAATGAAAAGAGAAAGAGTGTGTGATAGAATGAGACAGAGAGAGAGAAAGAGAGAGAGCAGACGAGAGTGTGTTGAATGTGTTTAATGAATAACTGTATGGGTGTGTATTACAGAGCTCAGGGCTGTAGGATTGAGGCCATTTATTCCCATTCTCCCCAATAAGGGCTATGCGTGGAATCCATAACAATATCATCAATCCACAACAACAGCACACCCGTAATTTATATGGTAATAACAGCACTGGAGCAGGCCAAAGTCAGGACTGATGGTAATTGACGAAGGAGCTATCTCTGTGCTACGTGCTTGCCTGTGTGTGTGTTTGTGTATGTATATCAGCGTGTGTGTGCATATATGTGTGTGTGTGCGTGTGTGGGGGGGAGTGTTCATCCGTCATAATCCTCTGCTGAACATGTATGCTGATGCCTGAGACGTGGGGCAAAGGGGTGTGTGTGGGGGGGTGTTGTGGGTCATGGCCGTGTTCTGTGGGCACCCAGACTCCCTGGTAGACGTGCCTCCGACTGGAGGGACGTCTTAATTAGGGGACATCAGACGTGACCCAGCCTGTATGCCCACCGCTGAAGGTCACTCCCCTCCGTCCACACGCCTCGGAACAACACGAAAGATGGCACGACACTGCCACACACACACACACACACACACACACTAAGCTGCTCCACATACACACGGAGCTTTAGAAATTAATAAGAGGAAGACATACATTTCATATGAAGGCATTCAAAGACTAGCAAATAAAAGATGAGAAAGTAATTCTAATCTCTTTTCAGCAACGAATGTCGGATTTCAACTGTTATTTCATCTTTTAACTGAGAGGTTATTTCAACCTTTAGAAGCCGTTAATTGGAAGACTCGGACAAATGGGTTAACCCTCGGCAGATGTTTAATTTCATCAACTAGTTCTTTTAATAACTTTGTATTAAGTTTCTTTCATCAGTGAACAGATGATTCTAGAATGCTGGGAAATGAGGGCTTTAGAAAAGCGTTTTTCTGTGTCTGAGAGGAGAGGAGAGGAGAGGAAAGGGAGGAGAGGAGAGGAGAGGGAGAAGAAAGAAAGAGTGCCAGACGGAGCGTTGTCTGTTCCCAAGGCCAGGAGCTCTGGTCTGTTCACTTATGTGATATCTAATTTTTTTTTTTTTTTTTTTCTGTGTGGATGATTTATGTTTTTCTGTCTGCGGATCAGATCACACAAAGACAGGACCATGTTGTTCTTGTTCTTTCTTCTGTTTTTTTTTTTGTGGTTGTTTTTTTGTCTTGGCTATTTTTTTTTCATGTCACTGTTCGTAAGTGACAGCAAGGAGAAAGAGAGAGACACCTTGTAGACCGAATATGTACACCTTCTTTTTTTTCTGTCACCTCAACAGAGACAGAGATGATGTTTGGTGATGGACAGCCCATGAAACACTCCTCCATCAGTCTGATTGCTATCTCCCTCCGTCCTCGCCCCCGTCTCCTGTCTCCCGTCTCCAAAAACACTCCCTCCGTCGCATTGCAGGGTGTTTGCCTCAACACCAATGAGTGCTTGCTAATATGGAGTCCTTAACGCAAAGTCCTCCTCGCAATATGAGCCTGTTTTTCTTCATTTTCCTTCACTTTTACCCTTTTTTTATTAGCGTTTCATTAAAAAAAGACAACCTTAGCAGACAGAAACATCAGAGTAATTTGGAGCGGATTAAAGCGAGCACAGCTGAGGGCGAAAGGACAGGGCCAGCGCACGCCAAAGTCTTGATGTTAAAACATCAAAGAGAAGAGGAGAGAGGGAGAAGAGAGAGGGAGAGCAAGAGAGAGAGAGAAGGGGGATAGAGAGAGGAGGCGGGAGAGGTGGTGAGAGAGAGGAAAAGAGAAAAAGAGAGGAAGAGAGGAGAGACTGCTAGATGAAGGAAAAGGGATGAATACAAACTGATGTGTTCAAGAAGTTTATCGTGTGAGGAGAAAATGCTGACTTCTTGTCCTAATTAAAACAAGGTCCCGATGTCTCACTTCATACCACTAATGACTGCTGTGGTTTCAATGATTAAAACAAAGGTGTGTGTGTGTGAGAGAGAGAGAGAGAGAGAGAGAGAAAGAGTGTGTGTATGTGTGTGTGTGTGTGTGTGACCTTAAGTGCCCAATGGCTGTCCAGAAAGTGCATACTCATTTACCATTAGTTTCTTGTGTTAGTCTTACTCTTCTATTTTGTCTTTTCTGCCTCTTCTTATGAAGACACACACGCGCGCACACACACACAAATGCACACACCTCTTTTACGCTTAATTACAGTAATGTGAGAGTTGACAAATAATGAAACAAGGATATCTACAGTATTTCTAAAGCTTCTGCAAGGGCACTCTGAGCGGATGGCAGTCAAGAGATGGGCGCTGAGCCTCTGCCAGAGACGCCCCTGTGGCTCCTCCTGAAAGGAGCGCGGGTCTTTGGCACGCGTCACCGGTGCCCACCGCCACGACCGAGTCGTCTAATTTTACCCACGTCTCCTTGAGGCCGCTGGCCGCTGGCCACGAGCGTTATTGCGCACGCAGGTGTGCGTCACCCCTCTCTGAAGGTCGGGCGGGCGGAATGCGTGTCATCCCGCGCGGCGCTGCAAGCGGTTCGCCTCAAGGTCAGAGGCATCACGGTTGCAAATGATGATATGGAAGATGGTCGTGGGTGCCGCCAGAGCTAAGTCAGGACTTTCCTCCGACTATGGCGGAGTGGGATTTGTGTGATTCCTGTGTGGGTTTGTAGCTCATACAGCTTACATACAGATCAGTTCAGTAGCCATCTCAGACGGGGGGTTCAGACTGGGTTTTTTTCCCAGAGTTCCTCCAACCCTCTCTCTCTGTCTCTCTGTATTGTGCAGGTGTACTTTTTCTTTTGCTCTGTATCTCTGCAGGTGTTGAAGTTGTAGATGGTGGTGGTGTGTGTGTGTGTGTGTGTGTGTGTGTGTGTCTGTGTGTGAGGTGGGGGGTGTGGCGAGCAGTGTATGATGAATGACTCTCATTAGGACACTAATCTGTCACTTTCTGTCTCACTGGCCTCCAGCTGTCGGCTGTGTGCTGCTCCCACACACACTCACACACACACACACACACACACACACGGTCACTCCTAACCTCCCCAAAAACACTCACACTCACACCCACACACACACATATATTCACACACCATCCACACTGTGGACAGATGGGTGGGGTGAGTGAACACTGTGATCCCCCCCATTCACACACACACACACACACGCACACGCACTCACACTCAGATTTTTTGAAAAAAGTTTTTGGATACCTGCCTCCGTTTGCTGGACACAGGCCTCTGCTGGTTTGCTGTGGGTGGCAGTGTCATTCAAAGCGATTGGCCAGGATTCTGTTAAACTACATCTTGGATGCGATGACAGAACAGACAGCCGCCATGTGTTTACCCATCAGATTTGATTGACTGATCGAGCGACTTTGTCATAATCATCAGCAAGCAATTCTCCATGCTGGATTTACAGTAATTATCCTCAGATGTTGTCCTGCCAGGTAGGCCTAACTCACACGTGTCATGTTGTATTCATTTTGTGTTGGCTTTGTCTGTAGGTAACTTGAACAAGTGATTTACTTCAAGTCACATTTTGTGAGATTTCTTAATTTTTTTTTTCATTTCCATATTTTTTTCCACATCGTAATGTGTGTGGTGCGGATTGCTGCTTGGCAGCGAGCCGTTGCTCGTTAGTCTGCGGAATCCCTCCGATCCACGGAAAAGGCGGGCGGAGGGGGAGAGAAGGTTCGCTCCGCTCTGTCGTCTCCATAACCTCCGCTCGTATTTGTTCCGAGTCTCATTTCAGGGAATTTAATTGGGGAGCACAGACTGACTTGTTTGTCACGGGCCTGTTACGAGGAGATATGGGACCCTAACGCGCGGCCCGAATTCAGCTCATCTTTTTATTTATTTATTTATTTATTTATTTATTTATCCCAGACGGGAATTCAGTGCGTCAAATTAGCCAGTATAAAGCACAGCTATTGCTCCCCAAAAATCGGTCATGGATGGACCAATATGTAATTTCATCAATTCTCTGAAGAACTTAGCGACAACTTAACAATTAATATTACTTTAGCTCATCTTATATAGGGAAAGTTTTTTTTTTTTTTTCCTATTGAGTGGTTCTTTAATTTGTTGGAATTTCTGGACATGAGCGCTGGGGGAATCGGAGTCCTGGATTGGGCGGACGGGGAATTGGCGTCCTGGATTGAGTGATGGATTGTGGCCACGGAGAACATGTCCTTCATGACCAGCTGTAAACCCAGAGAATTGAGTTTGTCCTGGAGGTGACCTTCCTAGTGTGTGTGTGTGTGTGCGTGTGTGTGTGTGCGTGTGTGTGTGTGTCACATGGATGGACATAAACGTGTCATGCGGTGTGTGTGACTGATAGGCTGCCATTCATAATTGACAGTTTTGCTGTTTCAAAAACCTTTTTTTCCCGCCCCCGCTTGCTATGTGGTGATGGAAAGTAGTTTGTGAACGCAATCGCTGTCCAATCAAGATCGCTATAAAAAAATGTTTAAAACCTGTGTTTTTTATGGGGCCAAACCATCATCCTTGAGTGGTGGCAGCATAAGGTACATTTATTTCATCTGTCGTCTTGAGTGAAGGTCATCTGGATGTGTGAGGTCCTGGGGTCTGTGCACTCCATGCTCTTCGGCACTCTGCTGCTCTGCCACTACTGGCCCTACTGAGGATTAGAAATGAGAGCATGAAGTTTAGGAAGAAGGTCGAACACTTCGATTGAATCATCTGGAGATACATGCGTCCCACCTAACCACTCCCTCACACACACACACACACACACACACACACACACACACACACACACACACACACACACATATACACTGATGGCCCTTTGTTCTAATAACACAAAGCAATTTACGCTGACCTTTATAAAATTGTAGCAAAAATAAATTACAATAGTTAAAAAATGCCCCCCAGCCTAATTGCAAGGGAGATTAAGTTTCCTATAATTGCTTTTGGCCATCGAATGCAATTTTTCCTTTTTTGTAATTAAAGTGATTTAGAAATTTAATAACTACCCCTCCACCCCACCCCTAACACTCATAGGCACACACACACACCCAGTGCCCACTGCAACGGATACCCTCATTACCAAGTTAGCCATCCACGGTAAATAGATTTCACTCTTTGATCGAACAGAATGATCAACTTTTTTTTAGACTCATTTTATTTGATCCTCTTCTGCTGGAGTATCCTCTAGATGTTTATCTCTTATTATCTGTGGGTGCTCTAGTAGCTCTCCTTGACCTTTGGAGATCTCTCAGCCCCTCAGCTTTACTCTTCTTCTTGAACGCCTGCTTGTTTTTCCCCACTTGTCATTCTTTGTTACATTTGCTTTCACTTTTCAACTTTTCAGCTGGACATTCTCTCTCTCTATCTATCTCTCTCTCTCTATCTATATCTTTGAAAGACTTGTAAGACTTGAAATTAAAAACATCTCTAAAATGATTATCCTGCAATAAACTGGTGTTAAAATGCCAGTAGGCACTCTTTGGTTTAAAAGTGCTTATAAATATATTGCAGACTTACAACATTACAATTGTCAAATATTGTACCAGTCTTAGCATGTTACCAGCTGATACAGTGATCAGAAAAACCCACTGGTACAATATTGCAGCTTCTAAAGAAGTTGAGCTGGTGCTTGAACCCATAAAATCTTTCTAGCCTTGCCAGAGACAGCATGTTATTGTATGAGTGGACTCATGTATACTGCCTCTGGGTTAGATGGAAATTTCTCCAAATATCTGCAAGATTGTGCAATTTTAAAATTTCAACTAATTTTCTGTGAGAGGGCATATGAGACTCTATATGATTACGATCCATGCCATCTTCAGTGCAGTTAAAATCTCCTCCAATGAGTAAAATGTCTTCAAGATCCCAAGTCCTAAGGACATTATCCAGAGTCTGCAGAAAAAGCATACGCTGTGTTGTATCAGTAGGTGCATAGACACAAACAAACACAAAAGGCCTGCCTTCATAGATGGCTCTTACTTTTAAAAGCCGCCCTTTAATGATTTCAACAACCTCATAAGAACAAGAAATAAAATTATGGCCAAACAGAACACCAACGCCCCCACTATTTGAGGTATTGTGACTTAAAATTGTTATACCAGTGAACTCACTCGCCCAATCAGCACTATTACTTGTGTCTGTGTGAGTCTCTTGGACAAAGACAATGTCAATTTTGTCAGAACTCAGGTCTAGTGAGCCACCAACCTTTGGTGCCTCAGCCCGAGGAGATGTCTGCTTCTCCTTGCATAACATCTACCCCAACACCCTCTTTATCTATAGGTGCCTCATTATCATTGGTACTCCGTGCATCCTTCTGAGACTGTTCGTCTCTGCTACCGTCATTTGAGTTCAGGTTCTCCATTTTAGCTTTTTTTTTGGCAATCTCGCGCCAGGTGCCCCAGGAGCCCACATCCAAAACACTTCATAGTATTAGTCGTTACGTAAATCGTGTAATTGAAATCATCAACCTTAATGCTTAGGAGATTTAGTCGCCAACGGCATCATTTTGAGTGGAGAAACTATTTTACCATATCGTGTAAGGGCCTCTGTAAGGACATCATTGCTGATGAATGAGGGGACATTAGAAAGAATTACCTCCTAGAAGGGCTTGACAAAGGCAAAACAGGGATGAATAGTCCGTCAATCACTACTCCTGATTTAACTAAGTCCACTAACCCAACCGACTCAAGAAACAAACAAACAATTTTATCGTGGCCAATTAAATCCCCAATAGTTAAGCTGACTTTTTCGACAGAAAGAGTAGAAACTAGTTTAATACCATGCCTCCTTGTGAGGAAGCCAAAACGCTCCTCGTGTGTACCTTCAGTAGCCATACTTCCAAATTGGAAGCAGACGCCTAGGTAAACAAGCAAACCTCAACACACTACAAACAACAAACCAAAAGAAAAAACTCACACCAAAAACAACATACAAAGATAGAAAAAGAGCAAAGGTTATGGCACAGCAGCCACAGACTTCCAGCACTCACTCAACAAACGCTCCGGCTCCGCCCACTCGCACTGCACATGCACAACGAGAGAGAGAGAGAGAGAAGTTCTTTGAAGCTGATGACAAACTCAAAAGTTGCTCATCTGCACACAGCTCCCTCCCTCCTTGAAAGAGAGGCAAATGGATTGCAGATCATAGTGCTTCTCTGTTGCATCTCCCCAGATTCAGTCAGCATATTTACAAGTAGGCTATTCAGAAGACTTCAAGGTGACTTCAGCTTTTTTGTTTTGTTTTGTTAAACAAATTGCACATAATTTAACGATTATGTATACATTTTCATTTACTTTTTATGTTTGTTTACTTAGCAAATGCTTTCATCCAATGTCACTCTCAGGAAAATAAAACAATAATAACAATAAAAAAACAAAAAACAAAATCTCTTCCAAAGTGCACTTTAAATATTGTTGTGTAGCGGTACAGTACAGTAAAGTAAGGTACTGTTTTCTGAATATGTCTGGAGAGGAGCATTTGCTGAGAGTGCAGAGCACATCCCCTGGCTGCTAATCAGCTTTCAGCAGAATGGAGGAGGTAAGCTGAGATGGAGGGAGGAGTTTTCACATTTGGGCTTTATGATTGAGCCTGTGCTGCTCCAGATAGGGGGTATTTTGTGTACTCTGAATAGCAATGCACTCAGTTTAAAGGTCGTGCAACGGATGAGGAAGACACGCGTGCTGTGTGTGTGTGTCTGTGTGTGTGTGTGTGTGTGTGTGTGTGTGTGTGTGTGTGTGTGTGTGTGTGTTGAGTGTTGAATGTTAGGTGTAGGGGTGAGAGACGATCAAAAAGAATGATTTATAGATAGTGTGAGCAAGCCACAGAACATGACTGGCCTTGTGTCACAGTTTGAAAGGGATGTTAGAGTGAGCGTTGTCCTCCATTTTGTTTCTGGCCTTTTTGTTCACCTTCATGTTACTGGAGGGCCAGCAAGGCTTCCATCATGGCCTCAAATGGCCTTTAGTGTCACCTTTTATATATTTATGTATTATTTATTTATTTATTTATTTATTTGCTTGCGGTTTGAATCCACAGGGTGTCCATTTTTCACGAGGAGTAAGCACACACACGATAAGCTGTATGCAGTCTATTGATAACCATTCCTGCGAGGTGGCTAACAGCTGGAAGTAAAAGAATGTGGGACAGCACTCTTAACAGCAGTGAACCAACCTATAAAATTAGCATTCAACCTCATTGTGAAATATCGTATCAGAGACACTGGATGCCGTGTTCCATATTCTACCATTTCTCTCTCTCTCTCTCTTTCTCTCTCTCTCTCTCTCTCTCTATTTCCTGCTGGTGTGATCTGTGAGCTGACAGTCCTCATTAGAAGTTCTTCTTATCTTTTTATCCTTTTCACATTCTGTCTGTTATCAGTTGGACCTCTAGTGTGTGCACCTGTATTTGGTGTAAACTCCATGGTGTGTGTGCTCTATTGCCTCACTACTTATCTGTGTATACTGTGTGTGTGTGTGTTTGTGTGTGTGTTGTGTGTGTGTGTGCTCTACTTTTATTTATTTATAGTTGTGTTTTACTTTTAATGTTCTTTTCTGAACAATGTGGCCAGAGTGTGGTGGAAATCCATCAGCTGTCTCTGTGTAGGGGTGTGTGTGAGCATATGTTTGCGTGCGTGTGTGTGTGTGTGTGTGTGTGTGTGTGTGTGTGTGTGTTGCAAGCCGCAGGCAGGGAGCGTTTATTCCATGTGTCTGTATCCATTCCCACTGTGCCAGCAAACCTCTGCAAGGTCCATCCAGCAGGCCGTCCGCTGGGGACAGAAACGCCTCTCACGGCACGCTATGCCCGGTCCATATGGCCACCATCCACTCTGATCAAACCACAGCTCTCTGTCTCTGTCTCTGACAAACACACACACACACATACAGTGTCAAGCTTAGACACACACAGATGCACAAGTCATGTAAGGGAGAGCCCGCATTTCGTGGATCTTAGCATATGTGCTTTTAGAAACTAGTAGATGACGCTTTGTGTGTATGTGTGTGTGTGTGTGTGTGTGTCTGTGTGTGTGCAGAGTAGAATGTATTTGTGTATATGTTCCCATACTTATAAGTAGAATGCCTTGTGTATTGAAGGATTTTGAATGCTGATGCTGATCCTGTACACATACCTGCTTGTGTGTAATATAAGTGATGCAATGTTCATCCACCTGCTGCATATTACCCCGTCTGTCAGATTTGTATACACATTGTCACATATTACTGTCTATACATTCTGTTTGTAATGTACCTGTCGGTGGCTCTCGTTGTCGTCATGTCCGTAACGTGGCCATCCTCCCCCTCTCTGTCCCATGCTTCTGTGCAGGTCGTCCCCTCCCTCCTACGTCCTCCTCCAGCCTGCTGCCCCCTGCCCCCTCTCCCCCGTCAGCCCCCATGCACCCTGCGCCCCCAGTCATCCGGGAGTGCCAGGTGCCCCTGCTGGACGGCACCTCGGCGGCGCACCGCGCCATGCTGGTGGAGCCGCACGGCGACGACGAGATGTCCGCCAACTCCTACCTGCTGCGCCCGGCACAGCCCCCCAGCGGTAAGGCTTCCTCCCACCATGCTCTTCATCACCATTACCACTAGCATCTTCATCATCATCAGCATCGTCAGTACGGTCATCAGAACTCTCACAGCAGCCCCCATGGGCCAAATACAAAGTGTGTTAGTGCCGATGTTGCGCCTATTCCTGGTCTGTCTGACTCATTTAGTTAGTTAATAATTAAGTGAGGGGTGGCGTAGGTAGGTGAATATGTTTGTTTGTGTGTTTATGTGTCTGTTTTTGTGTAGGCAGGTAGACAAAGTCAGTGAGTAGTCACAGAGAGAAATTCAGGTAAAAAGTAAAAGGAAAAGAGAAAAAAAATAGCTTCAGGCTAGCTAAAATTAGCCGAAGCTGAGGTATGTGAGCACAGTCTTTATTTCCCGTATGATCACTCTAAGAATACACACACTGTGCTTGCTTTCAGACGACTCCTGTCATTGTTTATTGTTTACTGTGACACACAGACATATATACGCAGACACACACACACACACACACACACACAATAAGCACAGACACTGGTAAGAAGCAGTGCCAGGCGATTCCTCAACCTCACATATATCGACTAAACGCTCAGGTCTTTGGCAGCCATACAGAATTCCCAAATGCTTTTTGTTTTCGTTTGCTCTTTCTTCTTGTTTACTGTTTGTTTGTTTCATTTTTCTTTCTTTTTTGTTTCTGAAGTCAGCATTTACATCGCTCTTTAGGCTTTTATGCACTAGACGGGAGAGGGAGTCTTGAAAGTTTTTCATATGGAAAAGCCCTTTTGAAAACATATGAAATCTATTTAAGTCCTTGCAAGGAATTTACAGAAATATATTTATATAATTTGACATACTTTGTCATCAGTCCACATCCAGTGGGATTATTTTGACGTAATTTGTTTGTACTTGATAGTAATATTTAAATTGCAGCTTTATAGAGATTACTTGGAAATTATTATTAAAACAACTCAAGTTTCACATTTCTGAAAACGAACTTTTTCAGGAACTCTTCATATATGATTATTATGTTTATGTAATGTTCATTTGTACAGACATTTTTTCTAGAAAGCAACATACAATACAAAAAAATGACATTATTATTATTATTATTATTATTATTGTTGTTGTTATTATTATTATTATTATTATTATTATTATTAAATGTACAAGTTAGAACACAAAGGCTAAAAAATACCTGAAAATTAATAAATAAATAAAGAGTAACTACAGTTATCCAATTTTTCAATTATTATCAGTCCTAGTATAATGTAAGGACCATGTAAATCCCCATTTACAGGTTGTATAATTGCAGTGAACCTTAGTTTGTGAGTTCTTAGCCGTACACTAGTGTTTACCAGTACTGGGATAACACCACTGTACCTGACGATTGCTGGTACTGAAGAGAGAGGATGGGGGGACGAGTGGGTCTAATTAAATCAGATGATGTCTGCCAACACTTGCCA
>PYXC01002508.1:3007500-3027500 GCA_015244755.2 Tenualosa ilisha | reverse complement strand
GTTAAGGAACCTGGCTAGCGTGCAAGTAGCCTGAAAAGTTGTGGGTTTGAATCCCAGCTGCCACCTTTGTGCCCTTGAGTCCTTGAGCAAGGCACTTAACCCTAAGTTGCTCTAGGGGAGACTGGCCCTGAACAATTGACAGTTGACAAATATAAGTGGCTTTGGATAAAAGCATCTGCTAAATGCATAAAATTAAAAAAAAAAAAAAGAATGAGGCCTTTGGTGTCCACATACAGCCAGTAACTTACAGTACAAGCAAATCAAGATAGCTCTGATGTGTTTTGATACAGCTATCAGAAATGCAGAGAAGAGAGAAAGAAAGGGGAGCGACACCTGCACCTAAGGTTTCCAAGGCAGTGGAACAGTGTGAATTAGTCCTCAGACATGCTGTTGTTTACCTTTTTGTCGTAAAGTGAAGCCCTCATGAACTCCTCACACAGGCAGATAAAGAGCTGAATAAGCTTCACAAGGATGACTGATGTCATATTTTCATGAGTCACACACCTGTTTGCAAGTGTTGAACTGAAGTGCAAGCATTTTGTGTGTGTGTGTGTGTGTGTGTGTGTGTCTGTCTGTCTGTGAGCGTGTGGTAGTGTGAGTGTTGTGGATATTGATTCTTACCTGGGGCTCAAGCAGGGCACTTTTGAAAATCCTCCATACACACACACAGCAGTGTATAGCAGAGTGCTGGCTGTGTGTTCGTTGGCGTGGGGATGTAATGGACTGATTTGAGCTTCTGTCTGGGTGTTGAGTTCCTTTGATCCGCAGGTAAATGAGTCACCGCTGATCCTTTTCAGATGTAGCTGACATAAAAGGCTGATTAGCTCTCTCTCTCTCTCTATGAGTGTGTGTGTGTGTGTGTGTGTGTGTGTGTGTGTGTGTGTGTGTGTGTGTGTGTGGGTGGGTGTCTCCCGCTTTGGTTTCTATGTGTTTAAAAGCATTACTGATTTATAAGGTTTTTAATTGGTGTAGTTTATGCAATTTCTCTCTCTTTTTGTCTCTCTTTTCCCTTTGTGTGTGTTTGTGTGTTTGTGTGTGTTATCGCTCACTCTCAGGAGCCCCTAACCAGCAGAGCCAGAGTACGCTGCGGCCCCCGCTGCCACCTCCCCATAACCACCAGACGCTGTCCCACCACAAGTCGTCGGCTAACTCGCTGAACCGCAACACCCTGGCCGGCCGCCGCAACCCTGTGCACGCCCCGCCCACTGCCCCCGGGGACGGCCCCACCACGCCCGAGTCCGTACAGCTCCAGGACAGCTGGGTGCTCAACAGCAACGTGCCACTGGAGACTCGGTAGGGCTAGTGGACACACACACACACACACACACACACACACACACACACACGCACATGCAACACTGACACACACACACTCACATGCAACACAGACACACAGAAATATGTGTATGCACACACATAGATGCAGTCAAATAAACATATACTATACACACACACATCGATTTGGGTACACACTTGCAAAACATACAGAAAGACAGGCCATACCTCCACATGTGAATATGGATTTATCAGACATTCACTCTCACACTGTGATGCACCCAATAATTTAGTAACACGCACACACACACACACACACACACACACAGAGCTGTGAATTTCATGTGCTACTAATTACCAGATAGATACAGAAGTACGTGCAACACACACAAAAACACACACACACGATTTCTGTTGACCAGAGTGCCTTAGCACTGTTTAAGGCCTCTGCCTGTGCTCCACAGGATTCATGTGTCCACTCACTCAGGATCAGGGTGTAGGGAAACAGTGCAAGGCGCACTGCACTCTCTCTCTTTCTCTGTGTGTGTGTGTGTGTGTGATCCATATGTTCGTGTTTTAGAGAGAGAGAGAGAGAAAGTGTGTATGTGTGTGTGTGTGTATGTGATACATGTTTGTGTTTTAGAGAGAGAGAGAAAGACAGAGAGAGAGTGTGTGCGTGTGTGTGTGTGTGTGGTGTGTGTGTGTGTGTGTGTGTGTGTGTGTGGACAGTGAGGTCTTTGGGGTAGATTAGGTTTGAAAATGTTCTTGTGTTTAATCAGAGGCAGATTGTTCCGGTCAAAGACAAGGCCAGACAGAGCCTGAGACTGTCTCAGAGATGTTCATTTGTGTATGAGATCCCACCTGCAGAGAGCACACGCACACACACACACACACACCACACGCACACACACACACACACAAACACACAGTCCCCAGGAAGCATGTGGCGCTAAAGTGTGTTAGTATTCACTGTGTGTTCTGTGCACAGTGTGAAGTGCAGGCACACACAGTGGGATACCAACAAGAATGCATGCATGCATGCATGTGTCCACATGATTGCACACGTCTTCACACACACACACACACACACAGATTCACTTACACACACATGCACATGAACACAAATCACACTTTTCTAAATTAAACACACATATACATGTAGCACACACACACACACACACAGAATAATGGCGTTGGTGCCTTTTCATGCTGAGGTACATTCTTTTTCTCTTTTCCTCTGTGGTCCCTCTGTTGTTATGCTTTCCCTGCTAGGCTAAGGGAGGCAGAGAGAGGAGTGGGTAGGGTGACCACCCCTCCTGATCCTGAATCAGAGGGAGCATGATCACACACGCACACACAAGCACACACACACATTAATACACACTTACTTTCTCCCCCACACACACACACACACGCACACACACACACATTAATACACACTTACTTTCTCACTCTAACACACACACACACACACACACACACACACACACACACACACACATACACACAGACACACACACAAAGACCATGCAGTATTCATGAGTCTGCAGCCACATGTTTAATTCACCAGGACAGGTCCCGGGCCTGTCGGAGCGGAGCGGCAGGTGCCCTGGCCTCTGCTTTTAATTAAGGCTGCCGAACCCATATGTACAGGATGTCAGAGAACCGGCAGCATGGCCGAGGAGATGTGTGTGTGTGTGTGTGTGTGTGTTGTGTGTGTGTTTGTGTGTGTGTCTATGTGTGTGTGTGTGTGTGGTGTGTGTGAGGGGCTTACATAGATCAGGAAAGACAGACTCCTTCACAGACCCATCTCATCTCATTCTCAGACAGAGAACAGAGATAGATGGCTCCCCCACAACTCTTCTCTGCCTGTGGTGTGTGTCTGTCTCTGTGTGTGTGTGTGTGTGTGTGTGTGTGTGTGTGTGTGTGTGTGTGTGTGTGTGTGTGTGTGGTATTTTGTAGAATAGAAGACTGAAGACAAGAAAGACTGATAGAAGGAGGGCATGCATGTTGCATAGAATCTGAAAGAAAGAAAGAATGAAAGACAGAAAGAAACAGAAAGAAAGAAAGAAAAGAGAAAGAAAGAAAGAATTGCCCCCATAGAGCCATATGGTACCCACCAGTACATTTTTGATGTATTGACTATTCCCCTCTCATTATGGCATTTAAAAAACCTTAGCATCATCAGCACAGACCCTTTGCATTGCAAAAATCATGGAAAACAATAATGACATTCAATTCACAATTACAAATCACAATCACAATTCACAATTAAAAGACAAAAAAAATACATTTTTCATTTTTCATTTTCATGTCATTTATTTCCATAAATTGCAGCATTGTGGTGGGTCTAGAAACATTCTGTTGGATGACAAACCCGATCTCCATGTTGCACCTTTAAGCTCAGTCGACTCAGGACGTAGCAGCCAAGTCCATTGCTACCCTGCTGGCAGATCGAGGTGTGCTGTAGCCTTGGCGTCTCGTTCAAGACGTCAGAAGGAACGAGCACCAGAGAATTTTCACCACCATCTGGTCCGAAAATACCAGTTTGGGCCAAAACTCGATATACATGGTGCCGGAAGCCAAATTTGCCCCCTCCTCCACCAGCACCCGCATTGCCACCCCACCACCCAGGGCCCTGGCTTTGGCCTATGCGCCCCTGCTAGGAAGCAGCACCCCGTGCTCTGCCCGCCTTTAATTGGGGTTCTGTCCATGCAGATGGACTCTGTGCCACACACACAGCCGCGTGCACATGCACGCAGAGTCGCGTGCACACACACACACACACACACACACGCGCACGCACACGCACACACACACACACACACAAACACGCACACACTAACATGCACACACTAACATGCACACATGCAGGGACAGAAATTACACTGCATTACATTTTCTGTTCATTGAATTTACACAAGCTCAAAAATTCACACATTCTCATCAACCCACCCTCACACATCACTGACACACACACACGCACACACACACACACAGACATGCACACACACACACACACACACACACCTCCTCAGTCTCACTTGGACAAGGCACCAAGCTGTGCTTTAAATCTACTGGGTTTCATGGCAGAAAGCTACAGCACACTAAAGCCCTGCTTGGCCAGTACACACGCACACACACACACACACACACACACATATACACCTCCCCCTGCAGCCCTCTCTCCCTCCCCCCTTCCCAAAAACAGAGGGAGCTGACCCATAGCCAGCCTGCCGGAGCTCCAGCCAGACTGCCCAGACTGCTGGCTGCCAGTTTCCCCCCGAAAAGCTGCATTCTCCCCGGGCAGCGTGGCACAGCGGCACCCTGGACCATGCCAGCTCGGAGGCTCCAGGTGTCTGCAAGAGGGAGGGAGAGAGAGAGCTGGAGACAGGCCTGGGTGGGGGGAGGGGTGGGGTATAGGGATGTGGGTGTGTGTGCGGGTGTGTGTGTGTGTGTGTGTGTCAGTGTGAATCCGGCGACTGGCCGAGAGCGTGTCGCTGTGGGCTAACGACGGCGATCTGTCTACAGTTGGAGCAGGAGGAGAGAAGGAGGATTGGATTCATTCAGGGATGAGTCCAAACGGTCCAAATGTTCCCTCTGTCACTGAGGCTGGTGTTCATCGATTTCACTAAAAAGACAGCAAAGTTAATACTGAGAGAGGGGTTCTTTGCTCTGCTTGTGCAGTACAGATGTTTTGAGTTGTCTGAGCCAGAAAGCTTTTAAAACTGTACAGCTTTTGAAACTTTACAAATTTAGAAAACATCAAATCGATGGTGACAGAGGGAGGGAGGAAGAAAGAGAGTAGGACGCAGACACCGCGCTGTAAGACAACACTCAGCACAGTTTGCCTCTGGTAGTGAACTACTGACTAACGGCTTCAGAAATTCAATGCATATTTGGACGTGTGAAAAAGAAGGTCAGCTATTTTGTCATTTTTGTCACACATCCTACAGAGCATACCAGGACAGAACATAACAAAAGCAGTGTGTGTGTGTGTGTGTGTGTGTGTGTGTGTGTGTGTGTGTGTGTGTGTGTATGTGTATCCCCAGTTTACCCTTCCCCTTTGTTACCATCTCATTCACACACACACACACACACACACACACACGCACACACACACTCAGACGGAATGCTACATCATCAGAGAGTACACCAGCCACAAATACACACACTCTCTCTCTCTCTCTCTCTCTCTCTCACACACACACACACACACACACACACACATAGTCAGGCAGAATGCTAGATCATCAGACAGTGTGTGAGGCCATGGCACACCCCTGATGCCCTTCCTCTCTCTGTATAATAGGGCTATTTTTATTTCCCTCCAAAAAATGGACCTTTCCACCACAAGGCCATCCTGTCCGCCATCTCTCTCTCTCTCTCTATTTCTCTCTCTCTCTTTCTCTCTCTCTCTCTCTCTCGTTCCTTCGAAAAGTCTCATTTATCACACTTTTATCATATCTGCCCATCCCAACCCCGACCCCCCCACCCTCTTCACTCCCCCATCTCTCCATTACTATGTGTGGTGCCATGTGTGCAGTGGAGAACTCTGCCGTGAATAGCCAGGCAGTTCCGCTAAATCTGTCCCCATGGACCTGTTAAAGTAGAGAGCCCAATGCCATTCTGCCCCCCCCCCTCCCCCCCCACCTCTCTCTCTCTCTCTCTCTCTTTCTTTCTTCCACCTCCTCTGTCATTCTCTGTGTACCGCCACCTCTCCCTCCCTCCCTCCCTCACTCCCTCACTTCTCCCACCAGCCAGTCCCCTGTCCCCATGTCTGCCTCTAGGGCTCCTGCGTCTCAGCCAGGATTGATCAGCGTCCTTTAGCGGTCAATATCTGCTGAGAGCTTCTAAAGCAAAATGTAACTGGAGGGGAAAAAAGGGTCAGGGGTGAGAGTGAAAGAGAGAGAAAGAGAGGGAAAGAGAGAGAGGGAGATAGAAGGGTGGTGAATGGGCAGAGCACCTTGTTCTCCAATTTTATGCTTTGTGTAAGACACGGTACTTCAGAGCAATGTGAACATAATGTGTGTGTGTGTGTGCGTCTGTGTGTGTGTGTGTGTGTGTGTGTGTGTGTGTGTGTGCACGTGTATGTGGTGAATCATATACATGGGACTGCATTGGCTATTAAATGTAAGTGTGTTTTTATATGACAGCATGTGTTTGGTCTTTGTGCATGTTTGTGTGTGTGTGTGTGTGCGTGTGCGCCTGCGTGCGTGTGTGTCGCTTCAAGTGTTCTTTATGTAAATGGTGGCATTTTGTAATCCGGGGATGTCTGTCCTCTTGTGTGTTTATGTGTGTGTGTGTGTGTGTGTGTATGTGTGCAAGCCTGACCTCTCTTCTGGCTCATCCAGAGGTGGACAGTTGGCAGCCAGGAAGATGGATTACCTAAGTGTGCAGTTGTCAGAGCGAGGGAGCGAGAGGGTGAAAGAAGAGAGAAAGAGATTGTCTGAGAAGAGGAGAGAGAGAGAAAGAGAGATCATCCTCAGCACTGTAAATGACTAGACGAGAGAATGCAGCATGCATACAGACCATATTCAATCACATACACACACATATACACACACATACACACACACACACACACACGCACACACACGCACACACACACACACGTCACCAACACAAATACAGCCTTGGCTTCCAGATATGGACATCCTCTTTCTCATCTTTTTGCTTGCTTGATCTTTTCGTCAATCTCATATGCATGCACGCGCACACACACACACACATACACACACACACACACACACACACACACACACACACACACACACACACACACGTCACCAACACAAATACAGCCTTGGCTTCCAGATATGGACATCCTCTTTCTCATTTTTTTTGCTTGCTTGATCTTTTCCACAATCACATATGCACACACACACACACACACACACACACACACACACACACACACACACACACACACACACAAACAGTCCAAATATTGCCGATAGGCATTCCAATGTGATCTAGCAGATGTTGATATTCACATGCATAGAGCGTGTGGCAGAAGTGGCAACAGAACTGGATGCACTTACAGTATGGTGTGTGTGTGTGTGTGTGTGTGTGTGTGCATGTCTGTGCGTATGTTTCTGTATGCGTGTGTGTGTATGTGTGTGTGTATGTGTGTGTGTGTGTGTGTGTGTGTGTTTGCCTGTATGTGTGTGTGTGTCCACACCAGCACCACACCTCCCACCCATCCACTGATCCATCCATTCACAACGCTGCTTTATCAAAGCCTCATCAACATTACAATCACTGGGCTTTTTGACTCCCTCTCTTTCACTCGTTTGTTTTTTTCTCTCCCTCTCTTTTTTTCTCTCCTGGTCCTCTTTTATCTTATTTTTCACCTCTCTATTCCTATTTTCTTTCTCTCCCTCCCTCTCTATTTCTCTTTTTCCTCTTTTATCTTTTCTCTCTCTGTCCTTCATCAGTCTCCCTTTCTCTCTTCTCTATCTCTCTCTCTCTCTCTCCATCTCCCCTCTCTTTCTATCAGCCACTCTCCTTCCTGTGTGAAAAGCATCAGATGTACCAAGCATAATGCTCTTCAGCTTGAACGGAAGCGCCCTCTGACACACACGCACACACACACGCACACGCACACACACACACACACACACACGCCTCTTGCCCTGCCGTATAGAGACCTTTGGAGCACGGCACGTGCCGCTGGGCTCCCGGTATTAATTACCCCGCAGAAGAGAGTGTAGAATGGAGCGGCACGATAGCCGTCCTTGACCTTAGCAGCTTTAAATGGTGACTCTGAGCAGATGTTTGTTCATGAAAAGAGTCTTGGACATCCTAGGGAGAGAGAGAGAGAGAGAGAGAGAGAGGGGGGGGGGGGGGGGAGGGGATGGGAAGAGGAGGGGCTGGAGTGGGGAAAGAGGGAGCGAGAGAGAAAGAGGGAAAAAAAGGATGCTCTTTGGCTCTGCGTTTTCACTCCTTTAATTATCTGCAAGTCCTCCTTCTGCATGCTAATTGTTTGGGTCCCCACTGTTCACACCAGGAAGAGGAAGGAATCATTTCTTCCTCTATGGTTCTGGTTCTGCCTTCTCTCCTCTCCAGCCTCCTCTGCCATTTCCCCATTTCTCTTTCTTTCGTTCTCTCTCTCTTTGTCTTTTACTCTCTTTACTCTCTTTTACTCTCTTTTTCTCTCTCTCTCTCACTCTCTCTCTCTCTTATCCTCCATTAGATGCCCTTTCTTTTTCTCTCTCTCCTCCTTTTCTTTTCCCCTTTCAAACTTCTGCGGTGGTTGCCAAGGCGTCGGCATGGGGCAGATTTTCATTGAGAGGCGCGCACACGGGCAGATTTGTCCGCTTAACAGGAGCCAATCACAAAACCAGCATCCCACTGTTCTCACTGCAGATCTGAAGGTCACGCGCACACACACACACACACACACACACAGTTAAATTCATGTGTTACACAAGAGCTGAAATAATAACCTACTAATGCATTAGAATGTTTATTTTTTTCAATTCAAGAATATTATTCAAAAAAAGTCAAGAAAAAAAAAATCAATTACAAAAATGCAATTCTTCTGACAGAAAGGTCTGTTCTCATTGAGAAATATTATTTTATGGGCGTTTATAACATCTCTCTCTCTTTCTCTCTATGTGTGTGTGTGTTTCGCGGAGGGCGGGCGGGGGGATTACTGTGCATTCACACCTAGAGCTACTAAAGCTGTAAAATTGCTTCTGACGCTCATAAAAAATAGCTGCTAAATATCTGTGTCCACTCATGTCGCTCTGATCGCTCATGACGTCCCCACTGACATTTCATTCACAGCCAAACCGCGTCATAGCTAACTTGCATAAAGTCGAGCAGTTTTTAACTTCTTTTAGTCGCTCTAGTCGAGCAGTTTTTAACTTCTTTCAGTCGCTCTAGTTGCCCAAGTTTTGTCGCTCATCGCTTTGGTCCCTTTAGTTGTTTTTTTTCCCTCCTGTCCATACTTGGTGACTTACTACCGGCGATGTTAAAGCTTTAGTCGCTCTTGTTGTAAGCACACTTCATTTGTGAGTGTGTACATGGAGCATGACCAACACTTGCACAGAGAGGCAGCGTCACCTACACACAAACGCATAAATATACGCACGCACGCATACACACACACACACACATACACACACTCGTATAAACATAGTTGCTCACTCAAGCTTATTTATTAAGATGCCACACACTTGCACACCTATTTTAATTGTGTGTGTGTGTGAATCTGCTAATCACTTTTTACACATGAGAGCATCAAACATTTCCCAAAATGTTACACACCGTGTCACACAAAATGATACACTCATTGAGCACAAAACATTGCCTGCACCACAAACACAAAGATTGCAAACAAACCTAGACAAACATCACCACCCTCACCCCGCATTCACACACGAGATGCTTAGATTGAAATGACAGCATAACACCCACTTAGACACCCTCCTCTCCTACTCAAGTATACATGCACATACACACAAACACACACACACACACACATGCACACAAACATACACACACACACACACACACACACACACACACACACACCCAGAGAAATATATACAGAGCAGAGCCTGGTTATTTTGAGTCTAGTGCTCTTGATGCGTTTGAGAGTGATAGACGTGTGTGTGAGTGTGAGTGTTTGTGTGTGGGAGTGATGGGTCTGTCGCTCCCCGCTGTTGAGGAGAGAGATGCATGTTAAAGGGGAGGAGGAGGCAAATAAGACGGCAGTTCAGCCTGACACTAAGTGGACGTTTTGGGGGCGCAAGCGCCTCGGCCTGTGTCACACATAATGAACAGCAGAGATTTGATGGCTGTCACCACCAGACAGATATGGATACACACACACATACACATACACATACACATACACATACGCATACGCATACACATACACATACACATACACATACACACATGAATTGATGGGGTCTGACGTGATCTTATGCATAGAAATGCATTAAAATAAGGTGGGTCTAGTTTACATCCAATCAAGCTGAAACCCACTGACAAACATACACACACACACACACACACACACACACACACACACACACACGTATATAGAAGCACTGGCAGACACACAAACACATATATGCATTGAATACTATAACCTGCATTCCACAATGAAGCATAAAAACAGTAAACATTTATAAGGTGCCACTTATCTGAGGGAAACTCAGTGTTATACAAAAGTTGAGGAAGTAAAACTTTTCCACAGTTCCACACACACACACACACACACATACACATACACGCATACACACATACACACGCATACACACAAAGTCTCCCAGTGCTTACATAGAGATGCAAATACACACACATGCACAAACACACACACATACACACCTGTCCCTCTCAGACAGGTCATTAATCAGGCAGCTCCGAGGAGAGGAGCGAGTCAGCAGACAGCATCCTCATCACTCCACCTCCTTCACCTCTTGTCTCCTCTCTTCTCTCTCCCACTCCTCTATTCCTCCACCTCTCTCCCATCCTTCTCTCCATCTCTTTCTTCTCTTCTCCCTATCCCATCATGTTGGGTTTGAACCAGCACACCATTCCTCTGTGTAGGATTCTTCTCTTGATTAATTTGATTTCATTTCTTTTTATTTGCCCTTTCTTAGGTTACTTGGGTGATGTTATGGTTATATTGTGGTTTGGTGTATGTCTTTCTCAAAAACTAATTGCACAAATTGCAACTTGTGGAATTAGGCAACTTAAGGCATGATGCACTGAATTCCCTTCCGTTTAATTTTAGACCACTTTTACAAGCATTGCAAGATTTGGCATTTTTCCCCAGCTGCTCCTTCCATTTCTTTTCGTTGTTGTTGTTTTGTCTTGTTTTTCAGTTTCATTTTTCTTTTTTTTTATTTCCATACCCTTTCCTTCCAGTGTTCTGCAATGGCGTCGCCTGTAAACCACTCACCTTTGCTCTCAGCCATTTCTGTTCAAGATTTTCTCTCCTTTCATCAATTTCTTCTTTGAATCCTCACATCTTTTGACCCCTCCATCTCTCTGTCTATCTTCTCATCTCTTCTATTTTTTTTTCTTTGTTTATTGACTCTCTCCCTTTCTGCTCACATCTATCCTATTTAAACACACAGACACAGACACACACACACACACACACACACACATATACACATGTTGACCTCTATGTTCCTCATGTGTCACTCACATCTTCTTTACTCACCACTCCCTTATTTCCTCCTCTGTCCCTCGTTCCTGTCTTCTTCACTCTCTCCTTTCATCCCTTCTTCCACCCACCTCCGCCCCGTCCCCCAGTCCCCCATCCACCCAAGACGTGCTGGTTGAAACGTCAGCAGGAGACAATGCACAACATAAATCACTGCCAATTACGGCCACTGCCGTAAATAGACGCCTTTTAATTCCATTTCATAATTAGGCGGCTCTATCAAGGCACTCACCTCCGCCAAACAGAGAAACCTTCAATTACCCAGAGCCGACACACCAAGGAAATGAGTTTACCCCGGCTCAATCACACCAAAACACACACACACACACACACACTCATATCTTCACGCACACACACACGCACATTCACTCACACTCATCCAGATGACAACTACCATCCATACTACACACACACACACACATATACACACACACAGGAGAGACCAGATGACAGCTATCCCCCTACACACATACGCTCACACATAAACACACACTTCAACACCTCACTTTTCACTTCCAGAGAGGTGACCTCCATAATTAATTTCCCAGCATCCTCTCTGGTAGCCCACTTGGTGGGTAAAAATGATGTGACATTTAGGCTCGGCTCCCCCTGACCCTTTGCTGTCAGCAACCTGCCACAGTTTCAGTGTTTGTGTGTGTGTGTGTGTGTTTGTGTGTGTGTGTGTGTGTGTGTGTGTATGTGTGGTTGCGGTGTTGTTACCCCCTGTGTAGCAACAGCTGTATTTTTAGACGTCCACCTCTGCCACATACCTGTCAGTCAGACTACCCCTCGGCTGAGCAACCTCCTACTCACTCGCTCCAGCTGTTTCTCTCTCTCTCTCTCTCTCTCTCACACACACACACACACACACACACAGACACTTTCCCTCTGTTCTTTTCCCACTCTTTTTCTCCCTTTCTTCCCTCTATGGTTCATCTCTCTGTTACTCACACCTTTTTCTATCTTCTTTTATTCTCTCGTTCTTTTACATACACCTTCTATCTTCTTCTTTTGTTCTCCTCTCTTTAGTCATCTCTCTCTTACACAGCCTTCTCTTTCTTGACTTCTGTCAGCCCTTTTCACACCCTTTCAGAGGTTTCTCTCACTTTCTCTATCAATCTCTCTCTCTTTCTCTCACTTTCTCTATCAATCTCTCTCTCTTTCTCTCACTTTCTCTATCAATCTCTCTCTCTTTCTCTATCAGTCTGTCTCTTTCTCTCTGCTAAGCTAGTTGACAGAGGAATAGGCAGACAGAAGGAGAGGTGGGAGAGAGAGAAAGAGAGAGTGAGTGAGAGATAAAAAGAGGGAGAGATAAGAGATGAGAGATGTTGTGAGTGCTGGGCCTGACGCCAGCTGTGATAGCCCGGCCCACATGTGGCTCTGCTTTGGCCCAAGCGCTGAGCACATCTGCTTATCGGGGATGTTTGCGTTGACAAAACCTCCCATCTGAGTGTGGAGCGCAGGGGTATGGAGGCAGAGAAAAAGAAAGAGGGAGAGAGAGAAAGAGAGGGAGATAGAGAAAGAGGGAGGTTGCATGAATGAGGAGAAAGAAAGAGAGAGAGAGAGAGGGAGAGTGATTTAACACAAACCCGCAGGTTTGGTGGTCTCTCTGTTGTTCAAGTGTGGAATTACACACACACACACACACACACACACATGCACACACACACACACACACACACACACACACACACACACGCACACACACACGCTGGGTTCTCAGTAAGAGAAAGGCCTGAGGCAAAATACCATGCTGCATCTGCCTTGCTGAGAAAGAAATCACTTTATATCAAATATTCGCAGAGCCACACACACACACACAGACACACACACACACACACACTCGCAGACACACATTCTCACACACTCAGATAATCATTCTGTGTGGGAGAGGTCTTTGTACTATAACTACACAAACACACACACACACACACACACACACACACACACACACCCACACATGCAAGACCACCCATTCACCTAGAAAGCACACCTATGTATGCCTCCTGCTAACACTCAGTGGGAAATTGGAGAACACTCAACACTGAGTTTTTGGTGATGTCACACAGCCTCAGCCTTGCCCCTGTAGGTCCATGAAAGACGCCGTGTAGATCTATGAAAGACGCCATGTAGATCTATGAAAGACGCCATGTAGATCTATGAAAGACGCCATGTTTTCACACTCCTGTCACTCCAGTCACTTCTCATCTGTGTCTCTTTTTCACATTCGGATATGTATTTTTTATTTTTTTTTTTCCTTCTCTTTTCTCTTTATTTATATCTGTGTACCTCTTTTATTCTTCTGATTTAGTTGGCTGTAAGATCAGTTTGCTCTTCCAGTTGCCTTTTGTATCGTACAGCAGCAGCTGAAACTGGCCCTCATCTGGCCATGATCTGGTGATCATAGAATAACCCTAGGCTTTTTCTCTCTCAGGGGCTGTGTGTTTTGGGTTATGTGCACACAGTGTTGATTTGTCTCTCTGTCTTTCCCTGGATGGAAGTCTGTGTGTGTGTGTGTGTGTGTGTGTGTGTGTGTGTGTGTGTGTGTGTGACTTACTTTTTGAGGGGTTATGTGAGCAGGTGTGTGCACAGAATGATGAAACTAAATCTCTCTCCAGTGTGTGTTTCGATTGTGTGTGTGTGTGTGTGTGTGTGTGTGTGTGTGTGTGTGTTTAAGGAAAGGGCCAGAGCGAATGAGATGAAGCTCTATCCTATGGGGCCCTGGTGTAGGTGTAAGTGTAGGCGAGAGGGAGAGTGGAGAGGGCAGCTGACCTGAGGCCAGTGGGGTGGGGATTGGAGGTTAGGTGAGAGGAGGGGATGAAGAGGGAAGGGGAGTGTGTGTGTGGTGGGGGGGGGTTGGAGGAAGGAAACATCCCATCAGTGTGTGGAGCTCCTGAAATGGGATCGGTGATTGGAAGCAGCCAAGGGAGGGAGGAGGTCATGCAGCGAGAGAAGGTCGTTACAGCACATTCAAACACACACACACACACACACACACGCTCACACACACACGCTCACACTCACACACACAAGCTCACACGCGCACACACACATACACAAGCACACACACATTTATATATATGTATAGACACACAAACTGATCCAAACACACACACTTACTGATACATGTGATACCACATACACTCTCTCCCTCTCTCTCTCTCTCACACACACACACACACACACACACACATACACAGGTAATCCCACACTGCACACAAAAACAACCTCTCCCACACACATGCACACACACTCACATTCATACATAGATAAACACAGACATGTGCAAGCTTATGTTATATGCATCTCCAGATTGTTTATCTACCCAACTTCAAATGCATTTGAACACACACATTGTGCATGTGTGCACTAATATTCTAAATACCGGTACTTGTGCACCTGGATGTTGAGTTTGTGTGCTTGTGTGTGTACGTGTGTGTGTGTGTGTGTGTGTTTGTTTGCTTGTGCAGCATAGACTAGGCTTCCCCCAATTTGGGCCTACTTTAGAGACCTCAGTGACCCTGCAGATCAATTAACACTGAAAACACACACACATAAAAAATCTACACACAGCGAACCAGCTCGCTATACGCTTTCCTTTTCTGTTCTGTGCACACACACACACACGCTTGCACACACATAATTAAAGCGAGAGTGAGTTCAGCATGCGGCCATACCTACAATCAGTGTCTGAAGCACTAAGTGCCACATTAGCCTGAATATAAGACGATACATTTTTCCTAGAAATACATCTAAAAAGGGATGTGTGGGTGTGTGTGGGGAGGGTGGGGTGGGGATGGGGTGGGGTGTGTGTGTGTGTGGGGGGGGGGGGTCATCTTATATTCAGAAATAGAGGAGTAAATACAGAGGGCGCCAAAAACAAAAACTAAAAATATTTGGGTTAAATAAACAGGCAGCGTCTCATAGGCTCACAAAGCCACACATGTAGGAGAGGTAAGAGGTTAGACTTGAACAAACGTAATAATTGGCCTTGAGTGGTGTAAAACAATGACTGGGTTTACATGCACTTCAGTATCCCATGACCCAATTTTGATAATATTCAGGACACGGTGCTAAAATGCACTTAAAGCCGAGGTCATATTCGGAGAAGTGCATATTCTCCAGTGTGGTGCAATGGACAGACACCTTTTGATGGTGTATAAGAGAAAAGCTGTGGAGCAAAATGCTTTCCAATGAGTTTTCATCAGCATATTCATATGAAATCATTTTCCATGTAAGGCAAAACTTGGTCTACATTGTTTCCCCAAAACTGAGTCTGGAAAAAGGTCGTCTTATATTCAGGGTCATCTTATATTTGAGCCAATACGGTAGAGAGCCAAACCTTGAATGCTCCATCAGTATTCCAATGTAGCTCATCGGTGATGAGGCAGGAGCAACAAATAACTAGCTATCCCCCAGAGAGATAGACAGAGAGAGAGAGGGAACAGAGAGAGAAAAGAGAGGGGGTGGGGATTAAAGGTAGAGGAAAACTGAGCAGAGAGAGAGACAAGGAGGGAGGAGCAAAGCAAAGGCAGATGAAAATAAAGAGAGACAGTCCACTGTTTCAGCATGCCCCACACATCAGCCTATTCCACACACACTGCCCCAGCAGAAGACCTTGGCTTTCATGGGTGAAGGAGGTTTCGCTCGTCAAGACTGAGCCCCCTATCTGCCTGTGTGTGTGTGTGTTTGTGTGTTTGTATGTGTGTGTTAGGGAGTGAGTGAGTGTGTGTGTGTGTGTGTGTGTGTGTGAGGGAGTGAGTGAGTGTGTGTTTGTGTGGGTGTGCTTGTGCTCATATATATGCCCTCCAATAGATACAACCATCACCCGCCCATCAGAGTAATCGAAACTTAAGGCATCACCCCTGCATCGCTCATCTCACCACACCTGGGCGGTGGGATGAGGTGCTGAAGCTGTCGCTTTCATCTGTGTGTGTGTGTGTGTGTGTGTGTGTGTGTGTGTTTTGTAGAAGCTATATGTATTTCACTTGCAATATTGCATTCAGTTGCAGGTGAGAAACCTACATGACACTTGTTTTTTTTCTTTTCTGCTTTTTTCTCCTTTTTTTCTCTTCATGAGGTCTCATGAAGGCTGGTGAATAATAAAAGGTCATGTGTGTGTGTGTGTGTGTGTGTGTGTGTGTATGTGTGTGTTAGAGAGAGAGAGTGTGAGAATTATGTGTGTTTGTTTGTGTGTGTGTGCCTGTGTCTGTGTGTGTTGTGTAAGTTGGTCCCAGAGGGGACACAGAGTGCCTCGAAGCCCCACCTGACTGTATGTCCATATGTCCACAGAGCCATCTGAGCTGGTGCAGCCACACACACACACACACACACACACACACGCACACACACACACACACACACACACACACACACACTGTCCTTCAACTCTTTGCCTCTGGCATATCTCTGCTCACTGAACCAACTCCATACACCTGGGAGCAGGAGAAAGAGGAAGGGATGGATGGAGAGATACAGAGAGGAAAGAAAAGAAAAGAAAATGGAGAGAATGGACTCCTGGCAACTGGAAGCACATTTCACTTTTAGGACTCTTCGATTCTGTCTCTCTCGCTCCCTCTCTCTCTCTCTCTCTCTCTCTCTCTCTCACACACACTCACACTCACACACACACACCCTATATTTGTTCTTTCACATCTTTTTTCTTTTCCTTACAATATAACAATTTCCCTTCTCTCTCTTTCTCTCCCTCCTTTCTCTTTTTCAGACACTTCCTGTTTAAAACGTCGTCAGGGACGACGCCCCTATTCAGCAGCTCATCACCAGGCTACCCTCTAACTTCGGGCACGGTGTACTCACCGCCACCGCGGCTCCTGCCCCGCAACACCTTCTCCCGCTCGGCCTTCAAGCTCAAGAAACCCTCCAAGTACTGCAGCTGGAAGTGTGCTGCCGTGTCAGCCATCGCCGCCGCCACGCTCCTCGCCGTCCTGCTCTCCTACTTCATCGGTAAGCGCCGCCGCCACTGTCTCCGCGGTTACACGTCACCAAGGTGACAGGTTCGATGTTTCTGCCGCCTGTGGTGCTTCCTGATCGAGTTTCACCTCATAGCACCAGTGCAGCTTATATGATGGCCTTGGTCTGAATGAGGTCTCCTTCTGATTCTGCTCATAATTGCTTTCCTATTGAAGTGGGAGTCGTTGGGCTAATGTTCCTCACGGACGTTGGATGAATACAACATTAACTTAAGTGTTGTATTGACGGAAGCTACTGTCTATGGGTCAGTATGTACAGTGCTTCTCATAGAATTTGTTATGGCTCTTGCATTAGGCCATTTGCTTTGGGCCTCTGGCACTCAAGTGTATAAGTGTTAACGGGCGGTTGCAAGGTACATTTTTCAGTGAATTTAAACATTGTTCAATAATATACGTAGACACATTAAGATTTTTGTATGATTTATGAGACCGAATGGCAAAGAAATATGTTTAAAAACTGCTCATTTTAGCCAGTTCTCATCAGTATTCTTTTGAACATTCTAGTGGTGACATAAATCACAAAAGGTAAACATCTCCATCTGTCACTGGCTGTCCCATTGCTGGGGTATGAAGTGTCTGGCATAATTATTTCATCCACACTTACAGTCCAGTCATTTGTTAATGCATAAAACATTACTAACTCTGTCTACTTAGTTTTTGCAACTTAAATAATACAGTGGACGATCACTGATGACTGTAATAAATTGAACACAATAGTTAGACGACATCAACGGGTTAAAATCGGTTTCCATCACATGTGGAAGAAATAATGAAATCATATGCATATTTTGTACAAAGTAGACTGGTTACAGGTCCATGAAAACAACACAACTTTCTCATAAATTAATCGTCAGAACTACACTAGTGTGTCATAGCCCATCAAATAACGTTAATATAGGCTACGGAGTAAGTGCAACGAAAGTGCAGCCAGAAGTTGGTCACTAGCATAGAAGTTCAAGGCATGACAACGATAAGGAAAATGCCAGTGCCAGAAAATGACAGTCTAGTTCGATCTGCTGTGTTGCTTGTGGGTGCATGCACCCTGCACCCCTGCACAATATCATTAACTAGCCAGCTACAGCTAGATGTCCAGTAACGTTAATGGAGCCAATGTTATGTCGTAGGCTAATTGATTAGACAGTGTTAGCTGTGGGAAGATTATACCTGTTGCATAACGCAAACATAATTCAGTTGAGTTTTCATTCTAATTATTTATATTCTGATGTGATGGCAAGCTATTTATAACAGCCTATAACCTGTTGAATGTATTAGCTTAGCCAACTCACCAAGAGTGCCCATTGCCCACTTCACCGCTTTAAGCATGAATTCATTTGTTGTTGATGGGAGTTAGCTCTCCAAATCCTTGTCTGTTAGACGCCAGAAAGATTTATAATTATAAATCCAAGGAAAGTTTTTGACTCCACTTATCTCAACAATGCTATGCTATAAATGCTATGCAAAATGCAAAAATGTTCATAAAGTCAGTTACGAAAAACGGCTGTAAATGTTTAATTTATGTTTCAAATACATATTTCATTGAAGATTTAGTTCTTGGTCCACACATTACTACACATTGCTCTAATGTAGTTACCTGCTACACGTCCTTTAAGCTGTCATGAGGTGGTCATATCCATTATGTGAGTTTATCACCCAGAGAAATGAAATATTGTATTCTGATGGGTGTCTGTTATTCCCTGATAATGGGACACCTATGACGTATATCTGATTTAATCACCATTCCATATGAGTGCATTTGCGAGTGGTAACTATTACAACAGCAAACAGTCTACTTTCCCATGAAGCCTACACCAGAGCTACAAACCGGCTGTTTTGTAGATTACTGCTTAAAGAAGATAATTCCATAAATATAAAAATGATTCCAGCAACCAGGCGATAAGTGGGATACTGGCCTTCGAGGTGTCCCGATATAGTGGAATAATGGACTTGGCAAACAGCGTTTCACCTTTGGCGTTGTGGTGTTATTCACCCACACCTCATCCATTATTCCCCTATATCGGGTCCCTCGGCAGGCGTTATCCCTAACATCCATAATGTGCGTTTTCTATAATAGTAGTTATTGTGATAGAAGAATCTAGCATTATGCTAGCATGCAATCACGCTAATGCTTGCAGTAGTAGTGTTCAGGTCACTGCTGCTAATGGCAAATGCCTTATTTTATTTGGCTAGGCTCTTGAGTACTGCAGAGAACATAGCTGAATGCAGTTGGAGCTTTTTTACTTGTAGTGTCCTTGAGCCTAAAAGTGTTAGTGGGTAGTGTTACTCAGAGCTATAGTAGAGTCCTCTTACCTCCTCCTCCCTGTGAGGAGAGCCTAAAGCAGAATGCAAGCATGTAAAACGATTCCCTCACCATCACACCGTTACCTTAAACCTGGCATCGTGATTAATCAACATTAGAGTAACCTTGAGCTTTAAACCGGGTTTGTTTAGTGTTTCAAAGCACCCGTTCTTCGTCAGCAGAGCCTGAAGCAAGGAGTACAAGACAACGAGGGCAAGATTTTGTACAGAAATAAAATGCTACC
>PYXC01002508.1:2995000-3000000 GCA_015244755.2 Tenualosa ilisha | reverse complement strand
AGAGGGGCGAGAGCAGTGCCACACCACCATAGCCCACCCCCAGTCAACCAGCCATCCAGCCATCCAGCCAGCCAGGTGAGCCTCCACTCCTGAGGAAGGAGATGGAAGATGAAGAAGGAACTGAGGAGGAAGAAGCAATATGAGAACGGTAGCTTCCTTATTTCAGTGGATCTATTACTACGTGTCTTTTTTTAACATAAAGCAATGCTCAGTAAGATTGATCGCAGAAAGAAGCAAATTTTTACCAAGATGACCAAAAAAAAAAACTATTAGCACTTGTCCCAAGTGTCCAATAATGTGTGAAATACAGAGCATGGGGTTGGACCCACTAAGACTCCTAGTCACACTGTGCCTAGACAAGTCAGCCTTAGTGCCACATGAGTCTCTGGAGAGGACCAGAGACATGAGGAGATGAGACGAGGAGAGGAGAGGAAAGGGAAGGGAAAGAGTGGAGAAGAGAGGTGAGGAGAGGACAAGGGTTTGGAAAAGTAGAACAAAGAAGGAAGCAAGGAGGTGAGAGGAGAGGAGCAGAGAAAGAGGAGTCTGAAGGCATGTAGAAAAGAGGAAAGGGGAGAGGAAGAGAGTAAGAAGAGGAGGGAGAGAGAGGTACAGAAACTCAAGAGGAAAAGCAAAAGAAAACAGAGGAGTGGTGAGGAGAGGAGAGGAGAGAAGAGGGGAAGAGGAGAGAGGAGGAAAAAGAGCAGGAGGGAGTCAGCATCCGGAGCTGAGCCCAGGAGAGGAGCGAGGGGCGAGGGGCGAGACGAGACGGCAGCAGGGCATTTGCATACATTTCATGTGAAAATGAAGCATCCAGAATAAAGAGAGGACAAAGGAGGAGAGAGGCAATAGGAAGAGAAGGAAGAGTAGGAGGAGGCAGAGAGAGAGAGAGAGAGAGAGATAAGAGAGCAGCCCGAGAGAAAAGAGAGAAAGGAAGTGAGAGCGGGGGTGGGGGGAGAAAAAGAGGATGAGTATGAGGGAAGGAAAGAGAGAGCGAGTCAGCAAGAGACAGAGGTCTGAAAGGCAAAGGGATGATCTCATGGGGTTAAAGAGGCTGAGCAGAAGGAGAAAAGACAAGTGCAAGTGGGGAGACAGAGAAAGAGAGATAGCACAGAGCCCTTTGAGAGAGAGAAAGAGTACAAAGTCCTTAGTGAGAGAGAGACAGAGAGAGAGCACAGAGTCCTTAGTTAGAGAGAGAGAATGAGAGAGAGAGAGTGTAGATGCCTTAGAGAAAGTGAGAGAAAGAGTGAGAGAATGAGAGAGAGAGATGGGGAAGGGATACCATAGGGACCTTAGAGGCGGAGAGATAGGGAGCATGGGAAAAAGAAGGGAAGAGTGAGAGAGTGTGAGATAGCAAAAGCCATGGCTCTAGAGAAAGAGAGGAAACAGTAAATGGGGGAAGCGAGAAGCGAGAGAGTCAGAAGGAGTGATGCAGAAAGAGGGAAGCAGAACGAGGGAGAGAATGGAATGGAACCGAGGAAGAAATGCAATAACGAACAGAATGGAGAAAGAGAAAGAGATTGATGGCTTCTCTCAGCTCTTCACACCACTGCTGGACTTTAGGAGGCCAGAGACACCGGAATCCATTTGGAGGAGGTGTGTGTGTGTGTGTGTGTGTGTGTGTGTGTGTGTGTGTATTAGCGGTGTAGGCCCCAGGGAGCTCTAGGGTCGGTGTCTGCGGAGGATGGAGATGGCGGATGGAGGTGACAGAGCAAGAGTGAAGCAGACACCAGTGGGGCATGAAGCAGTCTGTGTGCTCCTGTTTACCTTCAGCCCATTTCCCAGCTTTAATTACCTTACACTGCTGTATGCCTGTACATACATTAGCTCTCCATTACTTTGCATCATACAGGCTTTCTGGAACATTTTACCGACAGTACATCAACTGTCATTGTTCCCTTGTTTTGACAATATTTATGAGTTAATGCATTTATTTTACATATGTTACTTTAAGATTTATTTATCAGGCAGTTCGACAGATTCACACTGGATACTCCTTTAAGCATTTGCCACTTTTGGTAATAGAACTTACATGAAAATGTACAGAATATACAAAACATTTCACATAATCACTCACATCATACAATACCATGACATGACATTGTATGAAAGGCCATTCCTCCATGGAATTTTCCATTTACATTAGCATTTTAAATCAGTTTTTTTTTCAGTAGTTTGTGCAGGGAAGAGTTTCGCTAGCTGTTGCCCATCTACTGACCTGCAGCTACTGCTGATGTGATGTTGTGATGCTGTCGGAACTTCTCGTGTCTTGGCAGGAGCTGCCCTGATCCGCAGCTCTGTGTGTGTGTGTGTGTGTGTGTGTGTGTGTGTGTGTGTGCGTCGTGTCTGGGTGTTCACTTAGACTGGAGCTTTATCTTAATGGCTTTTGCATGCAAGCAAACATGCCAGAGTGATAAAGCACTGACTGGATTGGCATTTATAGGAACTCACACACATTTTCCCCCGTCTTTCCCCTCTCACTCTCTCTCTCTCTCTTTCTCTTTCTCTCTTTCTCTCTTTAATGCGTCCTTCATTTTGAGCAATTGCTAATGCTGGCATGGTTTCCATGTGGCCACTTAAGCAAGCAGGCGACAGAAATCTCATCCTAAGGTGCTTAGAGAGACGGAGATGGAGACGTGTGTGTGTGTGTGTGTGTGTGTATGTGTGTGTGTTTGTGTGTGAGGTGTAATTAAGACAGAGGCGGTGTGTTTTTTGTCCAGTCTTGGCATTGATCTGGCCAGGGATTTGAAATGCCTCTCATTTCCTGTCAGTAATGTGGATGGATGAGGCTATAGACCAGAGAGAGAGAAAGAAATACAATGTGCAAACACACACACACACACACACACACACACAGACTTTCTCTCACACGCATGTGTGCGGACACGCACCCGCGTATGCACACACACACACACACACACACACACACACACACACACATACACAGCAGTACCTCAACATATGTGGTTGTCTCTTCATCGAGACAGGAAATAAAGCAACGCTGGCTCCATTCTAGCTGCCGAGATTATAATCTTAATTCATTTGGTCCCACATGCACACACACACACACACACACACACACAAGCATATGCACTCGACACACACACACACAAACACACTCACACACACACACACTCACAAGCATATGCACTCGACGCACCCCCACATACATGCGCGCGCACACACACACACACACACACACACACACACACACACACACACAAGCATATGCACTCGACGCACCCACCCCGCACACACACACACACACACACACAGACACACACACACACACACACCCAAGCATATGCACACACATAGCCAGCGCTGTTATGCCCCGCTGTCTGCCTGTCAGTGCCACTGGGGTGTGCGGGCCCACATGGGGAAAGGGGTTTTGTCTTCTCTCGAGTGTCTGGAGTGCCTGCATGTGTTTGATAGGATTCATGCAAGTGGGCCCGAGTGTGTGTGTGCTTTTGTGATTGTAGTTGTGTGTCTGTGCATGTTCAATGGTGTGTATGTGTGTGTGTGTGTGTGTGTGTGTGTGTTTATTGTTTTTGTGTCTTTGTTTCTGTCTATTTGTGTCTGTGTTTATGTGTTTCTCATTCTGTGTATTTGTACACGTGTGCTTCTGCAGCTTTTTTGTGCTTGCATTTCTGCGTGTGTGTGTGTGTGGAGTGTGTGTGTGTGTGTGTGTGTGTGTGTGTGGGTGTGTGTGCGGAGTATGTGTAGAGCATGTTCACCAAAGAGACTTAAAACCACCAGTTACAGTCATAACCTTTGCCATTACACTCAGTTACACTTAAGTTGCATCAGTGTGTGTGTGTGTGTGTGTGTGTGTGTGTGTGTGTGTGTGCGCGTGTGCGTGTGTGTGTGTGCGTGTGTGTGTGTGTGTGTGTGTGTGTGTGCGTGCGTGCTCCCCTGAGGATGTGTATATGTGACACTGAGTTGGTCTGTAGGGACAGGATAGTTGTGTGTTAGTGCCCTTCTGCTCATTAACAACTCTGCTGAGGCACCCTCAGCCTCCTCTCTCCTCCCCACCGAGCACACACACACACACACACACACACACACACACACACACACACACACACACACACACACTCCTTCCAGACCACCACTAAGCACCCTTATCTCTGGAGACAGGGGGCATGATTTTTGTGAGGTGGGCCTCTTACCCTTTGCCTCTCCTGACTCCAGGGCATCTGCACTGGCTGTGGAGTTCAGCTTCAAAGAGCCATGACTGCGCATCTCATCTAGAGGCCTGAATACATACATGTGCACACACTGCTTTCCTCTTTTGCTGTCCTCTTAACCCCCCCCCCTCTCTCTCTCCCTCCTCCCCTCACTCTCTCTCTCTCTCTCTCCTGTTTTTTCCTCACAGATGTGTAATTTCATCTTAAAATTCAACAATTTATCCTCCCTTCCATATCATTCTCTTACATCTTACATTAATGTGAGCTTGAAAAATGATGCTCTCTCTCGTGGCTCTAGTGGGTTCAAACGAGCGCTAATGGCAAGATTGCAGCAATCCTGTGGAAACACTGTGGATGGGGAAATAATAATGACCGTGCACAGAATCCATGCAAAAGAAAGGAAAGAAGAAGAAGAAAGCAGAAGAATTTTTGCCATATTTCGTTCCATCTTGTGCTTACTTTCTCTTAAGCCTTCTCTTTCTTTCTTTCTTTCTTTCTTTCTTTCTTTCTTTCTTACTTACCTCTTTTTTCTTTCTTTCTTACTGTCTCTCTCTCTCTCTTTCTCTGTTGATCCCGTTTGGTATGACCAGTAGTTGGTATGAAATTGGTATAAAAAGGCAGCAGTCAAAGAATAACATACAGAACAAATATATAAAGCATCAAAACATAAAAAACAATATATACTGTATCTCTCTCTCTCTCTCTCTCTTTCTCTCTCTCTCTCTCTCTCTCTCTCTCTTATCATCATCATCTCTCCAGCCCCAAAGGGTTTAAGCGTGTGTGTGGAAAAGCAGAAATGTTCACTTTCCCCAG
>PYXC01002508.1:2985000-2987500 GCA_015244755.2 Tenualosa ilisha | reverse complement strand
TATCCTTCTTCTCTTTTCCCCACTCTACTGATGTTGTTGTTGGTCCTCTGCTTTCTTTTTTCTGTCGTGCTTTGTCTGTTCCTTCCCTTTGAGCCTGACTAAAAAGTTACTTCAAGAGGCAGTGCAGGAGAAAGAAAGAGCTGACAAACAGTTTGGAGACCCTCCAAGAGAACACAACCTGAGTGTGGCTCACCGCATTCAGAAAAATAACACACTTCGCTCAGAAACTATAAAAGAACGAGGACGCCTGTCACACTTCAACTGTCACAAGTCTCATACCAGGAGCTCACAACGGCTCATCCCCCCCCTGCAATGTATTCTTTTTTTTTTTTTTTTTTTAAGAATTGGAGTGATTTTTTTACACACCTTTTGAAGTTTCTGACTGTGCTCGCTTGGGCATCTGTTATTTGTAACCCCCTTCACAAGCACTGCATGTAGGTGTGCATGAAGAAATTGTTTTTTGTTTTTTGTTTTTTTGTTTTTTTCTTTGTGTGTGTGTGTGTGTGTGGTGTGTGTGTGTGTGTGTGTGTGTGTGTGTTTGTTTCGTACCATGCTGATTTTCACAAAGAGGTGTTTGACTTCTCTATTTCTTTACGACTTGAGGAGGAAAAGCGTGGCATTTTGGGCAAGTGACAACGGCATGTTATTTCCACATGAATTGTGTGTGGAAATTGGAAGTAATTACAGTGGAGTTAGACTGACATGCTGAGGTGGAGCTCTGCAACATCAACTGCTGAGTGTTGCCACGGTAACGGTTACCCACAAGTATGGTAAACTCAGGGTTCAACCGGTCAGGCAACAAGACTTGACCACCGAGCCTCTCTTAGATTTCAGGGATTTATAGATCTATGGGTTTGATGAATGTTTGTGTTATAGATTGTTTAATGCATTTCCTCACATGTGTCGTTTTTGTTGATGCTGTTGCTGTTTGGTTAGGGTGTTGATCGTGTTGTGACACGTATCACAGCATTGCTGATATTCACCTAAAGCAACCTGCAAGGTGTTAACTCTCTCTCTCTCTCTCTTTCTCTCTCCTTTGTTCTCTTCTTTCCATGCCCTCTTTTTGTCTTTCTTCCCCTATCATTGCAACCTTTCTCTTTCTCTTTTTCTTTTTTCTTACTGTTTTTTCTCCCTTTTTTCTCTGTATCCCTGTTTCTTCTCCATCACCATACTTTCCTTTCTCCCTTTCTTTGTCTCGTCTCCTGTCTCTCTCTCTCCTCCTCTGCTCTCTCTCTGTCTCTCCTCTCTCTCTCTCTTTCCCTCCTGCAGCGATGAATCTGCTGGGGCTGAATTGGCAGCTGCAGCCTGTGTACGGCCCCCTGCTGAACAACGGCCTTGGAGCTGCGCTGCCCGGCAACAGTGACGTAGCAACAGTGCCCTCTGGTGGCAGAGGTAAAGAGTGCAGATGCACACAGGATCTCACACTCACACACCACACACACACACACACACACACACACACGCATGCATACACACACTGTCCATGTGCATCATGGCCTTGTCGTGTCAACACGAGCTACCTCAGAACAGAGTCAGCAATCAATTGAACATTGCTCTCCCATGTTCACTCTACATCTACACTGGAGGTGCCCTTGAGTGAAGCTTTGAACCCCACACCGCCTCTGCCCACAGCTCCCAGATAGCAAGTGTGTGTGTGTGTGTGTGTGTGTGTGTGTGTTCACTCCCTTTGTGTTCACTCTGTGCTGTGTGTGTCTCACTAATGTGCATGAGACCAAGACAGAAGAGTAGCCTTCATATACTTCCACTAGGAACCATTTATAGGACAAGGGCTCTTGAATGGATCTGTTCAACTGATCTAGTGGTGGTTTCATGATGTAGGTTTTGATCATAGCAGGCAGCCAACAGGAGGGCTGAAGTTCCACATACAGTTGGTTGCCAAGGAACGCTTCAAAGGAACACTCCGTCTTTTACGGTAGAAGCTCGTCCACATGCAGGTTGTGTTGCTTGCGAATGCTTCAGATCACATGATGCATTATCCCCACTGTCTTTGATACAACATCAAGCCAAAGTTACTGTACACAGAAACGGGCCTTTAGCAATTCTATAGCAGATGTGAGACTGTCATTGGGTTTGGGAGAAACCAACACACTCACACCCACTGGTGCAGGACAAACAGCATGCCAATAACAAGTCTTTTAATTGGTTGCCACACACGCCCTCTCATTGGCCAGTGTGATATTAAGAGGGCCAGGATGTGTCCCCTCTTACGGAGCGACATTGCACACATGTCTATACAGACACACACACAAACACAAACACAAACACACACACGCAAACACACACACACACACACACGGGTACGGTGTGTCCCGGTGAAGTGAGCCGGAGAGATGGAGGAGTGTGCTGAGACGGGGGTAATAATTAAACTCACTTACCCAAAACCCCAGCCTTCTGTCATCCTCCCCCGTCTGCCATCTGTTTGAATGCTACAGTTCACAGCCACAGAGCCCCATTCCACCCCTCCACCCCATCCCTCCCT
>PYXC01002508.1:2975000-2980000 GCA_015244755.2 Tenualosa ilisha | reverse complement strand
CACACACACACACACACACACACACACACACACACACACACACATACACACACTGGTATTTAAGTGTATTCCATTGTCAGTGTTATTTACACTCTGTATTCCACATAAGCAATTTTTTTAAGTATGCATCATTGACTCTATGGACACTTAAGCTTACAGACAGAGTGAATTATGGATTCTGATGCATGATGTGGATTAGGTCTTTTTTTTTGAGTGTGCAAGCATGCATGCATACACATGTGCACACACAAACACCCTCTGGCACAAACAAACACGCACACACACACACACACACACACATCATTGCATCAAACAAAACAAATATCTATGCAGATTAGCCATTATAGCTACTCTTTCCCCCTCACCGATACACACATGCATGAGCACACACACACACACACACACACACACACACACACCTCTATCCACTTGTCCAGCACATCTTCACTTGCACAATTATATTCATCGGCACTCCTGTCTTGAGAAATGTGCAGGGTAAGCAGCGCTGGGTGTCAGCACCTGTCCTTATGTTATCAAGCTCTGAGAGGGGGAAAGCCACACATAATGCCCTCATTATCCCGTCCCGCTGTGCACGCATCTGCACGTGTGTGTGTGTGTGTGTGTGTGTGTGTGTGTGTGTCTGTGTGTGTGTGTGTGTATGTGTGTGTATGTGTGAGTGTGTGCGTGTGCGCAGGTGTGTGTGTGTGTGTGTGTGTGTGTGTGTGTGTGTGTGTGTGTGTGTAATGCATATTATTTATGATGACAGTTCTCCACCTCTGTGCTGTTTTGTTGGTAGGGGGTGAACGTAATGCTTTAGGAACACTAGACTCTCTAAGCCTGGACTCTGTAGGCAGGAGATCCATTCACGCTTCCAATAGCCACCATCCCAAAAGCTTAAGCTGCCCATTGAATGACAATACATCATCTTGCAACCATAATATAGACACATTTAAGTCCGCACCCATAATACATCCACTGCCATGAATGCTTATGACATTACTGAGTCAAGAATAACACTTTCAATTTATAAGAAGAATATGTTGCAGCCAGGAACACTTATGTGGTCTAGAGGCACACTGCTGGAAGTTGTAAATTGAGAAATAATTCAATAACATCAAAATGGAAAAAAACCTTTTCTTTTTTATTTCTTTTTTTATTTAATTATAAGCAAGCAATGGCATAGAAATGGTTATTAGTCAAGGCAAGGAGGACCATTTTCAGGTGCAAAGATTTATATACAGTTACTATAAAAATCACAATCAATCTCAAGAGCTTTCACAGGCCTATAATATATGTATATATAAGGAAAATACCCCCTTATTCTCTCCCTTATTTACCTGTCTTAGAGATCATTGTGAAAGATGTCTTTCCAGAGCTATTGTATAATACAATGGCAAAACAGAGAATAGATTCCCTTCACACACTTTTATACAGTCATCCACTTTTTTCATCCCCACCCCAAAACCATCTCTCCTGTAGGGCTCTGCTTTGTGTGGGCTTGAAGCTGTCTGCTACAATAAACCCAGAAGAGACGGAGGAAAAATGGGGATAGTACTTACACTCTGAGACTCTTGAACATTATCTCCCTGCAGATATGAATCTCTACTAGGAGGCTATATTTTGACTGCATATGGTGTCGTACAATAATGAAAAAAAAAGGGTGTGAAAAAACAGATGAGTCTCTCTGAAAGATCGTAATATCATTCTCCTGTCGGCAAATATCTCTTCTGGTGTGTTTGGTTTATTCTTCATGGAGTGTCACAATCTGTGAAAAAGGAGTCTGGAAAAAATATGTCTAATATTTTCCACGTCAGTAATAGTAATACTTGACCTGTATTTGTATGACTGCCTGCAGTGATCTATAACCAGCGCTATAAAAGAACTAAAGCATCTATTCTCTTCTGCAGTCAATTGAGCGGAGGCTTAGAAAAGATTTCCCCAATCCTCCCCCTTGACCTCTCTCCTCTCTACTGTGTTCAGTAGAACTTCAAGTAGTGCAAAGGAATTGATGAACTAGAAAAGTTCACTGCTCTCCGTGACCAGAAATTCATAACTTTGTTTCCCTGCTGTTTGCTAATATCTCATGAGTTATGTGCTGGGCAAATACATGCACTGAGACACAGACACAAAATAAGAACTTGTGACTCACAGTGGCTTGCTCTTTTTTGAGTCTTTTTTTGTGCCTTGTGCTGTGATGTGTGCCCATTCTAACCTCTACCGGTCTGTGTGTGTGTGTGTGTGTGTGTGTGTGTGTGTGTGTGTGCGTGTGTGTGCAGTATGACTACATGGAGCGTCTAGACGGGAAAGAGAAGTGGAGTGTCGTGGAGTCACCACGGGAACGGCGCAGCATCCAAACGGTGGTTCAGAACGAGGCGGTGTTCGTGCAGTACCTGGACGCCGGCATCTGGCACCTGGCCTTCTACAATGATGGCAAAGAGAAGGAATCCGTCTCCTTCAGCACCGCCGTACTGGGTCAGTCCTCAGGACTCTTCTCCCCTCCTCCTACATCTGCTCTTTACGCTTTTATTTTTATCTGGGCAATGATTTCTGTTTCCTGTTTGATGTCATCTGGTCTCCCCATCTGTGTCTCTTTAACAGTCAGAACTTCCCCATTGATTCTCTTTCTACTGTAGGATTTCTTTCATTGGTCGCTTTCCTCCTCTCTCCTGGATTTTCTGTCAATTCTCTTCTGTCAATTCTCTCTCTCTCTCTCTCTCTCTCTCTCTCTCTCTCTGTGTGTGTGTGTGTGTTCACATGCTTACATTGAGGTTTTTTTCCTCTGGTGTTTCTCTCCACAGCCTCTTTTGTCTGTCACTCGCTCCTTAGCGCTCTCTCTCTCTCTCTCTCTCTCTCTCTCTCTCTCTGTGTATGTGTGTGTGTGTTTGTGTGTGTGTGTGTGTACCATCAACACAAAGAGGGTTAGGAAGCACTTAGACGAGAAAACTGAACAAAAAAGCCTTGAGGGTAAAACATAGGTTACTCACACACACACCGCACACACACACACACACACACACACAGAAGCGGGGGGCACAAAGAGAGAGAACCACACAGACGGACAGACAGAGATAGAATCAGAGTGGGGAAGATGTGCTCCTGTTGGAAAAACTATTGACTGTGCCATAGAGTTAAGTCTCAGTACATGCTGCTGGTATCCTGAGGAGCTGTGTGTGTCATCTTCCAGACTCCATCCAAGAGTGCCCAAGGAACTGCCATGGCAATGGAGAGTGTGTGTCCGGAGTGTGTCACTGCTTTCCTGGCTTCCATGGAATGGACTGCTCCAAAGGTAAGAGTTATGCTCAAACACACACACACACACACACACACACACACACACACACCAACATAAGATTATGGAGATGATAAGGACCAAAGGAGATGATTGTTTCTACTGTTTCCATATGAGTTGCCAGTGTGTGTGTGTGTGTGTGTGTGTGTGTGTGTGTGTGTGTGTAACAACGTGCAGACTCAGCCATTCATAACAACAAACACTCAGTTACACCCGAATGCACACACACGCGCACACACGCACACACACACACGCACGCACACACACACACACACACACACACACACACACACACACACACTGCAGTGTCCACCCAGATCCTCAGAACCCCTTTTCTACTGCAGGTTTGTGAAGCCCCTCCAGACTGAGGCCCTGAGCGGCTTGTTGCTTCAGCTCTCTCTCCAAAGGTGTCCAGAGTGGAGTCTCTAATAGACCACATTAGTCTTCAGCGCTGCCATAAACTGAGTGTCACTTCCCCGCTTGCAGTACAAGGCAACAAGCACGGCGCGCACACACACACACACACACACACACACAGACATCGCTAGAGTGACTAGCGGCCCCCGCCACTGTCATAACAAGGCTAGCCCTGTCTCTGAGTGGAGGCCGAGATATGAGGCGTGAAGAGAGGGAATAAGAGTGCGAGGGAGGGAGAGAGAGATGGAGAGAGGTAAAGGAGGTAGAGAAAGAGGAAGACAGAGGCAGATGGAGAGAGTTGGAGAGTTAGAGGGAGCTGTGTGTGTGTATGTGTGTGTGTGTATGTCTGTTGGTCTGTGTGTGTGTGTGTGTGTGTGTGTGTGTGTGTGTGCACGCTGCTTGAGTGTCTGTGGCTAGGCTGAAGGCTGGCCAGTGAGTTGGGCCGGAGGCCGCGTGATGATGGATGGGGGGCCACCGCAGTCAATATCCCCCCCGCTCTCACCTGGGAGTCAGGTGATTAATCGGAGGGTCACCTCGCTGTTAAATTACATTTTCTTTCATTACCTCCCTCTGCTTCTCCTCCTTCTTTTCCAACACACCCGCTCTCAACACCCCTGCCTGACACCTCTCTCGCTGCAGTATGCTCTCATCCTGGATGTGTGTGTGTATGTGTGTGTGTGTAGACGTGTGTGTGTTGTTTCTTACAAATATGCTAGCGGCACATATTGTTTTTGTATGTGTGGCCATCTTATGGATGAAATGCATGGATGTTTTTCTGTATGTGACATGGATGTTTTTCTGTATGTTTCTGTATGTGTATGTGGGAAATGCATGGTTTTTTGTGTGTGTAAGTGTGTGTGTGTTTGTGTGTGTGTGTGTGTGTTTGCTTTCATCTCTGCTATGCAGTGCGCACATCATCACACACAAAACGCACGCTGGGCTCTGACAGTTTACATTCATGTCTCACTCACACACACACACACACACACACACACATCTCTCCCTCTGTCTTAACCTCTATATCCACCTGTTCAAACAACATGGTGGGGGGCACTTCCTGTGGTGCCTCCTGACAGGAGGCATTCTGGGAGATTTTCTAACCGGGAGCATCACTCGTGACAGCTTTGATAGGTCGTTGATTAGCCGGGCTTACCGTTTAACTGCTGTCTCAATATGGGTGGCACACTAAAACTTTGACAGGGTGCGTGTCTGTGTGTGTGTGTGTGTGTGTGTGTGTGTATGTGTGTGTGTGTGTTTGTGTGTGCGTGCGCACTTGTGTGTGTGTGGTATAATG
>PYXC01002508.1:2855000-2960000 GCA_015244755.2 Tenualosa ilisha | reverse complement strand
CCGATGTACCTGGCTCAGAATGACTGCTGGTCATTTGGGTGCGTTCCCAGTCTCTCCACTTTGAGAGGCAGAGAATTAGCAGGGCAGAGAAAGAGAGAGAGAGAGAAAGAGAGAGAGAGAGAGAGAGAGCAATAACATGCCTTCACGAAGAGGCGCGTAGGCGAGGTGACAAAGACCCACTCTCCTTTCGCTCTGTAATGGGGCTCGTGCGCGACACCGAAGCAGCTCCGCTCAAATCCTCCCACGGTTTGTGCCATGTGGCGCGGTCCCGTTTGCGAGCGGTGGACATGACAGCCGTGCATCTGCGTCAGTGATAACTTCATTGTGTCGAAGCCTGCGTCTGTCTGCCTGCCTGCCAGCCCTCTAGATTAGACGGTACGACGGTAATTGACGGAAGCATCTGGAAACATCTCATCCACACAGGCTGCTGTCGGCACTTGCGCTCAGGTGCCGACGCACTGTACCTGATGTGCCCCCAGTGACATCATTACCACTTAAAAACTGAGCAAAGCCGACATAGAGGCGTGGAATCGTTAACCGTGCTTTCATCAAGAATGTTCAGAGCGGCTGAAAGAACGCTCGAGATCGCACCAGCTATAGATTACTGTCACATATATGACAGAGCCTGAGGGTAATATCTGCTTTGAACATGTCAGAAGCACAATGTCTGGAGATAAGTACCAGAGATAGAGATATGGGAGGAGAGCTTATGACTTCAGTTAACTTCCTGACATCTAAGAAATGGTCCCTTCATGTCTTTAAAGGACAGCAATAGTAGCACCAGCAGTCGGTCAAAACTACTCCTCCTGTTCTTTTTTGCTGAACCGAACTCAAAGGAACTTTTCTGGGGCCGGCTGCAGGCTGGAGAGCGGCGTCCAGTGGGCAGGAGCAGATGGAGGAGAGAGGTTTATAGAGGCCCCTCGCTCGGCACTTGATTTTTATCAGCCCGTGCTAGACTGCAGTTTGTTCGGATTTATGACTCTAACCTTTATTTTTACGGCTTAGTTGGGACGGAGCAGCGCAAAGCCTCACTCTTTCCCCACAAACTAATGAAGGATACTCGTTCTTTGTTCTCATATTACTCTTTTCTTTTATGTCCACCTCTTTTTTGTTCTATATTCCTCCTTTCTTTTTTAGCCCCCATTGATTTTTTTTTCGTTCTTTTTATCTTTTTTATCTGCATATTATGCTCTCAGCAACTCTCTAACTTGACCTCTTTCTCCATCTCTCTCTCCTTCTTTCTCTCTCTCTCTCTCCCTCCGCTCACCTCTGTCTGTCACTCTCTTACCTTGTGCGCCAACCCATAACCCAAGGCAATTTCTCCCTCCTTTTAAAGGGATTACAAAAGAGTCAAAGCACATTACTTCAGAGAGTTGACTTAATAATTTCTGAAATCCCACTTTATTCTCGTTAGTGCGTGGAGAATTGAACGGCCCTTGGCTTTGGGAGTGGGGTGGGTGTCGGGTGATGGGTGATGGGTGATGGGTGGGGTGTTGGGCGGTGGTGGTGTCTCTGCCCAACCCTGCCCAAAGTGGAGGGGATCAATAACGGTGATATATTTTGCTGTCCTGGCGCTTCATAAGTATTTGGCTGCTTAAAAAGGCAACTCCATTTAAAAGGCAATCATTGCTAACTGACTTTTCAGCTCCGGCTCGATACGGCGTGACAATCAATGCATAGCAGGACTGTTAATGTGACAACATTTGAGATACTGCCACACACACACACAAAGACGCACACAGATACACATTTACAAACAGACACACACAGACACACACACAAACACATATGCTGGATTGTTAATGTGTCACACCTGAGATACTGCCACACAAAGAAACACACACACAAACACGCACGCACACATGTACACCCCACCCACACAAACCAGCTGCACCTTCCCCAGCAGACACCCAGCTGATTATCTTAATAATAGGGTGTGTTTGATGCCAGTGGCGTGAGCTGAAAGGGAAGGGCTGTGATTCAGATGGAACTGGTCCAAATCACAACAACCCAGAACGACCCCTGGCCTTTTCAAATGTCACCTGTTGGGTGGGAAGCGGCGGGCGAAGGAGAGCGTTACGGGCCCGCGTCAGTTGAGAAGCATTCCGAGTGCAACCTCTGTAAAAGTGAGCGCGTCTCCTTGACGACGGGAGATACAAAGCCAGGCGACTGACGCCGGCGACGCGGGATCAGAGCGTTCATGTGCGGAGGTTAAATGCCGCCATGCTTGGATCACGGGTTTTTACTCTTGATGCGTTCCATTGATGTACACCCCCCCACCCCCCACCCCACCCCCAACACCCAAATGCACACACACACATACACACACACACACAAACACACACAAACACCACCACCACCACACCCCTGCTGCCACAAACCCCCCTCAGGGGCTGGGAGCAGCTCATCGAACATCGCACGTTTATTCCTGCGCCTTTGTTTTATTTACCTGCCTGTCTCCACGGTGACTTTGAAATGTCAGGCCCGTCTCCGCAGGGATCGATTATGGGATGTGGAGCATGGCCTTTTCGTGCTCTTCTCTCAGCTCGGCCATTACTCACGCATGGCCGTGCTTCCCAGGGCCACATAAAACACACACACACACACACACACACACACACACACACACACACACACACAGAGTTGGATTCCTGGCCCAAATCACCTGTGACATGTTTGTTTATTGTCTATTGGCTTCAGAGGGGACTGCTCACCAATCTGCCACCTTTTCTCACACATCAACTTTCTAACTCAACTCTCTCTCTCTCTCTCTCTGGTGCTCTTATATTTCATTCTCTCTCACACACACACACACACATACACACACTCACAAATATACAGTATATACACCACAAAACCATACACATTTCTATAGTCTCATTTCCACTTGTCTAATTAGCCATCCCTCATATTCCCTAATGTGTGTTATCTTTTACGTGCATGCAGACACACATTCCCCACACAGATGAATAAATGACATTACACATTGTGTGTGTGTGTGTGTGTGTGTGTGTGTGTGTGTGTGTGTGTGTGTGTGTATTATCTCTGACACCCACTGGCCCACTCTATCTAACTGACCTTTACATGCTGTCCTGTATTATAAACACACACTCATATACATTGACAGTTTAACAGATTCACTGTCTGCTACACACTCTCTCTCTCACACACACACAAACACACACACACACACTCTTCCTTGTCCCATACACACTGACATAACCACCCAATATATGTATATACAGTATAAACACACACACACACACACACATACCTCACACATCTCAAACGTCCTAATCTTATTTCCCTTCTCTTCTGGGCTCTCCTAATCACATTCTCACATGAGTGCACACTTCACTCCAGCTCGGCCGAATCAAATTATCCGCACTAAATTAACCATCTGGGAGCCTGTGTACATGCTCCTTATTGAGTCCTGGCCATTCTGAATGAATTTGGAGAAATCTATTTAACCCCCCCCCAACCCACACACACACCCCACACACACACACACACACTCCTCCTGTCCAACCCCTGTCCTCTGTCAGTGCCCATCAGCTCTGAGAGCAAACTGGAGATGAAGGTGTTTCCAGCTGAGCCCTGTCTGATGTTCCCTGCATGTAGACTGGATGTAGATGAAGTGTACGGAACAGACATAGATGTACAAATATAATTGAATGATTCTGTTATACAAAAATGTTTCAATTATGTATTTACATTTTAGCCACCCACATTTGGGTGGGTGACAAAAAGGTTTTGGTCATTTGTATCACTTTGGGGAAAAAATCATAACCATGAATAGAGTATGAAGAGTATGCATACTGTGCACCTGGCATAGCATGCAGGATAGATATAGTCATATATAAGGTTGTGTTACAGAGACTCCTTACCATAAACCATAGACTGGATGTAGAGTTCTGCCTGAGACAAAAGTAAACAGAATATTTATATTGATTTGAACTGTGGACCTGATATAGTATTTAAGCTTGTGTTACAGAGTCTCATTGTTATGTGGCACAGTTTGACATGGAGCCAAGAAAAGTTCTTCTGAATGAAACCCATGAGGTTGCGTTTTGAAGTCCACATTGACGATGTCTTTTCGCCTCAAGAGTCTTTTGAGTTTGCTGGACGAGAACTTGTGTATGAGAACTTGTGTGTATGTGTGTGTGTGTGTGTGTGTGTGTGTGTGTGTGTGTGTGTGCTCTCTTTGATTTGGCTTGTGGAGATCTGTGCATGCCTTAACAATGAAGAAGAAAAGAGTCCTAACTCTGGTGCTCTAATGATGTGTTCTTCTGTTCCCCTCACTCTCTTCCCTCTGCCTGTCTTCTCTCCTCTCACCACTTCTCCTTTCTGTTCTCTCTGTTTCTGTCTCCCTTTCTTCTCTTCCCCCATTTCCCTTCTTCCTTCTTTCTCTCTCTCTCTCTGTCTCTCTCTCTCTCTCTCTCTCTCACACACACACACACACACACACACACATATGCACACACACATATGTACACACACACACACACACACACAGATGGTTGTCCAAACCTGTGCAATGGTAACGGCCAGTGCACCATGGGACAGAACAGCTGGCACTGCGAGTGCAAGACCGGCTGGAGGGGCACTGGATGCAGCGTTGCCATGGAGACCTCCTGCGCTGACAACAAGGACAATGAAGGAGGTCAGCAGAGCAAGATTGTGTGTGTGTGTGTGTGTGTGTGTGTGTGTGTGTGTGTGTGTATTCTTATATTCTCTCATCTTATTATGCTTGCATCTTCTCTTTCTTGGAGAATCCTCTCGTTCTCTTCCTCTCTTTCCTCTTTCTTTGTCTCTGTCTGTCTCTCTTCTCTGCTCTTTCTATCATTCGGTGCAGTTATTCCTGTTATTTGCCCTTTTCTCTCTCTCTCTCTCTCTCTCTCTCTCTCTCTCTCTCTCTTTCTCTCTCCTACCCTAGCTGTCTTCCAAGCCATCCATCTCTTGTTTCTCTCTGAGGCAAACACTCTTGAACTTTAATGTTAGGCACCGTCTGTTTGCTTCTCTTGTCGGCTGAAACCTTTCTCTCTCTTCCACTTGCCCTCTCTTAGATCTCACACTCGCTCATTTGCTCGCTAGCTGACTCACACACTCCCTCTCTCACGCTACTGTCTCATTCACTTGATCACTCACTCACTCACTCACTGACACACACACACACACACTCACACATTCACACACTCATTCACTCGCGCTCACTCACTCATTCACTCACACACGCACGCACGCACGCACGCACTCTCTCTCTCACTCATTCACTCAGTCACTCACTCATACGCCCACTCACTCTACTCACTCACTCATTCATTCACCCGCTCACTCACTCATTCACTCACCTACCCACTCAATCTCTCTCATCCTCTCTCTTCTTTGTTCTCTCCATCTGTTCCTCACTCAACTTCTGACCTTTCTGTCTCCCTCTCTTCCTCTCTCCCCACCCGTCTCTCTCTCTCTCTCCCTCTAACCATCGCTCTTCCATGACTCTCTCCATGACTCTCTCCATCCGTCTCTCTCTCCATCCCTCTCTCCCTCTGTCGTCTGTGTTGTGTCTGGCGCTGTGAAACACACATTAGTTCTGCTAGCTCCGCCGTCCCCCTGCAGCCGGTTGTCATGTACAGCTGCTAGCACAAAAACAAATAAATAAACAAACAAACAAGCCGAAGCATCAAACCGGGAAAGAGAGGGAAAATTGTAATTTTGTTTCAAACACTTTCAGAAGAAAACAACAATCCCAACGTCAAACAACTGTGTCGACAACAAACCAAATCAGAATGGGACAGAGAGGATTTCAGTCAAACGAAGATGAAGGAATAGATCCCATGCTGGCTGACGGGAGGGAGTGGGGACGATGGGGGGGGGGGGGGGTTGGAGTAAATTGTGGCTGTGATCAAACTGACTGACTTGAAAGGGACACTGAAGGGAATCCAAAATGCTGATGTCTCCCCCTAAATCAAGAATCTATCCCTGATCTGGCCCTGATTCACCTGTGAACTGATCTGATTGGTCTCAACTGGTCATACGGTAGTCCCCGCAACAAACTTTTCTGATGCATACTTCTTGTAAAAGATTGCTTGTAACCTTCATTGGCTGCCCGTGACATTAGTTATCTGGCTGTGCACACACATCAGTCACGCACGCATTAAGTTCCATTAGAGATTGAACTAGGATAAATCATTATGGCCTATCAGATCGCATGTAGCAAATTAACAGAGAAAGTCAATCATTACATGTAACCTTTGCATTTCACTGAAATGTAAAGTCAGCTTTTCATATCAATCAACAGGCCTGAGCCTGGCAGATCAAATGCTGCTTCTCTAGAAAAGTTAACATAAGAAAATGGCGGAGACATTTATACCAGTGTGAAAAATCTGGCTTGCAAGACCTAACTGACCTTTACAGCTGGTCTTGTTTGTATAAACAGATCCTCACAGAAACTGTCAGTCAAACAGATCCCCAACACATTTGCAAATGTATAATCTGCTCCGCTCAAATTCATTAACACACGCCTCCAGCAACATACATACACACACTTGCACTGTAAATAGTGTCTCTGAACTCTGAACTGACCACTTTTTCTACACCCTCCAGATGGCCTGACTGACTGCATGGACCCTGACTGCTGCATCCAGAGCCCGTGTCAGAACAGCCCGCTGTGCCGTGGTTCCAAGGACCCGCTGCAGGTGATCCAGCAGAGCCTGGTGCCGGCCCAGAAGGTGCGCTCCTTCTACGAGCGCGTGCGCATGCTGGTGGGCCGAGACAGCACGCATGTCATCCCCGGTGACAACCCTTTCAACGCCAGGTAGCATTAACCCCTGACTGCCCACACACTCTTTCTCTCTCTCTCTCCCTCTGTCTCTCTCTCTCTCTCTCAGCTATAGTCCAATGATGATATTTTCTGGGGGGGGTGTTTGGAATGTTGGATGCCTACTGGTGTCATTGGGTGCATCTTTTGGTCCTCCTATTTAGAAGATGTTGACACACATACACACACATATTGCACCTGAGCTCTACTCACCTGGCTGATAGTGCCATCCTAACCTCCCTGCCAAAAGCACGCTCAGTGACTTTATGGGGCACTGGATCTTTTAAAACACGCAAGCAGTTATTTTTAACAGAATGCTGCCGTCTGCAATTACAGCAGTGCCCCCCCCTCCCGCCCCAAACCCCACACACCCCCCCACTGACCCAGTTCTGAGTGGAAGGAGCACAGCACAGCAGATAATGATATGGGAGACATTGTGTCTGTGTGGAGCTAATCTACAAAGTATAGTACAGATAGCATAATGTAGGCCATCAGGATAGATGGGGTCTGGCTTGCTGTGGCTCCCTCCCAGTCTCTTTACTATACACCACTACTCACACACCAGCGCAGTCTATTGTCTATTGTTGCTTCTATTGATTGCTTCAATAGCTACAAAAGCCTTTTTTTCCTTTTTAGTCACACACACACATACACAAAAAAAAAATAAATAAATAAAACGTTAGAGGACGGAGTCTCGTCTGTGTCTGCGGTGGGTTTATTATCACGGATATGCTACTAGCAGGAAGGTGATAACCATAAGGGATCCATAAGGACCTTCCTGTCTGCCTGTGCAGAGTAACCATTAAAAGAAGAGTTCTCCAATACAACAGTCATTTTCAAGAGCCAGCGTAAGTGTCCCCTTATCATTAATGTCTTTAGCGAGTCGCTGCGGTGTGTTTGTAGAACCCTTGAGTGATCTGAAAAGCCATTTGCTGTTTTTAATTGAGGGCATAAGAAGTGGTTTGTTTTTGGAGTGTGTTGCTGCGTGATGAGATGCGGAGTCAGTAAAGAGAGACGTCCTTTCCTGTCTGCTGCCTTACCTCCGCAGTCTGGCCTCGCTGATCCGTGGCAGGTGCTGACCACCGACGGCACCCCGCTGGTGGGGGTGAACGTGTCCTTCGTCAAGTACCCCCACTATGGATACACCCTCACCCGGCAGGACGGCACGTGAGTGGAACTTACACCCATATACACAAATAGACACACACACACACACACACACACAAACATGGCCTCACTCACACACTCACACACACACGCCTCACTCACACACATACACAGTCATACTTACACACTTGCACTTCATGGCATATCATTGAATAACTTATCCCTCTTTTCTAACCCAGTGCATTTTTTTTAACTGACTTTAAAGTCAGGGGAGGTTTTAATTGTATCAATCTGGGAGAGGAGTGTTTTAACACAAATCAGTTTGAAACCAGTTTTTCATCACTGTGAACCAGTGCGACAACTTTTGCAGAATGACAGAACTTATTATGAAGGAAAATGGACAGACCAGCATATTAAACATTTCAGAGAAAGAGACAGAGAAGGAGAGAGAAAGACAGAAAAAGAGAGGCACACAGAGAGAGACAGACAGGGAGAGAGAGAGAAAGACACAAAGAGAAAGGCACACAGCGAGAGAGAGAGAGAGAAAGACAGAAAGAGAGAGGTACACAGAGAGAGAGAGAGAGACAGAGAGGCACAGAGAGAGAGAGAGAGAGAGAGAGAGAGAGAAAGACAGAAAGAGAGAGGCATAGAGAGAGAGAGAGAGAGAGAGATGACAGTGACATCCATCAAGCTGATTTAGGGTTAAGGGCTCTGCACTTAGAGCCCAGTGGCAATAGTCATTTGTAGGGCGCCAAACTTTCTGTCCCTCTGGAGCTGAGTACAGTTTGATTCTAAGAGACGTTTTCTCTTTCTCTTTTCACCCCATACACCACACATCTCCCCCCAACACACCCACGCACCCACAGCCCTCTCTTACTTCTGTAATGAAGGTGATCCATCAGGGGGAGACATTTTTCTCATCGTGGCTCCAAACGCTCATTTAAATGGCGGCCCATCTGTAAGAGAGTAGGGGCATCAATAATGAATGGGGCCGTGAATGGATCTTCTCAATCAGTCATCGCACAAATGCCTCAGCCTCTCTCTTTACATACTTTTATTTGCTCACCCTGTCACTCCATCCTTCCTCTTCATTTGCTCCTAAACTCTTTCATTTTCTCTCATGCCTGTCCCTGTCCCTCTCTCTCTTTCTCTCTCTCTCTCTGAAATTGAAATTGAAATTCAAAGAGGCTATATTGGAGTGACCATGAGGTATAGTGTCATCAAAGCACACAACAGAACACACAACGGTTGTCCAAAAAAAGTTGGCCAGATTAACTTTAAGTTATATGTCAACATTTTTCTGAGTTAGGAAGGAAACTCATATGCTTATACTTATTTAAAAAAATAACAAGTAAAAATGAAACTAGTAACTAGAAAATGTCCCCTATTTTTAATAATATCAAAATGAAGTTTCGATGTCTAGATGTGCTCTCTCTCTCTCCACTTTCCTGTTATCATTTCATTTCCTTGCTTTTCATTTTTAATCCTTTTCATTGTTACCCTAGTAACCTTTTATCTCTTTATCACTCTCCTCTCTTCATGTTCCTCTTTCTTCATTTGAATTTTTTTATTTTATTTCCTGTAATCTTTTTTTTCAATCTTATTTCCTCTTTCATTTACCTATATCCCTCCCTCAATTTCTCCACACCTCACTTATCTCTCTCTCTCTCTATCTCAATCAGGTTTGACCTGGTGGCTAATGGCGGGGCCTCCTTGACGCTCATTTTGAGCGCGCTCCCTTCCTGAGCCAGGAGCGTACAGTGTGGCTGCCCTGGAACAGCTTCTACGCCATGGACACGCTGGTGCTTAAGACCGAGGAGAACACCATCCCCGGCTGTGACCTCAGCGGCTTTGTCGGCCCGACCCCGTGGTGGTGCCCTCGCCACTCTCGTCCTTCTTTAGCTCTCAGCCCAGCGAGCGCTCCATCATCCCAGAGACTCAGGTAACACCTTGTGACAACCCACACCTGTAAGAATCCACACCTGTTAGATTCTGAAAGACCGATGCCATTGTGCAGAACCCATGTCCTTGTGTCACTCAGGCCAAATAAATCTGATTCTGATTGGGAAGGATTTACACATTATACAGTAATCCACCCAACTCAGTGAGACTATTTCTGCCTCTAGACCTACATTGGTTCTCAGCTCATTACTTTTATTTTCAAACATCTCATAACATGTCTTTTCAAATTTCCCAATGAAATTTGACATTTGACATTTGGATGAAGGCATATTTGACCAGCTTTTTAATATCTGTTATGGCACTGCAGATGTATGTGTTGTCAGGACTGAATCCATTCCTTCCCTCTACCTTGGGATATCGCACCTTTCTCCCTCCTAACAAACCCTCCTATGTGACATATGCCCATGCATTTGAGGATTATTCTAGAAGACCTGTATGTCTCATGGGTATAGAAAGCTTAATAATTTGCTCAACTCATGTCCCTGATAGTGATAGTGTCTAGATGTCAGCTCTACAAACAGCAACTGCCAATGCAGTGAAGGGATATGGCATAGCACATAGCACCTAGCACTAACAATAAAAATGTACTTGTGCAGTTTGTCGTTTGCCAGATGTTTCTTTTCCAAACAACATAGCCTTTCATTCTATGTGCACCCCACAACCAAGCCAGTCAGCTGGTTATGACACTGCTCCACTTGAGCTGAACTTAACCTAACACCTCCATCTGGAAAAAAAAGAGAAAAATACCACAGTGTTAAAGGAGAAAACATTTCATTTAGTGGTTTATTTTTTGTGCCTCGCTTTAGTTGGTACAGATGTGATGGTTGTGCGAATCTAAGAGAGAGGGTTCAACATGGTCAGCATGGTGTCGGGATAGGGGTCAGTGTGCAATGTGTCTGGGATGCCAAGGTGGGGTCAGAGTTGGGGTTAAAGTAGCCTTGCAGAGGGTAGAGTGTTTCTCTTCTCTGTGCTCATAACATGATTTGGTTTGACCTTAGGCATGTTGTGGCCATCAGTTATTCTCCTCTCTCACTCTTTCTCCAGTTTTACCCTCTGTTTCTCTCTCTCTTTCCCCCCCCTCCCTCTCTCTCTCTCTCTTTGCCACCTCTCTCCCTTTGTCCCTTTCTATGTGTTTTCTTCTGAGGTGGTGGAGAGAGTGCCTCTGTCTGTGTGTCATCTCTCATCTCTCTCCTTCATGTGGATCTGTCAAGTCTGCCATTTGTCACTGCAACCCCATGTCTTGCCCCACATCCACAAACAATCATGAAATCTCTCTCTCTCGCTCTCTCTCTCAACTCTATCAGTGAAATGTGGCATGCTATTTTTATTCGCAATGTCAAATAAGGTGTCGCTCTCGCAGTTTCATATATCAGTCTTGTCATCTGGCTCTAAGTCTCTTTCTTTCTCTGTCCATCCCTCCATCATGCAAATCTCTTTCTCTCTCTCTCTCCCTCTCTCTCTCTCTCTCCCTCTCTCTCTCTGGGTCCTGAGGTAGAAGTCTACTGGCTGTCTTTGTGGAGGGATAGACACTAGAGAGTTTACTCCCTCCCTCTCCCTCCCTCTCTCTCTCTGTTTGTGTGCCTGTGTCACTCACTGTGTGCCTCTCTGTGTATGCTGGCTGACTGCCTGTCAACCTGTTTCGTTTCGCTCTCTAACTTTTTGTGTTGGGGGTCTATAAACAGGCTCGGCACTGTGACTGCTTATTGGTTAAACTATTTTTTATTCTCTTCAACTCTCTCTCTGTCTCTCTCTTTCTTTATTTCTGCTATTCTTGGAGCGTTGTGTGACATTTGAGGGGGTGGGATTGTTTTTTAGTGACTAGCATATGAGCTTTCTTACTTTATTTGACTTTTTTACTGGTTATACACTATGCTATTCATAATGCTTATTTTATATTTCTGTGAATAAAATAATATTTCAAATTAAACAAAAATGAGTTTATCCTTTCCCCCTCCTCTCTCTTTTTCTCTCTCCCTCTCTCTCTCTCTCGCTCGCTCCCTCTCTCTCTCTCTTGCCCACTCTTTCAGGTTCTCCACGAGCAGATCGAAATCCCAGGCACGGACCTAAAGCTGTGCCACCTGAGTTCACGGGCTCCCGGCTACCGCTCACTGCTCAAGATCACCATGACCCAGGCAGTGGTGCCGCTCAGCCTGATCAAAGTGCACTTGATGGTGGCCGTGGAGGGACACCTTTTCCAGAAGTGGTTCCATGCCTCGCCCAATCTGGCCTACACCTTCATCTGGGACAAGACAGATGCATACGGACAGAGAGTCTATGGCCTGTCTGAGGCTGTCGGTAAGTGTTCAATTAAAGTTAGTGGACGAGCTACCTCATGAAGTAATATACAGTAACTGTAGTATAATTGCACTAAACATTAAATAGGGATGAAATAGTAATGAAATAATATCAAATATTAAATCAAAATGATTGTTCATACAACATGCCTTATTTGTGTTTAAATTATGTTTTATATTATGTGTGTCTGTATCAAGTACTTTTTCACATGAGGGGTTAGAGAGTGAACAGATTAGTGAAAAAAAAAACAGCAAAAGAACTGAAAATTTTTTGTTCGATTAGTTTTCTCTCAGGAAGAAGTTTCTTAGCTAAAAAATTGCACCGCTCGCTCTTTTCAGTCTGAAACAGCCAAAAAGAGATCAGAAACTCATTAACCCCCCAGCCCAGTATGTCATCCCTTGGTTGTAACTGAAGGGTTCCACATGGCCACCTCATTACCTCCGCCTGCGTCTCCCCTCCCATAGACTTCAAACTGGGACCTTTCAGAGCACAGAGTAGACCAGACCTCTGGATGAAGTGCTGAGCTCTCTATTTAGTAACCCCCACCCCCCACCCCCACCCCCACCCCCAACGTGTGCGCACACACACACACACATGTACATACACACAGAGAACCATGCAGCACGCCACTTTCTCCCATCATCCTCTCCCCACCCCCCAGCTGAGCTGACCATCCTCTCTAAGCAGTAGGCTGTGGTAAGGTTCTGGAGCGTGACTGCGGAGGAGGCCTATTAAACGTCAGGGGGAATTAGTGGCAGGGTTGGCCCCTCCGTGTCCAGGGGCCCCGCGAGCCACGGGGGTTATTAGCGATCGCTCAGGCTGAGAGCAGCCTGTCAGGGGTTTAACGCTGGCCAAGCAGAGCCCAGCCACACACCAGCCAGCAGGGTCTGTAGAGTATGGATAGTGTACAAATAAGTGTGTGTGTGTGTGTGTGTGTGTGTGTGTGTGTGTGTGTGTGTGTGAAGTATATGATATTGCTTTGAACAGCACTGTGTAGTGCACACGCAGCATTTGCATACCGAATCGAAAGTGTAGTGTGTGTTTGTATGTGTGTGTGTGTGTGTTTGTATGTATGTGTGTGGCATGCGTGTGTTTGTGCATCTCTATGTTGTGTTTGTATTGATTTTTTTTTTCTTGTTAAGTGCACGTATGCAAGTGCACAACTAAATTTGATGCAGATTACTGCTAAAGCATGCCCTTCGCCCAACATCCTTCTGGCTATGTGTTAATATTAACTAATAGCTGTAGGCCTCTTAATAGAAAAGAAGCACAAAAAAAACTCACACCAACAGGTTTTTAGGAGGCGTATTCACATGGTTATCGTGCCTTCTGGTACTATTGCAAAAGACACAGAGCACCACTATGTCTCTCAGCATCTGGTCTCTCATTCAAGGTCTTAAGGTTAGACTAAGCAGAAAAAAATGATTAATAAAAAGAAAGAAAGAAAAAGAATCCACTTGCTTTAATTATGGAGTGTTTGAGGAGATTAATGTTTCTCACCATGAAGGGAGAGCGCTGTGGGTGTGATGGAAATCAAGGGTAAGTGCTAAGGAGGAATCTAGCGCCTTTCTGAGTGATGATTACTTAATAAATGTGACACCAGACTGACACCTGTGTTTGTGGTGTGCACTCTTACAAGTGCAGAATATGTTTGTGTATTTCATTTTCATGAATGTTGTCATAGTGTGTGTATTTCTTTTACCTTTTTAGCCTATTGATTTTACACATTTATGTTAGATGTTTATGAAATATCATCAGGAAATAGCAGTCACAGTAGTGTGAAGGCACTGTATAAGATATTTACACCATGAGTCACTTATTATGTCATGATAAGTGCCTACCAGAGAGTTCATTAGGTTGTCTTTTATTTATTTGCCTCACTTTTATTTTTTTCATCGTTTATTTTTATTATTGTTTTTATTTATTTATTTATTTATTACTTATTTACTCATTGCTCAAGGACACACTGTGAGTCTCAGGTTTGAAAAATGACAGGAAAGCTGAATATTAATATCCTCTCTCATTATTTTCCACATCTAAGAAAACCTTGAGTGGAGGTATCTCTTGACGGTATGTCTGATCTGTGAGAAAGAGGCCCACTGGATCTGCATGTTAATTAAGGCTGTTTGAAAAAGCAAGATAAATAAGTAATCATAAATAACAGGCAAAACAGGCGCACAAACAACCATGGCCACATCACCCCTCGCCCCTGTATGGGGATGGAAATGTGTGTGTGTGTGTGTGTGTGTGTGTGTGCGTGAGAGAGAGAGAGAGAGAGAGAGAGAGGGAGAAAGAGAGGGAGAGAGAGATTAGAGGTTTCAAATCACAGTCCACCCCCTGACAGTTCACCTAGGACTATTTGAGCTTATGGCGTGTTCAGACTTTCTCTCTATCTCTATTACTTCTTATAAAGAAATTTAATAAAAGAATTTAAATTCATTTCATGAAAAGATGTCTCTCTCTCTCTCTCTCTCTCTATCTATATCTATATGTATGTATCTATCCCCTCAGTGTCGGTGGGGTATGAGTATGAGACGTGTCCTAGCCTGATTCTGTGGGAGAAGAGGACTGCTGTGCTGCAGGGCTATGAGCTGGAACCCTCCGGTCTGGGCGGCTGGTCCCTGGATAAGCACCACACCCTCAATCTGCGCAGTGGTATGAACACACACACACACACACACACACACACACACACACACATACACACATACACACACAAGCACACACACACACAGATACACAAATAAACACAATATGCAATACAGTGGTATAAAACATACAGAAATAGCTGAAATGTACTTACTGCTACATGCATACATGCATACATGCCTTATTGACTTTATGCAGTATCACACAACGTATGGATTTCTGAACGTTAACTCAAGCTTCTTGCTCTCTGTTAACGGATTTATTGATCAACAAATTCAATAACCTCCTCCACAAACTCTCTGTGTGTGTGTGTGTGTGTGTGTGTGTGGTGTGTATGTGTGTTGGTCTACAGTATAGTATGTAACTTGTATATGCATTTTCATGTCAATGTATATATGTGTGTACATATTTCTGTGTGTACGTGTGTACATATTTCTGTGTGAACGCGTGTGTGTGTTTGCATGTGTGTGCTTGTGGGTTAGGCAGGTCAAGAGCAAAAGTATTTTACCTCAGGTGCCCTTGCTTAAGAAGTATGTTCAACTGGGTGGCCCCCAGGAGATGGCAGAAGAGGCATAGTTTAGTCTAAGAGCCCCTCAGAGACTCCAGCAGCACAGTAATAGCCCTACAATGAGTTTGCCACAAACAGAAGAGCCTCATAAATGAAACTCATAAAGGGCTCAGGCAGAGAATTGCTTTTTCATATAATAGTTCACTCCCTATTTCTTTCTTTCTTTCTTTCTTTCTTTCCTTTCTCACTATCTCTGTTCTGTCTCTCATTCTATTTACCTCTCACTGTCCTCTGTGCAAATGCCTATTTCTTCCTTTTTCTTTATTTTGTTCTTTCTTTCTTTCTTTCTTTCTTTCATTTATTCTTTCTTTCTTTCTTTCTTCTGTCCTTTTCTTCTTTTTCTTCTTCTTTGCTCCCTTTCTCTCTCTCTCCTCTCTCCCTCTTTCATAATGCAGGTATCCTGCATAAGGGAAGTGGCGAGAACGTCTTCATCTCCCAGCAGCCCCCTGTCATCACGAGCATCATGGGTAATGGCCGGCGCCGCAGCATCTCCTGCCCCAGCTGCAATGGCCTGGCCGATGGCAACAAGCTGCTGGCCCCCGTGGCGCTGGCGGCGGGCATCGACGGCAGCCTCTACGTGGGCGACCTCAATTTTGTGCGCCGCGTCTACCCGTCCATGAACACCACCCGTATCCTGGAGCTCAGGTACCTACTGTACCTACCCAAGTAATGTCCCTTATGGAAAACACCCCATCCCATAATAACCCCCGTGGGTGCCCCAGTGATGCCCACTAGGGAAGATATGCTTTAATACTATGCAGTGTTTATATTGTATTATACATGATATTATTTATCATGTGGGACAGATCAAGATAAGATATCAACTCTAATGTAATATGGTGAAATGACCACCATGGATGGCTGTGGTTGATGCATGGTGATATCATGCAGCACAGTGTGAGAATGATAATCACATGATAACCATATCAGATTGTGAGACGCGATATCATCCGATAGGGTTCGGTCTCGCCATCAGTGGCTTGTATCTTTGAGATTAACGCCGCAATTAAAGTAAGAAAACATGATTAAAGAGCAATATCCTGTGCAGTGCATTCTGGAGATGATTATCGGGTCTGAAAAGTAGAGCGAGCGTGCAGACGAGCGCGTGAAAAAAGGAGACGGTGGATTTGCTTAAGGTGATGAAGGGGGATATGTGGCATGGCGCAGCACTCACAGAAACAGACAGGAATACAAGGCAAATCCACAAACACACACACACACACACACACATACGCACACAAAGGGACATACACACAGCTCTAGCTGACGGCATATTTGCCTTAGAGTCACTGACTCGAGAATGATAAATGGCTTGCTTACATGCATTTGTGATTAATCCAGCTTTTTCTCTCTCCTCCCCGCTCGCAACCAACCGTGAAGGAACAAAGATTTTCGACACAGGTGAGCTCAGCCACACTCCTAGCACCTGATTCCTCACATCTGTAATGCCTTTGTGATGGTTTGAAAACAAATGCATTGCAATGTAATATTTTTCACACTGTAACACAAATATTTTACTGTGTACTGCGTGTCTTATTCTGTGCTGCACTGCTGTGTGTGTTGATGGCTGTATTGTACTATGACAGATTTTTATATGGTACTTAAATTATGAAATTAAATGATGGTTTAATATGTTACTTAACATGTTTTTTTATTTGGCTATATTCTATATAGTGTAGATGATGTATGTAATCTCTATTGTTTGTTATAGCAGCAAATGGAAAATGTTTGTTTTAATGTTTGTTTTGTTTATGGTGGAGCCTAAAAGCTCTCTCTCTCTCTCTCTCTCTCTCTCTCTCATCCTCAGTAACAACCCGACCCATAAGTACTTCCTGGCCGTAGATCCAGTGTCAGGGGCGCTCTACATCTCCGACACAAACTCGCGGCGCATCTACCGGGTGCGCTCGCTGACCGGTGGTCGGCTGCTGGCGGAGAACGCAGAGGTGGTGGCGGGCACCGGGGAGCAGTGTCTGCCCTTCGACGAGCGCTGTGGAGACGGAGGCAAAGCCGTGGAGGCCACTCTCATGAGCCCCAAAGGTGAGACGGGGAGACGCACACAGACACACACACACAGAGGCAGAGAAAGAGAGAGACAGAAACTTTTCAAACCCACTTTTATTGAACAGTAATAGAGATCAATGATATCTTAAAACACAGAGAGAGAACTTTAATAAGAGGAAATGGCCGCCGGCTGAAGGAACAGGTACTGTAGAGATGAACAAGAACCAAGTGTGTGTCTGTGTGTGCTTGTGTGTGTGTGTCTAACTTGCATCAATCAGGTCCAGCCCTGCACATCCCAGGGCATTGCCCACTGACTCACAGCACCATGGACTGGGAGTTGATCAGGCTGGCAAGTGAGCTAAAACCCCCAGGTGCTAGTTTCATTTACCAGCACGTCTCTTAAGGCGTCAGGAGGAAGATTTATTTCCATACACACCGCTATCAAACAGCTGGCAACAGTTACATTTGTAACCAGACTGGAGCCATTCCTATGATAACAGTAATTCTGGCCACATGAGGGATTTATTCTACATTTATCTGCTGTTTTTAGGGACAATCTGGCAATTTCCACTCATGCTTGAGCTTGTCGTAATGGCCGCCGTCCAAAGCGCTGCCCAAATGAGACAGAATAAACTGAATTGAATGGAGCACGGTGTGAAGTGATATGTGGCACATAGAGAATGACAAAGAAGAGAGGGAGTGTGAGAACACAGAGTGATAGAGTAAAGGGGGAACGGAGGAGAGGAGAGGTTAAGGGAAGACAGAGCTGAAGTGAACGAGCAGGAGGAGAGCAGTTGGCAGAGGAGATTCAGGCAGCCAGGTAGATGTGGAGACCAAAGGCAGTAGCACAGTAGAGAGCATGGGAGACAGTTTGAAGTAATGAAATGACAGGAGACACAGATTGAAGTTAAGGGCTATAGACATTAAGACAGAGAGAAAGAGAGAGAGAGAGAGAGAGAGAGAAAGTGAGAGAGAAAGAGAGAGAGAAAGAGGGAGAGAGAGAAAGAGGTGAGAACAAGTGTGTAGGTGGCTTTTCCATCTGAGGGGACGAGATTGCAGTCACACTCTTTCACAGTCCCTCTAAGTGACAACAAGCCTTCTGAGAAATTAGGAGACCATCATATCCCAGCCACCACTGATTAGTGCAGTCATCCAGAGGAACTATACACTCACACACACACACACACACACACACACACACACACACACACACACACACACACACACACGCATGCATGCCCACGTAAAGAGTACATTCCCACACACTCATGCCAACAGACAGGTATGTGATATGACACACATGGAAAGATCTGGCAACAGTCAGAGAATAGGTGCTAAGTTTTGTATCACTTATCATATCTGTATCATCGTCATCCCTATGGTAACTCTTGACACTAGCTGTTCCACACACACACACACACACACACACACACACAGCCTCAGGTGCTACTTCTCTCTTTCACTTTCAACACCCTCCCATACCCCATACACACACTCACACACACACACACACCCTCTTTCCCATCCCCCTTGTCACACCCAGTCTACGCAGATAAAGAGAGTCTGTGAGCGAGCGCAATCCTCCGTAAGCGAGGGAACATCCTAACCCAGTGCTTTTAATTAATTTTCCAGTTTGCTGCTGGGAATTGGAGTCTCTCGTGCTCCTTTCCCTTCCTTCTGTGAGTAAATGCAGTAACTAAGACAGCTGCAAGCCTCTGAAGGTACGGCTAGGTGGAGGAGGGGTGTGTGTGTGTGTGTGTGTGTGTGTGTGTGTGTGTGTGTGTGTGTGCGTGTGTGAGTGGGGCAATGAGGGATGATTAGAGCGGGGAATTGAAACAACTAGTGTGTGTTAGTTCAGGGACCGGGGGGCAAAATGTCTCAATAGTATGTCTAACTGCACACAAAAAAGACAGGAAGTGTGTGTGTGTATGTGTGTGGGGCGGGTGTGCGTGTGTGTGGGGCGTGGGGCGTGGGCCGGGGGTGAGGGGGGAGGGTCATGGATTTCAAACAGTGTGAAAAAGAAACCTTTGTCTGTCTCATTATGTTCAAAAGACAAGTCGGCAGTCGCTGTGATGGAGTGGAGTGATGGAGCTCTAAAGGCAAAAGGGGTTTCAGTGGAAGAGGAAGGATGAAGCTATAGATCTCAACTCCAGTGTGTGGTTTTGTGGCAGCTCCTATTTCTCTCACACTAGCAAAGTGGAAAGTGGGGAGAGAGAGAAAAAAAACAGTGTCTTCATCTGACACAAAACTGTCAAGAATGTCACGCTGTCACATTTTTCCATCTTGGGTAGAAAATTGAGAAGCAAGAGATAGGGAGTTAAACAGAGAGAGAGAGAGAGGGAAAGAGCTCAGATGACATGGAGCTGAAGACTCCCCCTGAGCTTTTGGACTCAGGCATGGCTCTAGCTAAGTTGCTATCACTAACCTCTTGCCATTCTTTTTCTCCTCCGTGCATGTCCTCCTCTTTCTTTCCCTCATTCTATCTCTGTCTCTGTGGGTCTGTGTCTTTCATCCCTTCATGGCCTTGTTTTTCATCCCTCTCTTTCTTCTTCTTCTTCACTGTTGGGCCCTCTGCATGTTCCCTTTATCCATGTCCTTTTTCCTTTCCCTCCCTTTCTCCTCTATCTCTCTTTCTCACGTCACTCTCTCTTTTCTCCTTCCAACCCTCTGTTCTTCTCCTCTTGTCGGCAGTTGCCCTCGTCATCTCTCTCTGTCCTCCTTAATCCGTCTCTTTCCCTTCCTCTCGCTCTCCTCTCTTCATCTCTCTTTCCTGTCCTCCTCTACCTCTCTTCATCTCTCTCTCCCCCTTTTTTATTTCTGTCTTTTTCTCTTCACCCTCTTTTTTGTTTCTCTCTCTATTTCCTCTTTCCTCCTTTCTTTTCACACTCTCTCTCTCTCTTTTCCTGCCTTTCATCTCTCTTTCTCTCTCTCCCTCTCCCTCCGTGAGTTGGCTCCGTGTTCAAAGACTGCACAACTCCTCTCTTCACTGGCCGCCCACACCCGTCTGGCTTGTGTGAGTGTGTGTGTGTGTGTGTGTGTGTGCGTGTCTGCACACAAGCACCCTTAGCTCTGCTATTCTGGGTGCCCCCCACCCTCCCACCCAGCCAAAATAACCGATTCCACCATTTAGAACCAGAGAACGAGACAAATGACACAGAGTTAACTCTGGAGGGCAGACAACTGTGCCGTGTGTGTGTGTGTGTGTGTGTGTGTGTGTGTGTGTGTGTGTGGTTGGGTGGGGGGTTTGGGGCTTGGTGAGACTAATGAGAAAAAAAGAGATGAATGAAAAAGATAAAGGGAGAGATAAAGGAAGATGGTGGGGTACAGAGAAAGAGAGCGATAGAGAGAGAGGGAGAGAGAAATGAGGACACGAGCGGAGTTCAAGAGTTCGATCATGATTCACCAGCAGTGTTGCGGCAGCAGGGGAATAATGAGGCACCGCGGCGGGTGCCAGTTCATGGCGGGCACAGGGAGCCAGTCTCTGCCGCGACTGGTTATTAGCGCCGTATCAAAGAGTTTATTTGTCAACGCCTTGTCTCTTCCGACGCCGTCGTCAGCCCCTGATGCTGAGATGAAACAGGCAGTGTGTGCTCTGATTGACACCTCAACCTTCACCGTTGCCTTTCTCTCTCTCCCTCTTTCTCTCCAACACATACAAACACACTTACATACACACACTCACTCACACACACTCATCTCCCATTAGGTATTGCGGTGGATAAGAATGGACTCATGTACTTTGTGGATGCCACCATGATCCGGAAGGTCGACCAGAACGGCATCATCTCCACCCTACTGGGGGCCAACGACCTGACTGCCGTGCGGCCCCTCAGCTGCGACTCCAGCATGGACGTCAGCCAGGTATGCACTCACAATGCATTATGGAACAGTGGATGGTACCCCACCTCACAGGCACATACACACTCACACACAACCTGTCTCCCAGAGGAGCACTGTGACATGGTGTGACATTCTATTTGTGTAGCACTGAGGGCTTTACTGAGTGGATATTTAGAAGAGTCCTTTACACGCATGCACGCACGCACACACCACACACACACACACACTCAACTGTCCTCGCCTCTCCCCAGAACAAACACTGATCTCTGACACTGTTAACATAGAGAGCCACTTCATTTGTTTGTTTCCTGAAGGCTCAGCGGGAATAAATATGGTCTCGCTCAACACAGAATTAACCACTTGTGATAAAGAAGCTAATTAGCGAGTATACATTAGATTAACTTCAATGTGACAAGATAATATTTGAAATATACATTTTCCTTGAATTAACGGTCATATTTCTTCACATCTTTTTCTCATGCTGCTGTATTTTAGTTTTTGTGAAGGTGTATATTGGAAGTCTTGCAGTCTAATAAACCAGTCAAAGGCAACTAGCCAAATACTGTATTTTATTTATCCAATCGCGTTATTAGAAATTAAAAAGTTGAAAAAAAAAACTGATGGCGTGTCACTTGGTTGTTCGCAGGTAAGGCTCGAGTGGCCCACGGACTTGGCAGTGAACCCAATGGACAACTCTCTGTACGTCCTGGAGAATAACGTCATCTTGCGCATTACTGAGAACCACCAGGTGAGCATCATCGCCGGCCGACCCATGCACTGCCAAGTGCCAGGTATTGACTACTCGCTCAGCAAGCTAGCCATCCACGCCACCCTGGAAAGCGCTACAGCCATCGCCATCTCGCACGACGGCACGCTCTACGTGGCCGAGACTGATGAGAAGCGTCTGAATCGCGTGCGGCAGGTCTCCACAGGGGGCGAGATCTCCCTGCTGGCCGGCGCCGCGTCCGAGTGTGACTGCAAGAACGACGTCAACTGCAACTGCTTCGCCGGCGATGAGGGCTACGCGCCCGACGCCAGCCTCAATGCGCCGGCCTCGCTCGCTGTCTCTCCTGACGGAACGCTCTTCGTGGCCGACCTCAACAACATCCGCATCCGCGCCGTGCGGCCCAACCGTCCTATGCCAACACCGGCCGGCCGATTCGAGGTGGCATCGCCCCAAGAGCAGGAGCTGTACGTCTTCAACGACGATGGCCTGCACATGCAGACCATCTCGCTAGTGACCGGTGAACCCATCTACAACTTCACCTACGGCGCCGACGGGCTTCTAGTCGCCATCGCCGACAGCTCCAACAACACGCTACGTGTCCGCCGCGATGGTGGAACTGGCTCGGGCGGCACGGGCGGCGCGGCAGGCCTTCTGAGACTGGTGCTCATGCCTGAGAACCAGGTGGTGACGCTGGGCCTGGACCCTGCCGGCAGCCTGCGCTCCGTATCGGCGCTCAACCGCGAGATCGTGCAGCTGGGCTACAGCGGCAGCACGGGCCTACTGGCCATCAAAGCCGACGAGACGGGATGGACCACCTTTTATGAGTGAGTGACGGCCTCTGTGTGAATGTGTGTGAGAGTGGCAGAGGACATTATGTACCCATACTCTTTGTGTTTGTGTGTGTGTGTGTGTATGAAATAGGGAGGGAAGATAGACAGGAGGAGGTGGAGGTGGGGGGTGGCCATATTGGTTGCTTGAAAATCATGTGGAATTAAATCTCACTTTAAAGCTTGGTGGACCTGGGTACGATTGATGCCAAAAAATCCATCAGGTGTCTCGTCTGCCGTGGCTCTTCTTTTAGCCACCAGTCACCCACGGTCGCCTCTCTGCAGGCAAGAGCAGACGCACAAATGCCTGCTATTTTGAGCGCCCTCTCCCCCTCACCAACAGTACGTGGCATGCACCCAGCTAACACGAGAGTGACACGTGTGACACCACAGAAAGACAGACAGAGAGAGAGGGGGAAAGAGGTGAGGAAGAGGTGAAGGCAGAAATGTATATCACAGAGACAGATGGAAAGGGAGAAAAAAGAGAAGGAGGGAGAGCGGAAGAGTGAAGCACAAGCAAAGTATCCAGAAGGTCATGTAAAATCCAATCTATATTGCTTTTGATCATTCTTATATATTTAATAGCGGCTATTTGATTCATCAAATCCTCTATATGCTTCTAAAGGAATCTAATTCAGGCTTTTTGGAGTTTGTTTCTCAGGCACCTGTATGTTGCCCTGACAAGATGGAGAGATCTATGTAACACTACTGCCCTCTAGTGTTCATCTGTGTAACTGCACACTTCCCCGTCGCGTATCCTCAAGTGTAGCCAGGTGCCAGCGAGCAGAGCACAGCAGAAAGGGCTATTCCCAGCACTCGGCTTTCCTTGGAGAGAGATCTTTCAGTTGGTGACAGATCAATGACAGTGTCTCCACACCATACCATCACTCCCTAGAGAGAGAGAAAGAGAGTGAGAGTGAGAGGAACCTTCAGAGGCTGAGTTCCCCTGTCGCGCCAGTATGGAGACATACTCCCTGGGAGATGTCTGCTTGTCATGTGATCCCAGCAGTGCTGGCTGGCTTGATCCAGTCCTGAGTCCAACTGCGTCGCCAGTCTGCTCAGCTTATCCCATGGGGTGTTTTGTGTGTGTGTGTGTGTGTGTGTGTGTGTGTGTGTGTGTGTGTCTATTTCTGTGCCACATGCCCACTGCTAACAGCACACAGGCAACATAATTAGGCAAGTACATTGGTTATCAGATTAATGAAAATATCTTCTGAAGTATTTCTTTCTTTTTCTTGATATTAGAAGCAGTTAGAACTCAGTGATGTCAGACTGTATCTCATTTAGCTCAGTGATCCAAATCTTTAATTGGAAACAAAAATGTTGCACAATTCATTCAACCTGGCCCAGTTCCAGCCCAGATCTCCGAATCTGACCTGCTGCAGACTGGAGTCAAATCAGCTCTTAGTAGTAGATCTCTCAGTTGATCTCAATCTTCCGTTGTTGTCCCAGGTACGACAGCGAGGGTCGACTGACCAACGTCACCTACCCAACGGGGATGGTCACAAGCCTGCATCGTGAGATTGAGCGCTCCATCAACATTGACATTGAGAGCTCCAACCGTGATGATGATGTCACTGTCATCACCAACCTGTCCTCTGTTGAGGCATCCTACACTGTCGTTCAAGGTGAGGCAATGCTAAACAGTAAGTGGGTGGGGGGGTAGGAATTAATAGGATTTTATCAATATCAATGCCAGTATCGATTCTGCTTACCGGTCCAATTCTTTATCAATTCTCTTATCAGTTCCTTACTGTTTAGAAGGTAGTCTACACAGGTTTTCAGTATCGGCATATAGGCATAGGCCTATAACATAGCCTATACTAAGGTGACCATAGCAGCTGATTAGAATGGCATAAACCATGTAGACCTGTGTTATCTATTTCAGTTTGTTCTCAGAAAGACCCACTGACCATGGTCTGAAAAGCATGTGATTCTCAGTTCTACTCGATTCACGGTTCGTCATGCCCACCTCTAGTGGTTGGCCTGATTCTGCCTTTTGAGGATTTGAGAAAATTACTGAGTTACTGTCCAGGAAACGGCATACAGTGCAATTCAACTTACATTCAGTATGTGCACTAGAAATCCCTCGGTAGAATTTCAAGAAATTATAGACTGGCAAAAAAAGGTATTCAGGAATGCATACACACATGAGTATTTAGTTTCAAAAACGAGAAGTTGAAATATCTATAATTGTTTATTCGTTATTCCTGACTCATCATTTATCTTATTTTGTCTTTAAATGGTAGCTGTGTCATTCTACAGTAAAAGCCTATAAGTGCTTAGAGTCAGAACAAGTGCTCATTACTGTCTGCCTCTGCAACACACACACACACACACACACACACACATACAGTCATACAGTGTCATAATCACAGACCAGTGACACAGGCTTTGCAAGCTCATGCAGTCACACAATAAGCATTCTCATTTGTAAATGTCTTCCTTTTTCATGAGATTATCCTTAATTATGGATTATCCCAAATAGTTTTGATCCCTTTATGTCGAAGATGCTGGTAGAGTTTCCATTAAGTTGTTGTGGTGAAGGATTTGTGATGGATGCTTAAAAGAGCAGTGTGTGCAATGGCAAGGGGCGTTTTGAAGTAGGGAGTTATTCAGAGGGTTTTTGCAGACTATGCGGTGCAAGTTACTGTGATGAGAGAGTCAGCCGAAGTCTTTCAGGCACATTCAGGAATGCACACAGAGAGACACAAATGCACAAACACACACACACATACACACACAGACACAAATGCGCAAAGGTTCTGGAACATACTGAGGAAAAGCTGCTGACACTGTATCACTTTCACCTCCCCCTGTGTTTGTGTGTGTGTGTGTGTGTGTGTGTGTGTGTGTGTGTGTGCGCGCCTGCCTGTGTCTATTTGAGTGACTGTGGGGCCCACTCACATTGTCTCTCTCTCTCTTCTCTCCACACTCCCCCCTTCTCTCTCTCTCTGTTCCTTTCTGTCTCTGCGGTCTGTGATGGATGCCATCTGAGCAAAACTCATTACCTGCTGTTGTGTACACCCTCTTGGCCAGCATGCCTCCACACAGCCTAGTTTGCCTGTTTAGCGGGGGCGGCGGCGGTGGTGGTGGGAGGGGGGGGGCTACAAGACTCATATTAAACTCCTACCTTCATCCTCCATTTGATGACCCCCAGTGGTAGGCTATGAGGGAAATAAATTCAGCCTTAAGTAAAACTACACATCTCAGGAGCTGGGGGAAGGAGGAAGGAGAGATGAAAGAAAAAAAAAGAGAGAGAGAGGTTTGGGGATTTATGGATGGATGATCCCAGGAACTGTAAAGTGGGGAAGCTATTTGGCGAGTACATGCTGAGTCATATAGAAGCACCTTGTCCAAGAGCTTGTGTGTTTGTGTTTGTGAGTGTGTGTGTGTGTGTGTCACTCTGTCTCTGCAGAGTAAGTTACAGTAGTTACTTTACAAACAGCATGGGCTTTCTTTCTTTCTCTTTGTTTCTTTTTGTACACCAATCCGTCTGTCTCTTCTATAATGTTTCGGGTATTACAGACAGTATCTCAGTCTCTCACTTTCACTCTTTGCTCAACAATACTCTCTCTCTCTCTCTCTCTCTCTCTCTCTCTCACACACACACACACACACATTCACACTCAATTGTTCATACACTCCCACTCTCATATTATGAACCACAGCAAAGCTAGAAGATGAACCCCGACTCCATCCTTATGACATGATTTCTAAAAGCGCTACATCGATCTGACAAGTTCGGAGCTCAATGATATGCCGCAAGGCCTTTATAGCAAATCTATGCACTGAAAGCCGGCTGCCAGACAGACTGTGTGATCTGATAACCCTTTTATAAAACAATGAACATAAGACCCCTGGAATACCACAGAGAGGCCTGATGCTTATCTTCTGTGTACTCACAGCACAAGGACTAAAATTATGTCTTGAAGTAAAGGTCAAACTGATTAGAGTTGCTTCAAGCGATGTAAATAACATTGATCTTTTGTAAACAAGGGTTAAAAGCTCAACTTTGCTGACCTAATTTGAATTTAAAAGCATTTTCTCCCTGTTGCACTTCCCTACTCTTTTTTTCCTCCCTTCATTACCCACAATTCCCTCTCTGCAGACCAAGTGCGGAATACATACCAGCTGTGCAACAATGGCACCGTGAGGGTGATGTATGCCAACGGGATGGGCATTAGTTACCACACGGAGCCACACATCTTGGCTGGGTCGGTGAGCCCCACCATCGGGCGACGGAACATCACCCTGCCCACGGACAACGGCCTCAACTCCATCGAGTGGCGCCTGCGCAAAGAGCTGACCAAGGGCAAAGTGACAGTATTTGGCAGGAAGTTGAGGGTGAGTCCTAATAAATATTGGGCCAGAACAATTTCATTTGTATATTTACAAAATTGTAAATCTGTATTTTTTTTATGTTTTTTTGTGATGACGTAAATACTTTCTGTGAAGTAGAGTGAAGCAAAACATTTCCAAGTTTCCCTACAGTGCTAGTTTGGATTTGATCCCATTGAGCTTGTTGTCTCAGGAGGCATTTTAACCTGTTCAGTCAGCGAAGAGAGGGAGGTGTTGTGAAGAGCTAGAACGCTATCAGTCATGGCAAGCTATCAGTCAGGGGCTGATTCAATCTTTTTAAAACTTAAACCTCCAGCAAGCAATCAAATCTTACTACCGAATGTCCAGACCCTCTGTACAAAACGAAAGTGTAAAACGCTGAAAGTAAAATAATGAAGTGAAGTAATTGATTTCAAATTCTGAGGCTTGAATTGCTGACCCGGGCTTTGGAAACTATTCCAGTTAAACTGGTCTATGACTTGCCTCAGCTTATATCAGGAAGCCATCACATTCAACACTGCAATGCAATCTCCATTGCAATCTCATTTGACCTTTGTCACCCTTCTCTCTCACACACACACACACTCACCCACACCCACACACACACATATCTCTATCTTTCTCTCTCCCAGGCACATGGCCGTAACTTGCTCTCCATCGACTTTGACCGTAACACGCGCACAGAGAAGATCTACGATGACCACCGCAAATTCACGCTGCGTATCACCTACGACGTCCAAGGCCGGCCGGCCATCTGGCAACCCAGCAGCAGTCTGGCCGTGGTCAACGTTTCCTACTCCACCACTGGCCAGCTGGTGGGGCTCCAGCGCGGCAGCATGAGCGAGCGCACCGAGTTCGACCCCCAGGGCCGCATCCTCTCCCGCTCCTTCGTGGACGGGAAGGTGTGGAGCTACAGCTACCTGGACAAGGTGAGGTGGACCAGGAGGCAACCCTCAGTCAGGATGGAGGGTTTTTTTTCTGTAGTTCTGACTCTAATTCAGTACAATTCAGTACACAGTTCATTACACTGATTACAGTTCAGGAACAAATTTGATAAATTAGTTAATTGCTTGTCAGCGCTAATTGTTCCTCATGGCTCTGGGTACACTGAAAACAAAACCCAGTGGTTCCATACAGTCCTGTCTTTGTCAACAGGAAGCAAATCAATTGGCTCAGACCAAGCCATAAACATTTCCAGCCAATCAACACAGAGCATAGCAGGGAGTGGCGTAGTTGGACTGGCCAGTGAGGTGATAGACCCAACCAGTGGATAACAGGAAAAGATGTGGCTGGAGTAGGCAACGAGAAGCACCAGGGGTCTCTAAGTGCATCCGCGTGGGTTGCTGGGAGGAGGGGGGAACAGGGGGGTGGAGGGGTTGTTTTGCTTTGGATTATGAATGCACCGCTCCAGCAGGGTGGTAATTAAAAACGTGAACGGCGCAGGCTATTTGCTGACTGTCATGACAAACAATTAGAAGATAAACATCGTTTGTCAAGAGCAGTTTGAGCCGAGCAGCCTGTCACAATAAATCAAAACTAATTGTGGTGGGGAAGATATTCGGCTTACACCAAGTAATAGCAGAAATATCACTGCAGATGTGTTATTCAGTCCAGACAATCATTAAAAAACAAAAACAAACCTTAGCGTCTGAGGCCCCGGGGGACATTATAGTAATTAATGCCAGTACTGATTGTCCAAATTATGTTTGGACTGAAGGAAAAAAAACTGCTGCTTGCTGCTGATGGTGATGTTGACTCAGAGAAATGCTGATGTCATTTTGTCCCATTTGTCTTGTGCAGTCCATGGTGTTACTGCTCCAGAGCCAGAGGCAATACATCTTCGAGTTCGACACGACAGGCCGTGTGACGGCCGTCACCATGCCCAGCGTTGCCCGCCACACCATGTTCACACACGTCTCCATCGGCTACATCCGCAACACCTACAACCCACCAGAGAGCAACGCCTCCGTCATCCATGACTTCAGCGAGGATGGGCGGCCCCAGGCCGTCCACTTCCTGGGCACGGGGCGCCGGGTGCTTTACAAGTACGGCAAGCTGGCCAAGCTGTCGGAGGTGCTCTATGACAGTACAGCGGTCACTTTCGGCTACGACGAGACGGCCGGCGTGCTCAAGATGGTCAACCTGCAGAGTGGCGGCTTCTCTTGCACTATCCGCTACCGTAAGATCGGGCCGCTGGTGGACAAGCAGATCTATCGCTTCTCCGAGGAGGGAATGGTGAACGCACGCTTTGACTACACGTACCATGACAACAGCTTCCGCATCGCTAGCATGAAGCCGGTCATTAGCGAGACGCCGCTGCCCGTGGACCTGTACCGCTACGATGAGATCTCCGGCAAGATCGAGCACTTTGGTAAGTTCGGTGTCATCTACTATGACATCAACCAGATCATCACCACGGCGGTGATGACGCTCAGCAAGCACTTTGACACGCACGGGCGCATCAAGGAGGTGCAGTACGAGATCTTCAGATCTCTCATGTACTGGATGACCGTCCAGTATGACAGCATGGGCCGCGTGGTCAAGCGTGAGCTGAAGATCGGGCCGTACGCCAACACCACGCAGTATCGTTATGAGTACGACGGCGACGGGCAGCTCAGTGGCGTCAAGGTCAACGACTGGTCCACGTGGCGCTACAGCTACGACCTCAACGGCAATCTGCACCTGCTCAACCCTGGCAACAGTGCCCGGCTCACACCGCTCCGTTACGACCTGCGCGATCGCATCACACGTCTCGGCGATGTCCAGTACCGCCTGGACGAGGATGGCTTTCTCAGCCAGCGGGGCTCGGATGTCTTTGAGTATAACTCCAAGGGCCAACTGATGCGTGCCTACAGCCGAGGGTCCGGCAGTGGTAGTGGCAGCGGCTGGAGTGTCCAGTACCGCTACGATGGACTAGGTCGGCGTGTCTCCTCCAAGAACAGCCTGGGCCAGCACCTGCAGTTCTTCTATGCTGACCTGACCCACCCAGCGCGCGTCACGCACGTCTTCAACCACTCCAGCTCGGAGATCTCCTCGCTCTACTATGATCTGCAGGGTCACCTGTTCGCCATGGAGGTGAGCAGCGGCGAGGAGTACTACATCGCCTCCGACAACACTGGCACGCCGCTGGCCGTCTTCAGCAGCAATGGGCAGATGATCAAGCAGATCCAGTACACAGCCTACGGCGAGGTGTACCTCGAATCAAACCCCGAGTTCCAGCTGGTGGTGGGCTTTCACGGCGGCCTCTACGACCCCCTGACCAAGCTGGTCCACTTCACGCAGCGAGACTACGACGTGCTGGCAGCTCGATGGACCTCGCCAGACTATGGCGTCTGGCAGAAGATTGGCAAGGAGCTGGCACCGTTCAACCTCTACATGTTCAAGAACAACAACCCCCTTAGTGACATGTTGGACGTCAAGAACTATGTCACAGGTGAGGTGACATTAAAACAAAGCACTAACTACAATATCAACTTTTCTCATGTCCTTTTTTCATATCCAGGATTTGAAGTTGAAACTTATCTGATCCAGTGATATGACAGACCTTTTCTATTATCTTCTGTAGTCTTAATCTCCTAATCTCCTGATCTCTTACAGTCTTACAGATATGTGGAACAGTGTCGCCTCTACCTTATCAATATGATTTTCTTCTTCCATACAGATGTGAAGAGCTGGTTGGTAATGTTTGGTTTCCAGCTCAGCAACATCATTGCTGGCTTCCCCAAACACACACAGTACTTTGTGGATCCACCGTATGAATTGCTGGCCAGCCAGGATGCTGAGAATGGACAGGTGGGTCTCAGTAACAGCATCTCCTCCATGTACACCAAGAATGAATGAATGGATGAATGAATGAATGAATGAACAAACAGTTGGGCCTCTGCAACCACACAGCTTCAAACAAATCAAACTCATGATTGATTTATCGATTGAATGAATGAATGGACAGGAGGGTCTCAATAACAGCATCTACTCCATCTACACCAAACAGATGAATGAATAAGTGAATTAATGAATGAATGAAGTGTGATCTACCATTAGCCCTTCTTTTGGGCAGCCATGGCCCACTGGTTAGGGCTTTGAGTTGCCGGTTTAATCCCCAGTGGACCATGGCTGAAGTACCCTTGAGCAAGGCACCTAACCCCACACTGCCCTAAAGGCGCCGCTACAGCAGGCAGCCAACTGCTTTGAGTTAGTGTGTACTTCACTTCACTGTGCTGTGTGTGTTTCACTAATTCACAGTTGGGTTAAATGGTGAGACCTAATTTCCCTCATGGGATCAAAAGAATATAGAGTATTATTATTATTTTTATTATTACTCCTTTGCCTGTTTCTTCCGCAGTTAATCACTGGAGTGCAGCAGGCTGCAGAGAGACATAACCAGGCTTTTATGGCTCTGGAGGGCAAGCTGTTGAACAAGGAACGTCGAGGTCGTCGAGACCGGCCTGGGCACTGGTTCGGCACCAGTACGCCCATCATCGGCCGCGGCATGATGCTGGCAGTGAAGGAGGGCCGCGTGGTGGCGGGCACCTCCAACATGGCGAGTGAGGACAGCCGCAAGGTGGCACTGGTGCTCAACAACGGCATCTACCTGGACGGCACGCACTACACACAGGACGGTCGCGACTGCCACTTCTTTGTCAAGGTGGGCTCGGCCGACAGTGATCTGTTGGCGCTGGGTCTGACCAATGGACGCAAGGCACTGGAGAGCGGCATCAACGTGACTGTGAGTGGGCGCTCGCGCCGCGGTGTCACCGTGGAATTCCGTGTGCCCGCTCTCGCCCTCAGCGTACGATACGGCCTCGCCGCCGACGTGGTGGACGAGGAGCGTGCTCGGCTGCTGGAGCTGGCACGACAGAGGGCGCTGGCTGGAGCGTGGGCGAAGGAGCAACAGCGGGCACGGGACGGCAAGGAGGGCAGCCGACTGTGGACAGAAGGCGAGAGGCAGCAGCTGCTGTCGCCCGCGGGCAAAGTGCAGGGGTACGATGGGTACTATGTGCTGCCCGTGGAGCAGTACCCAGAGTTGGCAGACAGTAGCACCAATATTCAGTTCCTGAGACAGAATGAGATGGGGAGGTAACAACCCAACAGACTTGAAAAAATATAATCCTTTACTTTTAGCAATTTCTAGCTTTCCCTTCTCTCTTCTTGTTCTTTATCATTCTCTCCCCCTCTCTCTTGTTCTATTCACCCACTCTCTCTCGCTCTCTCTCCCTCAGCATTCCACTCTATCAACCTCTCTCCTCTCTTTCTTTCCTGTCTTATGTACCCCTCCTCTCCCACGGAGAATAAACAAACATTGGGGTTAACACTCTGAACGCTGCAGGGACTTTTCAGAAGAAGAACTCTTAACGAACAATTATAATTACTGCCACTGGCAAAAAAAGTTGAGATGAGAAACTTAAAAGACTTGTTTTTGTTTCAAGAAAATAAACACTAAAAAACGCTACTGATGAACACTGAAAGAAAATACAGACATAGCTGTTGCTTGAAATGAAGAAGCCCCTTTTTAAAAAAGCATTGATATATTTTGCCCATATTTTTTGGGTTACCACAAAGATGTTGGTGGATATAGTGAGTCTCTACATGATCTTGGCTCCCACATGTCAAAGGAATACTCCAGAACTGCTGTAAAAGCCAGTCTGTATGTACAAATCTGCAAATGAACGAGAAAGTTATCAGCAACAACAAAACATGGCAAGGTGGAACAACAGACTCAGGCCTGACTTTCACAACAACAGAACTGTCAACTGCTGCGGCCCACAAAGAACAAACTTTTTGTTTTGTTTTTCCTTTAAGAATAAAACTTAAAAATAAATAAAAAATAGACAAATAAAACAGCAAAAGAGCTTTTTAGAAAGAAATTGTTTAAAAAATGATGGCTATATTTGCAGTACATAATGTCAGACGTTTGTTCATTTTGAAATAGGGAGAAAAAACAGTTAACATTGTGTGAGTTAGCGCTGAAGTTCAGGGTGTACTCTATAAGCGATAGTTTGTTTGTCTGTCGCGCGGTAGAATCGTGTGATCTTCACCAGAGCACTACTGTACAGAGAACTTGGGGTAAAAAAAAAACAAAAAAACACAAACACACATACACTAGCAATTTATCCAGATAGAAATTACGATTACCAGAAGCTATTTTTTTTTTATTTTATTGTTTTTTTTATTTATTTATTATTATTATTAGTACTCTATGACAATCACAAGAGTCACCACCTTTATTGCAAATCCTGAGCATCGGTGAATGAGTTTATTTTATTTTGTAATATATGTAAGAAATGTTCATTAAGTTTTTATATTAAGTTTGATTTGCGCACAGGCAAATTATAGTCACAGACAAAAAAAGTAATTTATGTAAAGTGTTTTAAAAAATGGTTTATACTTTAAATAAAGTTTAAAACTGTGAAACTTGTTTTTCGAAATAGATCTGTATGTACAGTGTATAGACTTACCTTTCTGCAGCACACTAGAATAATGTTCATAATATCAAGTTTTATATTTCTAATGGGAAGTGGCTTGTTATGTGCAAACCTATAGCTGGTATTACTACTACTAGAATTTTGTGACACACCAATCTCCCTGCGCTACAATAGCCTATCGAGCCCAAGTTTGATGTTTTTCTTTTCGGGTTTTATTTGTTGTTTTATTTAGTTTTCTTTCTAATTGCAGAGATAATGTCGCTGTTCTAGATCCCAAAACCGTAGATATGGATTCTATCCACTGTGAAGAGCCTCATTCTGGATGTCAAGATGTACCAAATCAGTATTGAAGGACAGTTCTTACACTTACTCGAGACTCTTCTGAGACCTTATCAATAAAAAGTAATTGTTTACTTCATTGTTCAGTGGTCTGTCTTTTTTGGCACTAGACACAACATGAAATAGAACCATTCACAAGTACTTTTTAAAACTTAAACTCACGTGTTGTGCTCCTATCTACCTGTTTGGTAATCATCATAGTTCATTTGTTGAGGACTTTGGACAGAATGATCTGGTTTCTCGTACTGTAATTCTAGTCCTAGACTGAAAGCTTTACGTATGGCAATTTTTTCACTATCTTCCCTAATCTTCATATTACATAAACATTAGCAATATGCAATGCAATATGCAAGTGAGGAATAAGAGAGTTCCTTTACATTACAGTTTTACCACTTTATATATTTTTATTAGCAAGGCAAAACCTAATCCATGAAGTGACATTTGAAGTGTTAATACAAAAAACAACAAAACATTTAGAACACTTTAGCAACAGGGTGAAGACAATCTCTGAAATCCTAATGTGTCCTGTATCCTAAAGCCCTAAATCCTCAAAGCCTTAAGGCAATAGACCAGAGACGATCAACCCATAGCCCTGTTTTGTCAAAGTTACCAAGTGCTGTCGGTAACAATACCAACAGGAAAATGTGATACAACTGAATAGACTGAATAGCAAACCAATGGCAACTTATGATGGCAAGAAAAAATCCATTTCAGTTTAGTTTTCCTGTGCCCGAATCAGTTAGCATTAGCTGCCGGTTCACAAATTCATTGACTCCAGGCGACTGTTTTAACTGGCATGAATCTGCCAATCATGAAATCAATTCATGTCATTTAAGTGTTGGAGGGTATAGGTCTAAGGGTATAATTCTTCCACATGCTTAAGTCCAAAAAAGTGCTTAACTGTGCACTTTTCAGCCTGCACGCATTTTGCAAATGACTTGCGTCTATTGCCTGAACATGCAACTGGCCTCATGGCACGAAAGTGACAGACTTAAGTCATTTGTATAATTAACAAATGACTGAAAAGCGCGCAACTGAGTGCTTTTTTGAACTTAAGCACTAGGAAGAACTCCACCCTAAGGGCTTAGGGAGGGTGGGACATTAGGATTCAGTCAATGATTCCTGACTCATAAAAGAATAGATGAAGATTCTCCTTTTGGGAGCACTTCATCACTGGTTCTCTTACACCGCTACAGCAGCCTAGCAATGTACTTCAACTTTGACATTCTGTGTTGTTATGGTATAATCAGATGGACCACCTCATTGAACCTATCTAACATTCAGAGGAATCATACAATATCCACAAAGCAGTCAAACACCTTAAGATAAATAGTTACACACAAAAGCACAGGTGCATGGACTGTAATTGCATTATACTCCATTATACTTTTACCTCACAGTGTCAGGCTTGTTCATTAAACTGGTTAATGCCTTCATAGCCAGTTTCTCCTGTCATTCCTGGAGCTTTAGAGAATAACTGATACATTTGAAAGCGGTCCAACTTTTCACTCAAGTTTACGCTGTTTGAGACAAGGCTCAGTGAAACACTGTCACTGAAATGTATGGGAGAGGTTCTGAACAGGCTAAACAATGGGGCCTGCTTTTGTCCGCAGTATGTTTGTCTCACACAGCCCACACCCCCACCCCACCCCAAATCCTTGGCAAAATCCTACGAGCTGAATCTTGTATCTGATTTACTCATCCTCTGCTTCAGTTGGTTCAACAATTTTCAAGCACTGATCGGCCAACTCCACAAACAGTGGCTCCTGCATGGCAGTTTTCATGATGTCCACCTTGTTCTCAGCAGTATCTACAGTAACCAAGAGTTGTCTGAGGTGAGGGTTCCGAAGCAAGTCTCTAAGGTCTTCTGAATCACCTGTTCCAAATAGAAGCAAGTGTCACTCTCCTATATCATCATCTTGACTTAAACACATAATGATGCAAAACTCTTGCATGGCTGTTTTGTATCAGGATGACCCAAAGGTCTAGGCATTTAATATTCATCTGTCAAAACTGTGAGTTCATCCCAGCTTGTCATCAGACAGAAATACCCATTACTGAGTTTATGAATGTTCTCAATTAACATCAGTCCTACTAAAAGTCACAACACACACCATGTTATACAAAAAAGAATTTATCATTCTAGGTGCTTCCAGATAGCACAAGGAACACTACTACATTGCACTTGTATGACAATGTATATTGAGAATAATTTACTAACTAACTCAACGTGAATGAACAAAAGCATAGGGAGCTTTTGTTTAGCAGTTTGTTTATCAGATCAGTGTGGATTACCATTAATCCAGAGGTACCACCTGCATTCCCTGAGGCATTTCATCGGTAGTTAGGGTACTGTCTGTAAATAATCCATAAAATTTAACTGTCTAAGAGAAAATATGGTACTTTGATTACCAAGTTTTCTTAGTATGTCTGCAGGAACCATGTCACTCTGGTCATCTTCACTCAGAAGATCTTCTGGGGTCCAGGGTTCCCCTGCTGCAATAAACACGACATTTCGTATTTAAGAGCTGACTGAAATTTAATTCTAATATTGTACCACCAAAGGTGTAACTTAATGGATGAATGATGGTGATAATTACTCCCTCTTGGACACCACCTCCTGATAGAAACCCATGAGACATGATAGAGGTGCTTGCGCAATCACACACACACACACACACACACACACACACACACACACACACACACACACACACACACACACAGGGAACTCACAGGAACAGCCCAACAAAATGCAGACAGCCTCAATGATGCACTATCTCTTAAAGGGGAAAAGGTCTTCATACTTACCAGCAGTCTGTGACTGGCTCTGACGAGATGTGGCCTCATTTGGCTTCACAGGCTCACAGCTATCTGTGCAAACAAAAGTGACAAGGCCGTGGGCGTGACGAAAACATATTGCAGAGTTGTGGCCTCACTCAGTGCTGTGAATGACAACATGGGCGGGCTGCTTGATGCTAATTAGAGGCACTTCAGGTTTTTCGGGCATGCCAGCTTACCTTTGTGTGTCTTGAAGCAATTAAGAGAACAACTGCAAAGTAAAGAATAAAAAAGAAAGTAAAGCCTCCATAATGATGATGACAGATACATCAGTATCTGGCCTTAAATATGGCATCTTTTTCTATCTAGTCCCAAAACACTATGTCACTACATTTCCAAACTCCTCACACACAAGATGGAGATTATTTGTGACTTAAAAACATGAAACCCTTTGGCGGTTTCTTTAAAAATAAAATAAAGATCTATAGACTAATTACATTATAGTTACATAGTTTACAGTCTAGCATTGACACAAGAACGATAATGTAAGCCTACTCACTATCTGACGAGACATGCTGGGCACCGATATTTCGGTACTTGATCACTACAAACACTGCAAAGCTGCATTGTTTCAGACCTCTTGCTGCATCAAAGTAATGGGCTAAAACTGTTTTAGCTGTGCAAGCCTAAATTTCTTTCCTCTGTGCTAATACGTTCCCACGTGTGCGAAGTAAAGATGGAGACAAAAACAACAGTAACAGGAAGTGTACAACATGATTCTTTATTGGCTACTATATAGTGATGTAATTCTAATGTTGACCAATAGTAAAGCTTTGACTAAGGACGAGGAAGTACGTCTTCTCCATGAATGATTGTCCACAGCGATTGCCGCGAGGAGCGCGTTGATAGTCCGCTGTGTATAGCTTATTCGCTTCACCAGCTCAGGATCAAAAACTATCAGGAAACACCATGGCAGGTACAGTAAGGCTGTCAGGTTTGTTTAAAAGTTGGCGTACTTTGTTCACGTCACACCAACTCTGTTTATACCGAATGGCAATTTATACTAACTTGCAGCAGCAGCTAATTAATGTCAGAGTTGGTCTCAAGAGAGCAGTTGTTATGACTACAACTTAATTAGTGTAGGCTAACAAACTATTTTTTTCTACAATCACCATGGCGCTTATTTCTGTCAGCTGAAATGATCATTTATTTACTATATTAATTTATTTGTTAATCGTGAATGTTGTTAGTGTGTCCTAAACAAACGTGTCTTCTCGGGGAAAAGACTAAGTTGACACACCGGCTGCGTGTACACCTGAAGTAGTAACTGATCTTTGTCTTATGCTCCTAGAAATCTATTACAATGAACTCAAAGACTTGATGAAGACTGCACGTCTCGTGCTGATTGACGTTCGTTCCAAAGAAGAGGTTGATCGAGGATGCATACCGGGCTCCATTCACATTCCAGGTTCATAATTTCCCAATAGTTTCTCCATCTACATTATTATGAGTTTCTTTTGCTCATGAAAGTTCTAAGGAAAGATTAAGTTATAATTGACATCACCATACTTTTAAATTAAACGGCTCCCTCTTCAGCACACATAAGAATGAACCATGCAAAAAATTAACCCGGCTTGATCAGCATTGACTGGTTCAGCTGGTTTGACCCCCTTACTATAATTGTTTGCTGGACATAGTTTATTGATTTTACTGGTCATACCAGATATTTCAAGTTTGATAGACTGCCTTATCCCACCAATGTCCAGTTTGACAGCCTTGGATATGCTGGTATGAGGATGATGGCTGTAGGCCCAGCCCAAATGAAGAAAACAAGCATCTTGACCCACCTAGTTTGACCAACTTATGTTTTGTTTTGACATGATTTTTGATTTCTTAACTGGCCTGCCTAAATGGTTATTAGTTTCTATTCTAGCTGGTTTTAATAGTCAGGCCAGTTTATACCTTCAGTGTCCAGCTTGACAGGCTGGTCAGCATGTCAGGTGATCTTACCCGCTAAATCTTCAATACCAGGAAGAACTGGTATAAAAGACCAGATTAGACCATCTAAAACCAGCTAACAACAAAAAGTTTTTTAGCATGCTTGCTTATTTATGTAGGGGAAGTTGCCTATTTAGGGGTTCCTTATCTTTTCCTTGTTTGCAGTGGACCAGGTAGAGAATGACATGTCTCTGGACACAGCAGCATTCCAGCAGAAGTTTGGCATTCCAAAGCCCCCTCTGGAATGCCCAGAACTCATCTTCCACTGCCAGATGGGCCGCCGTGGGGCAGCGGCCACACAGAAGGCCAGAGACCTTGGATTCCAAAAGTATGAATTTAATTCTTGTCCAGCAGTGACCATCTCAGAGAACAATTTTTACAAAGCCATAGCCAAAAGGAAGCAAAAGGTTACCCAACCAAGATTAATTCTAATATTCTGAAAGCTAACTCACATTCACACAAGGGATAGAAGTCCTTTGGCAATAGAGGCTGCATCATTCAAATAAGTATTTTTATTTGAACAAGGTTATTCAAATTTAGAAATTCAGTATCAGTTTTAGAACTCTATACTTATTAGGAATCAGCACCCTTTAGTGAAAGTGCACCGTGGCTTTGACTAGATTTTTAGGCGTCTATTACTGCCTAGTTACCCAACCTAAAACTAATTCTAAAGCTACCAGTTTTCTTTTCTCCAAGCAATGTCAATGTTTGTTGTATAAACTAGGCCTATTTGGTTACTTAAAAATATATGAGTATTTGATTGTAAGCATGCAAATATGCAAACATCAGAAGTTTCACTTTGTGTCATTGTGTTATTTTACTGATGAAAATCATCAGTAGATAATCAACTATGAAAATACTCAGTTGCAACCCTGACATACAAATCAAGTCTATCAAATTGCATACAATTCCTTTTTTCAATTACAGAGCCCGCAACTATGTTGGAGGATACAAGGAGTGGTCTCAGAAGGAGGGGAAATGAACAATCTGGATTTAATTTTTTCACATAAGAAAATAATATAAAAGTTTGCCTTTGTCTCTGATTTACGTGCGTGTATGTATGTATGGCCAATAAAGTTGTAAAGTGTAAAGTTGTATTGTGGTGAAATATTTGTGGTAATCATTTTCAATAAATGTGCAATTACGACACTGGCCTTTTGTTTACATAGCTAAACAGTAGTGACGAGCCCTTGCCTTTGCCAGCTGGGGTATAATTACCATTAGCGCCAAATAGCCATACGCAGGAGCATGGACATGTACATTGATCTCTGCCGCGCTTCAAGGTAGCTAACTTTGCATGCTGCAATTATGTCAGCATTATGCAGACATTGCAAGAACCTTGTAAACTAGACTATATTATTTATTTGAGGGTGTCAGGAAATACTTTATCTACATCATTACATATATTTTTGATGTTAGCCTTGTAACCAATTCATTCGTATTTGTGCCTGTAGCATGCCCTTGTGGCTGGCACGTTTGCTGAGGGCTGCAGGGAGAATGAAGACTGACCGCGACAGGCGTAGGGCAGCATACAGATTCATTCAGCGTCAGCTGGTTAGTCCTATGATAATCATGCGATTTTGTAAGTTTTACTAACAGATAAACTGCCGATTAATTGGCCGGATTCTGCTCAGCGACTTTACAGAGTTGGTTGCACAGAGGACAACTGCAGCCCAACATACATTTATCCAGACGAGTTAAAGGAGCTGATTCGTGCCATCTTCCCAGTGGGAGTCTGCGATTATCCTGATCCATGCAATGAAAAGGTGCATATCAGGGCTGTGGGCTACTCTACTGCCATGTGCCTTTTTTTAAGACACGAAGTCATGCAAATATAACTGTAGGCCTACCCAGTGTCTTTTTCTGTGCAGGTATATGCAGTTACCTTGGAGGATCTCCATAATGTGTGCCCTGTCAATCAGAGACGTATTGCCTATAAATAGGCCTAACAATTCTGTTCCATCTAGGCCTAAAATTTTACATTTCAATATAAACATTATAGGCCCAGTAATTTTGATTAGTAATGTTGACTGTGTTCTCCATAATGAATATGCTGTAATTCTGTCAATTCTGGACCTTTATGTCCTGAAATGAAGGGGATATGTTACATAGTTCCTTGTTTGTTCATTTGCTGGATAGATTCGGTGTTAACTCAAAGGTCACCCAAACCGCTTTTTTATACCACGCGAGCTGTACAGAAGTTGATTGCTGCTTGCAGCTAGAAGTGAGTTAGCTGGTGAGACAAAATGGAATTGATTAAAGAAATGCACAAGGTAATCATTTTACTGTAGTTAACAAACTGTCAAAGTATTAATAACTTGATTTAATTATTAAAATATATTGCATTCATTGTTGTCGTCCTTTTAATTACATGATTATGTGTGCTATCAGTGAGCCATGATGCTAAGTCAGTGTTAGCATTGTTAGAAAGAACTAGCGAATATCATTGTTAAATCTATCCCGAGATGTATTCGTGCATTTGATGTTTCAGCTGTTTGTGAGTTTACGGAAAAGAGCAGGAATTATCCTTTATGCAGAAATTAATCGCGTGTGCCACAGGTACTTAGGCTTTTGATGAGACTGCTCGATCGGGCATGGAAGTACTCCATTCGAAAGGATAGCAACCTTCTGGTGCTGTTGTGCAAGGAGGCACATTCATCTGACAAGCTTACAGTCACGAGTATGGTTGGTTATTATGAAGTGTTTGGTTGGATTGCTATTTGTTTGTTGTTAACTTAACACATTGTAATATCATGTAGTTGCTGCTGCTGGACCATGGGCCCCTTCAGATCCCATCGAACGTGTATTGGATGGTGGGTTTTAGCTGCATGTCTTGTCATGCATTTGTCTTGTCACCATTTTCATCATCAGAGCGACAGTTGTTTGTATGGGAAATGTGTTTTACATGTTTCAGACACACTCAGCCTTTTACAGCTTACTGCAAGCCTCCCTGTGTCGGTGTCAATCTGCAAGTCTGTAGACACTGAGGAGTTGTCCCTGTTTGTTAAGTCATCCGGGCCACTTCATTTCGTCCTGCCTTTCAGGTTAGAAAACTAAAGTAGGGCGAAACTTGTTACACAATATCTCAGCACAAACAATAATTCACTTAATGATTATTGATTAATGATTATTAATGGTTATTATTATATAGTAATAAGTAATAGCTTTTTCCACCTACATACAGAACAATGACTACTGTGTGTGACATACAGTAATTGGGGTGTTTCTTTAGGTAGGAAATGTTAATCCATGTTGGCAACATGAGCGGCACTATATAGAGGCATTTCTTCACAGGATTAGTCTTGTTCGTGCTCAGGTATTAAGCAAGGGAACATGGGAACTGGTAGTAAGCAGTCACTTGTCAGACATATTCTGAACAGTCAAATAGTTGCCATTCTCCATTGAGTTTCCCTCTTTTCTATTTCAAACAGATGAAGGTCTTTTTCAGATGTAAGGATGATGAGAAGACTTACCAGCGTGTATTTGGGTAGATTCATAAATACATTTACAATGTCATTAGTTATTATGTAGTATAACACAGAACGATTTTCATTTGTAACGTGACAGGTGTCTACGAGGTGTATATTTATTCTGTGTTTTGAATGTTTTTGTATCCAGCGATATTGTTAGCCGCAAGATGCTACTAAACAATCAAAGTATCATCATGGACAGTGCCAGTTATCAACTGTAAGTGTGTGTTGAGCCTACTTTACTTAACAAGAATATTTTGCAATCATATAAATGTCCAATGATAAAATCTCTCTCTCTCTTTGTGTGTCTCTCTCTCACTCTCTGTTTCACTCTTTGCATGTTCCTCCCCTCTTGTTCGGTGTGAAGGTGTCCTTTCTCAGAGGGAGGTCTCCTTGCCTGTGATCAGATGCATGCAGTGGTGGGGGCGGAGGTCCCTCTGCAGCTCCCTCCTCAGCTGCTGGAGACTGGTCTCGGTGGGGAGGCTAGCATTATCACTATGGCAGCACTGGGCCCCTGCATGGATCAGTACCCAAACTGGCCCATTCGCCTAGGAAAAATTCAGATATCCTTTCTCGCAAATAGCTTGAACTAAATTTAAGAATATAGCTTGTCACAGTGGGTGAGCTTTTTTTGATAAGAATATTAATTAAGACTGTGGGCAGTTCCTACAATATATTAAGTGGCAGCAAAGAGTGTTTTTTTATCTGAAATAAGTACTCTGACATTTCAAAGTGAAGCACTGAAAGTTGTTACTGAAAAAAACCTAAAAAAAAAAAAAACCTAAAAAAATATATAGTTTACTCACCTTTTGTATCAGTACATTAGTACATACTTCCTTAACTCACACTCCATGTTTTAGTGTACAGTCCCTGCAGTATGCCTCTACAGGAAGCCCACATGGCCACTCCCTTAAGCTCCCTACAGCCCTGTTAGGCAAACTGGCATGGAGAGAGCTGGGCCTCTCTGGGGTTACCTGCACTGAACAGCAGCAGACAGAGGAAGAAGCACCACCAGGATCAAGAGGTTTGAGCTTAAAGCATTGCTTTGCTTTTTGATGCAGGTAAAGTAGTGTTCACTGAATGTTGTACTTTTGCTACCCATATGGAAAACTCCAGTTGAAATCGCATAGGACTTACCTGTCCTAATATAATAATGTAAGTCCCCGGATGTAGTTTGTTTGATCTTTGACTACAAGTTTTGAAAGTCGACGTGAATACATTAACACAAAAAAAAGTTATTTTTCTTTACACAAATTTGACGCAGGACCGTTTCAGGGATAACTGTTCTTGTTTATCTGAAGGTTGACTGTGTACTGACAGGAGATGGCAAAATAGCCACAGTAGTCTAATCTGAAGTTCTTGTTAAGATATCGAGAGCTCTGTCTGGTGATAAAGAGTTTCTCTTTGACATTATTTGTGGAGTGCAAGCAACATAATGACAGTTGTAGATGCTTCATGAAATGGCATTTTTAAAAGTGCTGACAGACATGTTGAATGAGAGTACAAGGAAAGGGCCAAACCGTGGTAGATTTGAAGCAGGATGCATACCTGGGGACGAGTGTCGGGGGCGGGAGGTTACATCATGTTGTCGTTCACCCCTGGGCACCCCTGTCATAGACAACCTGTGGCAAAATTCTTCACTTAAATATAAAGAATTCTGGAACTTTAAATGTGTGATTAATTGTCATTATTCATGATTAAATTACATTTTCTATTGCGATGAATTAGATACATTTTTAATTGATTGACAGCACTATTTCAAATGCATTCTATATTATACACTGATGAAAGGCATATTTTCTAACACTGTCCCAGGCCCCGGGCTTTGCTGTGACATGGTGTTTAATGTAGAGGACTATGAGAGGGAGCAGGAAACAGAGTCCAAATGGAACCCGACTGTGATGCAGACTCTCACCCTCTTTCTGTTTGTCAATCACTCTGACCCCTTCCACTCACAACTCTCTGACATCATGGGTAAGTAACCCATAGATGACCAAGCAAGTTGTTCTCCAGTCCCAGTGTGACTCAAGAATTCACACCCATTATCTTACAAACTATTGTCCATTAAACAGTGATAGTTCTGGGCAGCCTACCAACAGTTATTAAGCAGAATTATGTAATGCAGGAAAACTTTGTCTGCCGCAGTGTTCATAGGCTATGGGAGTGTCAAGGATGGGGTTTCATGTTCCTGTTCAGATAACAGTCACAAAGTATACAAATGATTTTTGTACACATTTTTCTTAGCTAGTGGAACCACGAGTCTTCTTCATGAATACAGGGTATGGATGTGATGGCTCGAAGCCTGGTGTGCATGGCATCAGTCATGGTCTACACTGCTATGTGTGTAAGAAGCCATGTGCTGCCTTTAGGAGGCTCGAATTTTCACTGCACTGAGAGTACCATGCTCCTGTGCTGCTTTTTGTATTTACCCCTAAAATTTTAACATGAATGATTATTTATTGAAATAAATTCGATATTTGGACAAACTCTGTTGTCCGTCTCCACTTCATGTTGCGGCTTTCAAGTTGGCCATGACGTTCATTAAAACAACAGACAAAATGCAAGGTTACCTTATCCACACATAGGCCAGGTGTAGACCATTGACTTGATTTGGCCCATGCACCACCCAAAGACTGTTGTACTGCCACTGCAAGGCCATATTGATATTGCTATATTGATATGTGAGACATGGAAATGTTTTTTCTTTTCTATTTTGCATATGGGACATTGCTAAGAGTCTCCTTTTGACTTTCCTTTCCCGGCAGCCAGTGAAGAGATGTTAGAGAGACACGTAGATCAGGTCCTCTGGTACAACAGTGACCGAATGATAACATCATTGCAGCTGCTACTGGAGAAGGCACTAAAGCCTTATCACAAAAAATACTCGGTAAGCATGATGCATTCAATGACTGTCAAGAGTGTCAGTGTGGTGTCTACCAATTCAGAATGTCTATGCGGTGTGTGTGTGTGAGAGATGTATACTATACATTATACTCTAGAACCAGCTAAAGATGCGGTCAGCCCTGTCTGTAATCCTGAGTTCCCTCACCAGTGTGGTGAATAGCAGTAGCAGCATTGAATTCCGCACGGCATGCTTGGACAAAATGAAGGTAAGGGGAAAAAAACACGAAAACCAATCCTAAACTAAGATAACAATCATGTAAAAAGTTCTGTGCTGAAGAAGTTGAGCAGCATAAAGTTTGTATCTCTACCTCAATCATGTTAGCTGGACTTAATAACATGCATGTCTCCAGGCAACAATAGATCCAATTTAACTGGCTATTGAAATTCATGAATTTAGCCCCACAAATAACCTGCAGGAATCAAGACCTGGGCAGAAAATTGTCATCTTTTTCAAGGAAAGCAAAAGCTCTCTGTGGCAAAAGAACAGCCATTAGAAGCAGAAGGGCTCAATTTGTGCTCAGCTTGACCTCTTTTAAGTACTTGAGCAAGTTAGGCTCCATTTATTCTCTACTTGACCACCCTCCTTAAATATACTAACTCCATCATTGTTTCAGGTCACAGAATATTTTTACATTTGTGGCTGCTCAGTTGTAGTCGGTTTTATTTGGGCAGTTTTACTTGACACTTTTATTGATTAAAATATAGTCACTTTCAGTTAGTGTTTAGGATTCTCAGGGTGGATTAAACAGTTGTTTTTTGCTCTGGTCGGTTTCAGGTGGAGGACACCCATCAGCTGTCCATCTCTCTTGAACAGTCTCTTGATATCATCACGGGCCGTCGGTTTACTCCATTTCACAGGTGTAACAATAAGAAGGCAAGTTCCTTTTTCCTGTTTGACCACCATCATAGGTGTGGTCATCATAAACTTTTACAAGTCTCACCTTTCAATGGATATCTTAATCATGTAATCACTGCAGTCACCATTCCTCGCAACAGTCCTATCTCACCTCTACTGAATCACTTGGCCTGAAGTTTCCACTGCCTGTCCTTTTGCCTGTACTAGAAGTGAAAGCAATAGTCTGGAGTACTTCCAACTACAGTCCTGTTGTTTGAGCTTACTGAGTGCCGTTGGTTAGAAGGACAGAATGTGGGACAATATAGACCAAATAGCACACCTACAGGTTAAGCTGACTGAATGGGGCCATGGGAAGTTAAACTGAAGTGATCTTATAGTCTCTTTCAGTCAGTGATAGCTGCCAGTTGGCGATAGCTGCCAGTTCATTATTCAGTCTATGCTGTACCATTCTTTCTACTGATAAGCCCAAAGTGAGCTCAAAGAACAGGGATAAAAGTACTTTGGACTGTCACTTTAATACAGCCAGTTTGCACAGTCACTGTGACTGCATACCACAGATATCGGTACTGGGCAGAGTGGAGCAATAGCAGGCAGTGAGAGAGTTCATGTTTTACACTCTTCTCTTAGCCTGAGCTTGGAGCTGGGGACAATTCTTCACCTCAGAAACATGAAGAAGAGACTCAAAGTAAGAGAGCATTTTCTTGTTCACCATTCATCTCAATGAGCAAGACCCCCAAATTGCCCATCAGTACTGTTCAAGGGCAATAAGTCACAGTGTTCCTTTGCAAGGTGTAGCACTCTAGAGTTAGAAAGTAAATGATACCATTGTATTCACGGGAGCTTTTTATCATTTATCAGCCTGTTTATGTCTATTATATAGATTCACTTTTTGTATTGGATGTTCAGTACAAAAGAGAGAGTCTGAGTGTGTGTGTGTGTGTGTACGTATGTGAAAATATTTAGAAAGAACAGGTCAAGCTGTAGATTCACTGAAACTGTCATCTGTTGCAGCCCAAGTCAAGAGAATTGAGGAGAAAGACTCTCAGGCCAGACTTGTGTTGTGCGCTGCAAAAGGCAGCAGACAGCCCCCTCTGCTGATGAATCACCTCTCTGCAAGCAAAAATTGACTGAGGCGTCCCAGGTCCAAGAAAACCCGCTTATTCACCTGTATCCCAGAGCCAGCTCAGTGGCTCTGGAAAGAGTACATGATGCCTCTGATTGACTTGAGATTGTGAAACGTGGTGCGAGTTTTATTAATATGCTTTGTCTTTAACCTCCCCTTAGGAGGACTCTCAATGGATTCAAGCAATAGAAGACATTTCTGAATGGGACTGACTCCAACAGGGCTGATATAACTGTTACAGTACATGGCAAACAATTGGTTTCAAACTAAGAAAGTAGAGACTTGTTTTCTTTGAATGTACATTATGTTATGTTAACAATCTAATATGTGTAGTGTTACATGTAGTCAAAGATGTAGTACACATGTAGTAAAAGTCATGGCACGCATCTCTCTGTGGTTGTATTAATATTCAGATGGATCCATTGATTTCATTTGTCACAAAGCTTAATCTTGTCTGAGGTGACAATAAACAAATTGGCGTTTATTGGTTGTGCTATCCTATGTGCCTGGCCTATTTAGATTAATCAAAAGGGGACATATTCTTCATGTGTCTTTGGTAATTGTTTTACTTAAGTGCGCTCTTTTACAACGACGAAATAAAATAAACACTTTACTTTCTTCAGCAAGCACACCAAAGAGCACACTACAACACTTGTCATTTGATGGCAGTAGTGTGCGCGTTTCGTGTCTATGACGTATGTTCCGTCTGCACCAGAGAAGAAGACTTTTTCGCGGCAATCTGAATTGACAAGGAGCCGTCAGTTTTTGTTTTTGTCAGGGTATTGCCGAAACATCAAATCAAACTATTTTAGTGCCTTCTTTAATGTCTGTTTTAGCACTTTATATGCAGTTGTTATAGAAGGGGTGGTTATCCGTCTAGCAGATGTTGGCGGCTTAACGTTAGGTAACGCGGGTTTAGCTGACATTAGCAAGTTAAGGTTGCCTTCGTGTCCAACATATCGGTCAGATAAAGTTTGGAGTGGTTTGTAGAAACATTTGTAGATTGGACTTGTAGTTTGGAGTTAATGAAAATACCATGGCGATGCCAAGCACAGACCAGATCAAAGAGGAGTTGGGGATGTTCGATGTAGCCTATGGAGATGATTCAGTCCTGGATAAAAGTAAGTGTAACGTTAAGTTAAAAGTTCTTTTTCTCACCACGATTGGGTAAAGTGTGAAGTGTCCCATGATGTAACCAAACATGCCAATTGTGTTTATCTCATAACGTTACATGCATTAGCTTATAACTTATAACATAAGCTTATAACTATTGCGGCATTTGTCATGGTTAACATTCTTTACCTTCTCAATGAAAGTTTGTTGATACAAGGGTTATATTTGTAAGGATTTTGTTGTAAATAATAGGCTTAGTTGTTCACGTTTGAGTTAAGTTGTGGATTTACCCAAGCTAACTCGAGCACTGCCTTCATACGCAAACACCCAAATTTGCTCTGTCCGCTGCTTTGCTGCTTAGTGGTGGAGCAGTGTTTGTGCCACCGGTTAAAGGGGGATGACATCGTTTTGGAGTGGGTTGCCTTCAGCACCACCAAAGGAGGTCTGAAACTGAGCCCGGACAACCTAGAGCAATTTGAGCATGAGGTAAGAAGACGGCAGCTTTAGTCACCATGTTTACATTGAGTTGACTTGGCTTATTTATATTATATTTATATATTGGCTGCCATGGCTTATTTGTAGACACTCTCTGGAGGTTATGGAAGAGGTGGGATTACATAGGGAATTTTTCAGTAGCCTTCCCTATTCATGCCTGACATGACTTGTACATAGCGAGTCTTTGAGTGTGAGCTGCACAAAATATGACATTTCAGCACTGATCATTTGCCCTGTGTACTCTGCAGGTTTTGAATAAGAAGAACAAATCTAAACAGGCTGCCAGGAGAGACGACTCCTACAACAGAACTCGGGACATCAACTCCATTCAGGACCTGTATCCTTACTCACTTGGGTTCATAATACAGATGAATGTTTACATATGTCATGATGTGCAGTCTGTTGACCTCTTACAGCTGCTCATACATTATTCATAAATTGGCGTGTTAGTCTTCCTTGACTTTCTTCACCCTGCAGAATCAAAGCAGAGGAAGAGGAGGAAAATCTCCTTGACTCATACTCCACTCCAGGCAAGGTAATATCTGTAAAATATTAGTAAAAGTCTGCCCAATGTGTTTATTTCTTTCTTTCATTCTTTCTCTTGAAGTCACATTTTGTGAAAAAGAGCAGTAGTGTTGTCTGATGTTTTTTTTAATTCATGCTTTTTTCTGTGAAGGGTTCCCAGAAGCGAGCTCTTACGACACCCGAGCACCCCCAGTCCAAGAGGTCTGCTCGCATGACCAGCCCAGGGCTTCTCCTCTCTCCTGCTAGCTTCTCCCCATGGTAATAGAGTTTGAAAGTACACACACAAACACGTACAAATGCCTCAGGTACACACAGTATACAAGTATACAAGTGTGTAAGTCCTCTGTTGCACACTATTAGAAACTCAATGTATATCCTGTTCTGTGTAAACAACAAACAACAGCACAACATCAGCTAACAAATGCAAAATGGGCCGACTGCCCAAACAGGCTGATTACCCGTAATTCTTATTTGTTATTATTTGCTGTTTATTCTTCCCCTTCATCCCTCCTCTCTCTGCAACTCTGTCTGTGTCTATTCAGTGCTACACCATCCCAGAAATATAGTGTGCGCAGCTCACGTGGGGAGGTGGTATCCACTTTTGGAGAGGTGCAGGACCAGCGCTGGAATGGCCAGAAGGGTCAAAGGGCAGTGAACGTCCGGCCGTTGCTGAGCGGAGAGGATGCGCTGACCTCCACCTACAAATACATGTTCCAGCGGCTCAGAGACGTCCGTGACGGTGGGTCATCACCGACCACACATTTGGTGGTGTTCTATTTTGCCCATTTGAATCCAGGATCCGTTTAGATGTAGTTTTGTTGTGGTACATAGTTAGTTTTTTGGTCCACCGAAGTAATTAAGAGTGCATTATAAGCAGGTACTGTATGTTGACATTGGGCCTCATTCACCTCATTCAATATCTTCCAAAGAGTTTTCTTAAATTAGTTCTAGTTTCCATGAAAACAAGATATGAATACATGTTGAACGCCAGAATCTTCATGAAATCATGAATCATGAATCTTCATGCCCAGTCTGATCAGGACAAAGGGATGGTCTGACTTACATTTCTGTCTTGGTAAACATAATCTTAATCATTTACGCCTACTCCCTCCCTTTTCATGTTTAATCCAGTGTTGACAGAGAAGATTGAAGTGTTGGGAGAGGAACTGAAGAACCATTTCAGCATTGAGGAGTTCTCCCCTGTGTCCTTGCCCGCACAGGTAGCTTAACACCTGGGTAGACTATATTCAACAACAATGCCTGAAAGTTCCATTTCATTCCCAAACTACTTCCACTACATCTGTATCACTTCAGACAGCCATATGAACTACTGAGAAGGGTCCATCTGGACTGTTAAAGCAACAAAACCCAGTTGGAATAGCCATGACGCTAAAACAGAGACACTTATATAGGAGGAGACACATCCCTAAAAATCCATCCCAGAGAAATGTATTGCGGCAAAGAACGCAAAGATGATGAAGTCAAGAAACTAGAAGTCCTGTCCTGCAGTGAAAATAACCCATGTGTGGAAACCCGTGTGTGTGTGTGTGTGTGTGTGTAGGACCAGGTGACGGTATTGGGGCAGGTGTGTTGTGACAGCAACGGGAAGCTGAATGCCCAGTCTGTGCTCCTGGAGGCAGGACAGGAGCATGGCGGGAGGCAAGTGCGGCTTGACCTGTCTGATCTCCGGGAGTACTCCCTCTTCCCTGGACAAGTGAGTGCGCACACACACACACAATCTTCTTCTACAGGATATTTTATGACAGTTTGACTTCAATATGGTACCAGTTCAATTGAACAGTAGTCTCTTTCCTCACTACTCCATCGTCTCTCTGTTTCCTAGGTGGTCGTCATGGAGGGTATGAACACAGATGGACTCAAGTTTATGCCATCAAAGTTATATGAGGTACATACTTTCCCTTCAGATACAGAGTAAATTCTGTTTACACCCTCTACAAATGTATCTTAATGTTTCTCAGTGATGATGTGGCTGACTCTGTTTGTTTGACCTCTAGGGCGTTCCTCTTCCATTTTATTCCCCAGAGGTGAAAGAAGAACCTGAGGATGGTAAGATGTACTTCAATAACCCCAGCATGTCTCTGAGGAGACCAGTTCATTCATACGTGAAGGTTATCTTGAAAAATAACTGAGTTCTACAGTGCACACAGCCCTTTTCCTTTAGATGGATTCTACTTATTAAGTTGCAAATGGCTAGAGAGGTCGGCGTCACGTTTACAAGATGATGCTTTTCATCAAATGTGAAAAAGTTGTGTGTTTCGCTGATTTGAAGAAATGAAAGGAAATGTTGGAGATGCTACTCTTTGCTTCTGTTTACTTATGTGTGTTTCCTGTCGTTGCATTTGTAGAGTCTGAGCCAGTGATGGTTTTGACTGCCTGTGGTCCCTACACTCCCTCTGATAGCTTGGCCTATGATCCACTCATTGACCTGATAAATGTGATATCCAGGGACCGCCCTGATGTATGCATCCTGGTAAGAACATCAGGACCCTCTCTCATGGTGGATTTTCCATACTGATTGTACTGACCAACAGCATTTGTTACCTGTAGAAATGAAATAAATTGAATTACCATTCTATCTTTTTTTTTTTTTTTTTTACAGTTTGGGCCATTCGTTGACTCGAAACATGAACAGATTGAGGTAAACCCATGTTTGTTTAGGGATGGGTAACGTTTGGATTTTATCGGTACCTGTACCAATACCAGTACTGCTTATCAATCACGGTTCTTATCAGTACTCTTATTGATGCTTCACTCTGTATAATTGTGAAAACACAAGAAAAAAAATCTTAAATTAAAAATGGATACACGTCAATCATTTAGTAGGTAGGCTATGTATGTAAAAGATTTGGAGAAATGGCCTAATAGACTATTTTTGTTGAACCGTCATAGGCTACACTTACATTTGAAGCGCAAAGAGGAAACAGTTTCTCTTGACTCTTTACAGTTCAATGAAGTAAAGTAGGCTAACATTGGAATATTTGGAAACCAATAGGCCATGTTAATTGACAAAATAGAGGTAAAGAGGCACATGTCATTCACTTTAGTATTTGCCTAACACAGGACACTTCATTTCTCCTGTAAAACTGAACTAAACCAAACAAATTGTTTTATTTTCATGTGCATGCAGCACATGTGGGAGGGGGGATTCATTGTTATCAAGTGGTGACACATCAATGTATGGGAATCACTGTGTTCAAAGTTGAGGCAGTGGTGCATTCTGAGCTTTGAAGATGCATGCATTGAGTAGTCAATACTTTACAGTACTCCATGTGAGGAATTGCAGTCTTCCACAGGCCACAGTCTTGCCGTATATTCCACAACATTTTCACATATTTTACTAAAGTGAAGTCAAAATTGTTTAGTCTCCACTGAAGCCACACTTCTTTTGAACATCACACACTCTCTTGTTGTAGTGTGCTACGTGCTGTGTCTCCAGCTCTGCGGCTTTTAATGACAGGTCATAGATTTTGTCATGACGCAGATCCCTCCTTTCCACACAAACAAGTAGAAGGGCTTGATATTGCAGACGCAGTAAAATGACGCATTAACAAAATACTGATAGCAGTATCATTTGTAGAGGAGCTTGATGATGCATTGTTACCGACAAAGACATGAGCCAGTATCAGTATAATGGCAGTTCTCGATACCCATCCCTATGTTTGTTAATTTATTTGTTTGATGGTTTGTTTTGATCAGATCCCTGTTATCTTGATGTTGAATTACTTTGCTTCTTGGTTCTTTTTAACAGAAAGGTCAAGTGACCGACACCTTTGAGAGCATCTTTACCAAGTGTGTGAACAGTATTGTGGAGGGAACAAGAGGGTATGAGCTTTCATTTTTCATTTAACATGTACATATCATTTCAAATGTATAAACCAGCATGTTTACATGGACAGTTAAGATGTGCTCTATGTGTTATGTATCAGAAACTTCAACTTTTTTTACCTCAATTATTTCTTATACCTTCTATCTTTCTATGAAGAACTGGATGCAAGTTGGTGTTCGTTCCATCACAGCGAGATGTTCATCACCACTTAATTTACCCACAACCCCCTTTCACATTGCCTGACCTCAGTAAGGAGGACATGGAGGTTAGTTAAGACGCATAGCCACAGCAAACATATCTCATCACAAGCTAACCTGGGGACCTTTATTGTTTGGTCATTCCTGTGTGTGCTGATCTATTTTTAGTAATTGAGACGCATGTTACTGTATGAGACAAGAGAGTAAATTTAAGAGTTTAATAGTTTTAATAAGAATACATTAGTATGTATTTGCTAACACTAACCATGAAGTTCCACAGAGTTCCATGTAATGTGCACCAATTAGGGTTGTAAATCTCGAGGTGTTTTCACACCACACCTAGAGCTCACAGTGAAAGTTCTATTAATCAGAAGCTGCCACAGGTTGCTGTCGTTGTTTGGTCAATCCAATGATGCAATGTTTATTTTTTTATATGTATGTGGTGACAAACAACAGTGTTAGAAAGAACAAAGAAAATGAAGGAACAGGCTGATAACTGCTAGTACTCATGTGGACGTGCGTCATGACAAGGCTTAGGTGTGTCACTCAAGCTTGATGTACTCATCAAAAACATTAACTTTTTTGTGTGTTTTACATCTAGCTGATGCACTTCACTCAAAAATGTGTTATCCCACAATGTCACCCCCATTTTCTGACACACAAATTTGTTTACTACATCTTAATGTCTCAAAAGCTGCCAATCAACATATCAATGTCACTTATCTGTCAGTTTATCTGATAGTATTTGAAAAAAATTTATTTGTATAAAAAAATACACAAAGCCATCGTATTGTAAAAATGATGCTGCACAGGCTCCACATGACAACAAATTTGCATATACTCATGAACTCAAGCGGTGGAACTAATTGCTAATTGTTTGGGGTGGGGAGTATTGAACAGAGTTTTTTTTGACTAACAAGATGATGTAGAAAAGATAATGCAAATGATAATGTAAAGAACTGCAGACAATTATAACTTTAATATATTATATATATTCAGTTATTATAACTGAAAATGTTTGCATGTTTGAAGTAATGTGAAATCCTGAAGGCATAATTGAGGAAAAGGATATTGATGGCCTTGTGAGCTCCATCTTATTCTCTGTCCCTAACAGAGAGTTAGCTTGGTGCCCGACCCCTGCACTTTGGTCATTGAGGGTGTGACCTTTGGTCTGACCTCTACAGATATACTGTTTTACATGGGAGCCGAAGAGATCAGCAGGTAAGGTGAAAAACATTGGTCTCAGTGGCCATACACATACACTCACCATTCCAGCCCAAAAGTGCTACATCACTATATGCACTTACCCTTGCTTTATCAGTTAAGAATCAGTATTAATATTAGCATGTAAAATATTAGTCTTGGCTTCTTGGCTCCAACTTAACAATGTAATTTCAGTGCGGCTGGCTCTGACCGATTCTCCAGAATCATGAAGCATATGTTGACCCAGAGGAGGTAGGACCCCTCACACACACATCTCAAGATGGGTTGTTATGAAGTTAATTGAAGTATATTTGCATGTTCCTTAGTCTGATCTGTCCTGTCTGAACTCCTCTCTGCCCCACAGCTACTACCCGTTGTACCCTCCCACTGAGGAGATCAGCATGGACTACGAGAAGTTCCAGCTGTACGGCCACATGCCTGTCACCCCTGACATTCTGATTGTCCCCTCAGAGCTCCGCTATTTCATCAAGGTAAAAAAAAAAACAAAAAAAAACTTGTAGGCCCTTCCTGGAAACTAGTTAGCATTAGACCCTTTGCAGATTACATAGTAATGCCAGTGACTATACATAACCAGGCTTCCATAGGACAGTTTTGCATAGGCTAAAATTTGCAATAGCCTCATCCTTCATCCAAGATAGTAAACCCATCAAATTCTTCTTGTTAATCTTACTCTAAGGTTGTCACAAATTAACATAACAGTATTGTGGTTAAAAGCAAACCTGTTAAATCTTTCCTGATGTAATCTTTATGGTGATGTTCTCTTAGGATGTGATTGGTTGTGTTTGCATCAATCCTGGACGTCTTACCAAAGGACAAGTAGGAGGCACATTTGGCAGGTTGCTGATCCATAGAAGAGGTCCAGACGCAGAGGGGAAGAGAAGAAGTCCCTGCTTATCTGGACAAGTAGTGAAGATATAAAAATGAAATGAAATAAAAAAGACTGTACATTTGTTTGTCATGTAGTTGAAATATAACCTAAATATTTGGTCCCTCAGTCTAAGTGTAGACACTGGGGGAGGCATTTTCATAGTTTTTCTTGTAGGGTCTGTGGTTTGTAAAATCTATAGCATCACCCAAGATATTTTTCTTGTATCTGTATCTAAATTATGGTCTCGTGTTTGTCCTTATACTCTGCTTTACTCTGCCTGATTGACAATTTTGTTGTATGTAGAGAGTTATGATTAAATAATTTTATAAAGCGCTGTTTCCATGGTATATGTTTAACCGGCAAAATTGTATAATTTATTTTGTATGAGAATGCGTAAATATTTTTGCACTGCTGTAAAAGGGAACGAAAATACTTTTGTATATGAAAAGACCAAGTATATAGGGCTTTTATTGTGAAAAATTTCTTTCCCGGAAACCGTAAAAACAAACCTGCGCGCGCGCAGTCGCGTATCAATCATCGCAAACATTCGACTGACGAATATGGCTGCGGCAGTGGAGAGTGTCGTGAAAGTGTGAGTTTTTACGTTTTATAAAACTGAAATGGTTTGTCTGTGACATTTGCATAATACAGAGAAGTGCTGATGTAATTAATAATAGTTGTAAAATACCGTAAATGAGGTTGGCCTGACGAAGAAATCCTCATGAGTAGGTGGCTATCAAGGCTGCTAACTGCGCCTGAGTCCATTGTTGTTGTCTTTGAGCGCAATGAACATACAATTAAATACTTAAAGAAAATTCAAGCTACAAATATTTTTTTTGTCATGAGTTCATTGTAGATCACGAAAACCAAGTTACTTTCATCGTCTGGTATCTCTCAAAAACGACAATGTTTTTTTTTTTTTTTTTTTGGTCAAAAGAGTCCTTTCCTTCTCTGGTGTGCATGGATAACCGAGAGTTGTCCGCAGAGATGAAGGAGCATAGCAGATGATGTGGTTGACTCCCTCCATTTATAACCGTATGTGCCTGCTTGCTTTATCATGGACTTTAGGCTCGGTGAGCAGTACTACAAAGATGCCATGGAGCAGTGCCACAATTACAACGCCCGCCTGTGCGCGGAGAGGAGCATTCTCATGCCCTTCCTCGACTCTCAGACAGGGGTGGCTCAGAGTAACTGCTACATCTGGATGGAAAAAAGACACAGAAGTCCAGGTCTCTCTCTCTCTCTCTGACACACACACACACACACACAATATTTATTCGTCTGTTATGTATCATTTTAATTAAAGACGATAGTAAGGCCTGCTAGGTGATTTCATTTAGTTCAGGGTGTGTTCATTGGTACGAGTAATGGAGTTGTAAGATAACTACCAAACCTGCCATTCACGTAAAATTAACTTGCACATTCTCGCATCACAGGCAATGTGTCAGCCATCTCAAAATGTGATTTTATTATTATTATTATTATTATTGCTTTGCTATGCTATTGCCAAGTGTTGCTTGACAGTGTCATGTTTTCATTTTGCTAACTCAATGGATTGTAGGCACAGCCCCTGGGCAGCTGTATACATATCCAGCTCGTCGCTGGAGGAAAAAGAGAAGGGCCCACCCTCCTGAGGACCCTGCTTTGGTTTTCCCACCTCTGAAAGCTGGTAGGTTAAACCTTAGCCTGACCATGCCTTCCTAGCACTTCTGCTTGATTATCATCTCCCTACAGTGCTAGTCTGGATTTGATCCCATTGAGCTCGTTGTCTCAGGAGGCATTTCAGCTTGTCCCATCAGTGAACAGAGGGAGGCGTTGAGAATGCAGAGCTAGAATGCTATCAGTCAGGGCCTAATCCAGTCTTTTTAAACTTAAACACCTCAAGCAAGCAACTGAATCTTACTACCGAATGTCCAGTCCCTCAGTACGAAACAAAAGTGTTGAAGGGTCTGGTGGTTTTATTACCTGGATAGTTAAACTGGTGTATTTCAGATATGGCACCCCATCCATTCTATATGTGGCTGCGGTAGTGGGTCTGAGTTTCCTCCTCTCACAATGTCATTTGTCCATGCAATCCTGCAGCCTTCTACTGCTGTGCTGTTGTAGAAGGGTGGACTTGGAATATTTAGGCTCCACTGCTGTGTTCAGCAGCAAGATCCACCTCAGGATTGCATGGATTCATGGTGTAGTACTGAGACTATAACTATGTGCCTCAGGCAAATTACAAATTCTCAAGAAGTTGATGTCGGCATTATTGAAATGTAATATAGTTAAAAATTTTACCTTAATAATGTTCAAAAAGACTTTGAGAAGACTTAATGTCAAAATAAAAAAGAAAGAAAAAAATGTAGATGCCAAATGTAGGTTCATATTATGAAAAGATAATGCAGCAAAAGATTCTGGACACAGAATCACTTATTTACATTTCATTTATTATCTTATCGGTCACCTTTATTTAGAGTTTGTTTTTTACACTTAAAGCCTTGTTTTATGGTCATTTATGATGAAGTACAATGGTTAAGATACAAATTTTGACGAATGCCTGACATGAAACACACTGAGCAGTCAGTAATATTCACTGATACGCTGACACAAAAATCATTGCAAAGTGTGACTTCAATCATTACTTGTATTGCTATAAACTCCTAGGCGGAAGGATACAGGTGTGAGGAGTTAAAAAAAAATAGGTCCACAATTGAGAATAGATGGTCAAAAACCTGTTGGAAACCACACAGTTTGCAGCAAATTTTGTGTCAGCATATCAGTGAACATTTATGACCACTCAGTGATGTCTTTACAAACGAAAGTTTAATGCGTTTTAGAAAAGATTGCAGCTGTGCACCTATGCAGCCATTCTGTTGGTGGGGGAGTTCTACAGCAACAATCCAAAATTCTCGGAAGAGAGGCATTCATCAAAATTTGAATCTGTGTCATCATAAACAATCAGAGAAAAAGGCTTTAAGTTTAAAAAACGACCTTGTCCTTTAACATTTAACACACTTTGTGTGAATTCCTTAGATATGATTTCAAGCAGGTAAGCCACAGGAGCACTGTGAACATTGAGTATCCTTGACTTGTGTGTCTCATTCTATCTACAGCTGAGCTGGAGTTGGGCCTGAAGAAGGACGCAATGCCCCCACTGGATGGCAGCAGCCTGGAGGCCCTGCTGAAGGGGGAGCCCCTGGACAAGAGGGGACCCCCAGAGCTCCGTGGCCCAGAGGAGGACACCAGTGTGGCCGAGATCACCGCCACCCCTAGCCACACAGGTTCCACCCGCATACGGAAGGTACGGAGATGCACAGAGGTGTGTTTGTTGCATGTAAAATATGTGTATAGTGTGTATAAAATTATTGTGAATTGTGACTGATTGTCCTGTTAAAGTCAGTGGTTACAGTAGTTGTAGTAGTAGTTCCGTATTGACCCGAATATAAGACGACCACCATTTTTCAGACAGATTTTTTGGGGAAAAAGAAAAAACAGTTTGTAGGAACTAAATTTTGCCTTGTATAGTAAATTATTTCATTTTAAAAGTTGGCAAATTTTTTGATCATTATTATAAATTAAAGCATTAGATCAAGTTAATTAATGTGGATAAATTTGTCACATTTAAATTGAATGACTAAATTGAATGATTATTTTTCATGAAAGTGAAAACAATATACTGTAGGCTATCTATAAGGTAGAAAACCATGTGCATGACCCATAGAGGTCTGCATAGAGGCTACAGCCTTGCGTGTCAAAGGAGTGTGTTGGCCGACTGCAAGACACTCAAACATAATGATGATTGGCTTCTCTCATTTCCACTGCACAGTGACTGATTTTCAATTTTTCTTTGCAATGGTAACATGTGTTGGCATGCCGAAAAACACTGGCGTTTGCTCAGCATTGCCTATGTGTATGAGTGAGTTTTCCTTAGTTTGATCATAGACTACAGCTGAAAAGACTGTGCAGGCACTGGGCAAGACTCCATTGCGCTGCATAGGAGACTTCTGTACCTTGAATATGATCGGATATAAAGTGCCGGCTTTGTGCGCATTTAAACATCGTATCCCGAATATTATCAAAACTGGGTCAAGGGATACTGAAGTGCATGTAAACCAAGTTATTCTTTTACACCAGTCCAGGCTATTTTTGAATTTGTTTAAGACAACCTCTTACCTCTCCGTCGTGTGTGGCAGTTGCATGCCAGTGAGATGCAAAAAAAATATTGTTGCCGTTTTTTTTGGTCTAGTCCACAAATATAAGACTGCCCCCTTTTTTCAGAAGTATTTACAGGACAAAAATATTGTCTTATATTTGGGCTAATACGGTGGTAGTAGTAGTTGTTAATCTTGTCTCGTCTAAAGCTTGTTGGGTCCTTGAGAGAATTGGACTCGAAGAGGACTAGATTTTGATGTCTAAGAAGGTGTGAAAACCTTGTTGCCCTGCTCTCCTACTTTCTCCACAGAGGATCCTGGATCCTGAGGACTATCTCGATGATTTGGATGATGAGGACTTTGAGGATGAGACCCCCAAGAGAAGGGGCAAAGGGAAGTCCAAGGTAGGTGAAATACCAGCCAGATCCCATTTGGCATCTCTGTTGTGCATGACGGAGTGTGTGCTGTCCAGATGCTGGTTTATGAGATACATGGAAGAGTGCCACTGCTGTGGTTCTGCAAAGAATCTTAAACAGGCACCATATGGGCATTGCAATGATCTGACTGTTGAGCACTGGAAGTCTGCAACAGTTTCAAAATATTTATAAGCCATGTTGTGAATAAACCTCACCTGTGTACTTGTATTGACCACACCTATGTATTAATCTTGGTTTGCTACTTATTTAATGAGAATCAGATCATGATTTCATGAGAAAGTAACATTAAGATGCATTCCCATGGACAGACCCCCTGTATTAACCTCATAGATGAAGAAGTACATACCGTATTGGTCTGAATACAAGACAAGCCCCCACCACCACCACACACACACACACACACACAAAGAAAAAGTATAGTAATGTAAATTATAGTTAAAATAGTAACATTTTAAATTATAGTTAAAATAGTAAATATTTTATTTGAAAATGCTGGTGACGACTCATTGGAAAACATTTTAAAAGTTAGCACATTTTTATCATTACTATAAATTAAAGCATGAGATCACATTAATTAATGTGGATAAATTTGTCACATTTAAATTGAATGAATAGTAGGCCACCATATGAATGATAATTTTCCATGAAAGTGCATAAATACACTGTATGCTATCTATAAGGCAGAAACCCATGTGCTAGAGGTAGTATAGGCTACAGCCTTGTGTCAAAGGGCGGAGTTAGCCCCGACACTCAAACATAACGGTTGTAAATTGTAAATCACTGATGTTTGCTCAGCATTGCCTATTGGTATGTGTGAGTTTAACTTAGTTTAATCATAGACTACTGCTGAAAAGACAGCCTCTCCTCGAAGTCTGTGCAGGCACTGGCTAAGACTCATTCAGTCACGCAGTGACAGTCCCCGCATCAGAGACTTCTGTATCCCGATTATGATCAGATAAGAATGGATAAGCTAAGTGCCGGCTTAGTGCGCATTTAAACTACATGTTCTGAATATTTCAAGGGATCAAGGGATACTGAAGTGCATGTAAACCCACTGGAGGTGAATTTTGAATTTGTTCAACAAAATTACCTCTCCATCATGTGTGGCAGTCTAGTCCAGGAATATAAGACGGCACTCCTTTTTTTCAGAAGTATTTACAGGACAATTATAATGTCTCATATTTGGCCTAATGTGGTATTGGCAATCAATGTATTACTAGGGGAAATGACAGGTGTGTGCCTTGCTGATGTGACTTGTCATCATTGTGTTCTTAGGGCCGTGGTGTTGGAAATGGGAAGAAGAAACAGGATTCCTCATCAGCAGCCGCCCTGGAGGATCGAGACAAGCCCTACGCCTGTGACAGTGGGTTTTCCCTCCTCACTTTCAGTGCTTTGCTCTCAGCTTAATCTACTAGTCGAATGCGTTGGATTTTCAGAGCAAAAAAGTTGCCACTCCCCAAAGAGTTAATCCCTTGACCTTTTCAAGTTTCAAGTGTGCTGCGCTGAACTGCATACCGCAAGACTAATGCATGGATATGCCTCACTTTCCCTCTGTGGAAAAGAAAAATGTAGAGGTTTTTTCAGCGCCTGCTAGTGCAAATTATAACTTCTTTTATTTTTCGCTTGAATAAATCTGTTTTGCTTCTTTTGCAGTCTGTGGTAAGCGATACAAGAATCGGCCAGGCCTCAGCTACCACTACACCCATTCCCATCTGGCAGATGAGGAGGGGGAGGACAAGGAGGAGGCTGAGATCCACACCCCAGCCCCACGTGAGGAGACCAAGAGTAAGTAAAGTGGCCACACCTCGTTCTCCGGGTTTACAACCTTTGTACAGGGTTTTCTATTTTCATTACTTCAATGGGTTGCCTTGGCATTCAACCGCAAGTCATTACCTGCTTTCCTGCTGCATGTGCACAAATGTTGTGATATTCTAGTTTGCACAATTACTGGTAAATGATTGTATATTGACAGTTTTCCAGTATTTTCCACATACAATAGCATGCTTGCCTGTGTGACTTTTAATAATTCACTTAGAAGTGATAGTGAATGTGATAATCTCTTTATATTGCAAATATTGCACCAACTTGATTTGACAGCATTTTCTTGATAAATGACTCGAGTCATTTAGGAAGTGTTTTTCACGGTGAAGAGAAAACGGTCTTTGCCTGGCCAAGACTAATTCATATGTTTGGTGTGCATAGCTCCTAAGAAAGGACCTAATGGACTGGCCATGCCCAATGATTACTGTGATTTTTGCCTGGGGGATTCCAACATGAACCAGAAGACTGGACAGTCCGAGGAGCTGGTGTCCTGCTCAGACTGTGGACGCTCCGGTATGGTTGACCTCTGTCTCTGTCTACCATTTGTCCCCCTACACTTTCTTTCTCTTTCTTTCTTTCTTTCTTTTGACTGTTTCCATTCTGTTTCATTGTCATCGTCCTCCTTCTGTCTTTCTGTTTTCTCTCATGCTGCCTCTCTATCCATCATACACCATCTGTCAGTTGTCTCTATTAGTTTCACCCTGTCTTGTCCTTCAGATTTTTCTCTACATCTCATTCTGATCTCTCCGAAAACACACACACACACACACACCCCACACCACCGCCACTCTTTTGTTGTGTCTTGTCGGTGTAGTTCACAGGAGCTCTGGCTGTGTCAAGGTCAGGCCATGATTCCTGCCAGATGGTGTAATTCCAGTCCTCTGTTCTCCTAATTGTCATTCATTCATCTCGCTCTTTCAAAGCTCATTTTACCCTTTTAATGAGAAACACAGTGATGGATGGAGCCAGAAACCGAGGGCTTGATGGAGAAATCACTCCCTCAGCAGCATAACTCATGTAACATAGCGTTTATAGATGCCTCACTTGGCCCCGTGAAGTTCTCCTTGGCCCTGCTCCTATGTTGTCTTCTGTGTGGCGCCCCAGGAATGAGCCCCTGACCTCTCATGCCTGCGTGTGCATCTGCTCTCCTGCAGGTCACCCGTCCTGTCTGCAGTTCACCCCAGTGATGATGGCCGCCGTCAAGACCTACCGCTGGCAGTGTATCGAGTGCAAGTGCTGCAACGTCTGTGGAACGTCTGAGAACGACGTGAGATGTTTAGCCTTGGTTTGGTTGTTGATCACACACAAGGTGGGGGGGGGGGGCGTAGCATAGCTGTAGCGTAGTTGGCACAGAGGGAGGTGCTGTAGCGTAGCTGGCTACAGCGCTCATACCATGCATGAGGCCAAGTGCCCACGGGGACCCAGGTTCGAATCCGGCCTGTGGTCATTTCCTGAAACCAAACCCAGTCCCGTCCCTTCCCATTCTTTTCCTGTCCGTTCTGTACCTTCCTGTACAAATCTCTGCTTCCCATAAATAAGTATTAATAAACACACACACACACACGCACCCACACACACAAAAGGGAACATGAAGTGACATGAGTGCCCAGTGTTAGGTTTGTTTTTTCGCCAATTCAATGACATGAATATCCCCATTGTCTCCCACAGCAGAGCAATATTAGGGCTACAACAGTTTATCGATTAGTGATCCACTAATCTGTGCTATTATTTAAGAGGAATATCACAGAATCAAAGATTGACCTTCTTACACTAAAATTGTTTTGGAGGCGTTTGAGCACATAATCTTTGGTTTTAAAAATGCTGATTTTTCACCTTTTTCTGTTATGGATACATTATCAACTGAGAAAATGATTGTTAGCGTTAACCGTGATGAATTTCTCCATCTGATCTGCAGTGTGTTTTTGATTCCTTTATTATCATTTCAGGACCAGCTTCTGTTCTGTGACGACTGTGATAGAGGATACCACATGTATTGCCTCACACCTCCCATGTCTGACCCTCCTGAAGGTACATCATCAGCCACTAAGACTCACACAGTTGCACAAACACCAGCCTTTCATAAATTGTCTTTTAGCTGATGGAATCATATCTAAGCTTCTACCATGTAGTTGTCAGAACATGAAGTAGCTTTTGATTGGGAGTCCATCTGAACACGTCTGCAATAAATTAGGGCAACTGATTTAGGAAAGTACTGACAATACGGCATATTGGTCTCATTCCCAACCCCTATATTTAGTACTGTAAAAGGATTAGAAGTAGTTTGTTTGCATGTGTATATTTGTTTCAATATCTACTGTATGTGTTTGGTTAAAGCAGGGTAATAAGTGTGTGTGTGTGTGTTACAGGGAGCTGGAGTTGTCACCTGTGTCTGGCCCTACTCAAGGACAAGGCCTCCATCTACCAGCAGCCTCCACCCGCTCCGATGGAGTAACCTCCACATCTCACCCCTGTGTCCACAGAACCACCTGAGAGAGCACACTGCTTCCACTGCACACCCTCTCTCTGCTTTCAGTCTCTCTTTCTCTCATACACACACACACACACAAGGGCAGACACACTGAGACAGACAGAAACAGTGTCACACATTCATACACATTTATACAAACACACACACACACCCTTACCTGTGTGTACAAACAGGCTCCTGCCATGTCCGCAGAGAGACTCGATACAACATCTTTACTTTGCCTGTCACCTCCATTCCAGCATGCTCTTTCTGCATTCCACCCTATAGATGGTTCCATCTTCTTGCATGCTTCTTACAAATATCACTAAGACACTAACCAGCAATGAACCTTTCTTTTCATCCTTTCATTTTTTTCCCTTCTTCATCTGTGTTACAGCATAGGGGGTTTGTAAAGTGAGTTGATAAAGCTACTTTATTTTATTTTATTTTTTTTGTTTTAATGTATTGCCAGGATTCTGTGTCTTATGCAGGTCAAACAAAAAAAAGAAAAGGGGAAAAAGGAAAGGCCCAAATGGTTTGGACGGCTTGTGGTGGTTCTCTGTAGTGCAGTGTATCAGATATATACATCTCTTGTAATGGTAAGTTAACTGTTTGATGTCAAATGTGATTATTATTATTATTATTATTATTATTATTAATTGCAGTAGTTATTCCTGCATCTGCTGGGTATTCTGGTGCCAAGGTCCTGATGATCACCAAAAAGAATCACACAGTTCTAACTATGTTAGAAACATACGGTCATAGTTTTTAAGAACTCACTTGAAACTACAAAAGATGGTTCTCCGTTTGAGGTCCAGCTTAAAGCATGTCTTGAGTTTTGATACACTTGCACGGCCCTCCTCTCTAGAAGTGTCTGTGGAGGGCAAGTCTTTTAGTGAGATTTTGTATGTGATAGACGATGTCTAGCCAACTGATTATGCCTACATATAGCAAGCACCGTATCACATTTGGTTTTTCTCATTTTTATTTTTATTTTTAGTGTTTTCAGTTGTTGTATATCATATTTTTGTATTTGTTCATGAAAGTAAAGGAATGTGTGTTTGTTTTTTGGTTTCTTTTTTTTTTTTTACTTAGGTGTTACCTTTCCTTCTATTAAAGTATTCATGTAACTGAGAAATATGTCTCATCTTTTTATAACATTTTGCAAACTGAAAAATATGTTCACAAAAGAATTGCATGAAATAAAGTTTTAAAAACTTGGAGTACCATTGTCCAAAAATAGAACAGTTGTAATATCTGTGTTCATCTTAAGCAGTCAACATTATATGTAAAATAAACATGTGCATACTCATTCTGTATGTTTGCAAAAGTTAATTATTTTATACAAGTACTCCAACTTTCATGCTACATCAAAAGTCCTTCAGGTTTTGTCACAGTGTTTGGATCTGTTTCTCACAGTACAGAAAAGATGCTCAGCTTCAAAGGAAAATTCCAGACTATTTCAATACAGACCCGTTGTTAGAGGTCACCAAATGCTGGAGAAGAAAAATAACATTTGGCACATCATAGACTGAATAGCAAAGGAGCATCTTGTGAAGTTGGTGTTGACTACTGTTTCAACAGCACTCTGTGATCTCCAAGAACAGGACTACAGGATGAGCTACTCCAGAATTTTCCTTTAACTTCTGTTAAACTACTACAGTTAAGTGCTTAAAAAAAACTTTTTGACACGTGCCCCCTGTGCCCCTACAAGTCATGACCTGGCAAGATATTCGACAAGCTTGGAGATACCACATATAGGAAGTGGCCAAGACTGCCATGTGATACAATTTGCACTACTGGCCTAAGGACCGCAGCAAAGACGTCATTAAGACAGAAACCCATACAGGAAGGCCTCTTGCTTTGTTGCTGCCCTGGCAGGTTCTTTAAACAGTGGCATCCATCATCGTCCACAAAGGCACTGAAATTCTAAGGAGGCTGTGTGGTCCAGACACACATCTGAAACGTTCACCTGGTCAGCCTACCCCAGGTCTCACCCACCTCTTCCTCCTCTTCCGGTTGTGCGTCCACCTGCACAACAGCAGCTCCTTGAAGGTGACACGAAAGTGGTGGTTGCAGAGGGCATAGCAGACAGGGTTGACGGTGCTGTTGACGTAGCAGAGCCAGTAGCCCAACTGCCAGAGTTGCTCGGGCACACAGCTGCCTCCGCAGAAGGTGGACACCAGCACCATGATGTTGTACGGTGTCCACGTGATGATGAACGCCAGCAGGATGGCGCTGAGTGTGCGTGCCGCCTTACGCTCGCGGATCAGCGAGGAGCCGCGCAGCTTGCGAAGCGTTCGCGACGCGCTGCACGTTTTTGTCGCCGCCACCACCGGGAGGCATGTGGACTGAGGGCGGACGGGCAAGAGGGTGCCACGCGCCCGGTGGGCAACAGGACGGTGCTCGGGTGCCGAGTGATCCTTAGTCCCTTCAGCATTACTCAAAGCAACCAGCGGCATCTGCACATTCCTACTAAGGTCCTCATTGTTGCGGTTCCCGCCAGTGACATCCAGGCTGGTGTTGCTGCCGCGGGTGTAGCTGCTTTGGCGGGTGGAGGACCTAGCGTTCCTCTCTCTTGCACCCCTCTCACCCTTCAGACAGTGCAAGACGGTGAGCCAGCAGCCAAGCACATTGTTTTCCTTGCTAAACCCATCTGGTTCTGTGTCGGCTGGGGACTGGGGCTCTCCAGAGCTACTGGCATTGCTGCTGCTGGACTGGGAGAACTGCTGCCCTGACGCCTAAAAAATCAAGCATTTTAGTTCTTTTCTATTCAGTTTGTGTTAAATTGCAATGCAGAAATCATTCAAGTAATGTTATTGCAATATCTTATTCAAATGATATAATTCATCTGGTCATTTTGCTTTGATAACCTCTGGCATAATTATATCTCCATTTGAGTGGAGTCACAGAGAACAGAGTTCCAACATTTCCAACATCAGCTTTGTTGTATTTGTCATATGTGTTAAAAATGTGGATCAGAAATATTATTTCCAGTTAGTTCTAAATGGCAGTTAATATTTCTGCAAATGTGATACAAGGTTACTATTTGCAGTTGTGAGATGCACAAGGTGAAAAGTAAGTAAGTCCAAAGAATCAGTATAAAACCCTTCACAAAGTGTATTATGATTTATATGCTGGTCACCTGTGATGTGACAGCCAGGGCTGTGGTCACTGTGCCGGTAAGTCCAGCTAGCTGCTGTGAGCGACGCTCCGTCTCCTGGTAGACCCTCCAGTACAGCACCGCCATGATAGTGACCGGCAGATAGAACGCCGCTATGGCTGTGACAAACGTAATAACCGGAACGTAGAAGAACTGAACCGAGCAGTCTCCTTCTGGAACCTTCCTCTCACCCACGATGCCCTCCCAGAACAAGATAGGTGGTGCCCAGATTATCAGAGACACACCCCAGGCCAGGGCGATCATAATGGCTGCTCTCTTTGGGGTCCTCTTAGCTCTGTAGGTCAAAGGTCGCGTGACGGACAGGTAGCGGTCACAGCAGATAGCCAGCAAGTTCATCACAGAGGCGTTGCTGGCCACGTAGTCAACAGCCAACCAGACATCACAAGCGAGGTTGCCCAGCGTCCACTGGCCAATCAGGATGTAGGTCGTGTAGAGATTCATGGACACTGCCCCCAGAATGAGGTCGGCCACTGCCAAGCTCAGCAGGAAGTAGTTGCTGACTGTCCGCAGGTAAGCGTTGACCCGAAAGGAGATTATGACCAGAAGATTCCCAATGATGGTGACAGCAGACAAGGGTCCCGTTATGAGGAGGATCAGAACCATCTCCCAGGTGAGGGTGTGTGGAACTGGCGCAACTGTGGCGTTGGATTGGTTATAAAAGGCCTGAGGGGGACGTGCAGAGAGGTTCATGGGGAAGGGGGTGGAGGAGAGGGGTGACCCTGACGGACCAGGTCTGACAGACATGCTCATGTTGCCAGCGGAGATGGGTTTCCATCACTGCATGGCGTCATATGTGGGTTTGCTGTCCTCAGGTCCTCTCCTGGTAGCTGATGGAGACTGTCGGGAGAAACAAAGGGAGAATAAACCTTCACTTTCTATGCAGCCTCCTTGTCCAGTTCCATTTATGTTTGTCATGTAGATAGATATTAGGCTCTAACTAGATACCTCATTCAGTCAGTGAAAAGACTGAATATACCTACAAATGGTATACGCATATGGAAATGGAACTGCCACAGAAAAACACTTCAGAGACTGGTGCCATTGGTACTTAACAATTCCACTATAAGAATTATGCAACCTGTCATAATTAAGTCATAGCAAATAAGATATACTACAATTGTTATACTAGACCATATACCAGACACTAGCTAAAAAGATATGAAATATTTTGCTCTTTGTTAGTAGTTAAAATTTAAATAACATATTACATTATTATATCTTGTCCTAGGATCAAACAACACAAAGGCAGCTGTGTATATGAAATCTGACATCACAAGTTTATTTTTTATTTGTTATATGTTTATGTTTATTTATTTACTTGTTATATGTCAACTAAACTGTCCTTTCATATGTAATACTGAGAAGTGTAGTGTTGCATCATCTTTTAAGGTACTTGCACAATAAACAACATTTGCAGGATTAATGTTCATAAAACTTTCTGCCAGTTCCACAATTTCCAGACAGCAACTGACTGACTTTAGATAAGGGGTGGCCAAACTTTTCTGTTTGTGAAACACATCCTAAAAAATCTAAGCTGCCAAGAGCCTATGCCTAGTTTCAAGTGAAAGAGCGACTGCAGGCTATCTAATGCTACACTATTTAATGATATTACAGGCAAACATGTCACACTAGTAATGAAACTATGATAATCGATGGATATGTAATAATACATTAATTATATGTACTACATCTATACTACATATTATTGTAGTCCGCATGAAAGAGAGCAGAGGGCCGCAATTGGACCCCAGGCCTTAGTCTGGCCACCCCTGCTTTAGATCACGTAACGATAAACAAGAACTGATGTTGTTTGTTGAAGTTTTTTGGGGGAGTGTGCAAGCATTTTAAAGCTCTGATAACAACAAACATGATTTGGATCATGATGACTTAGTGCTCAAAGGGACTTAGAGTTAGTGAGGTGAAAAACTACAGCTGTGCATTGACAGGAGCTCCTATCAGACGAAGGCTGGTGTTCAGTTCAGTTAATCATTTTTATATAAAGATAATAAATATCTTCATCCTATTGCATTAGAAAAGTTGCAGCCTATGAAGAGCCAATCAAATGTAGCGAACTCTGATCCTCTTAAAATATCCACCATCCTTTCTCTTAAAACACAACCAAAAAAAAAAGAACCTTAGACATCTGACAGGTGAAATAAATCATGTAATGCTAATATCATTCAGTAAGCCGCAAAGGCCGACGCAAACACAGGATGTGAAACTACAGTAAGTCTCTCGTGATAGGACTGCATACATACAGTACCTGAGTGATGTTTGATAGTGTTTACTCAAAACTGCTGTTACAGACTTATAACAGATGACATGCAGGGCAAATGGACCGTAAAAACCAAAAGTCAATATCGTGATACTCATGTCATCTTAGTACAGTATGTTGCGCTCTCTTCTGCTGTGGCAACAGCAAGCAGAAGGGAGTCTGTGCTCGTCATCCTAGCGCATTGTGTTCTTTTACATAACCTTGGAGCCGTGCTGTATGTTTTCTGAACAAGAACACACTGCAGCACAAAGTCTTGTAAGTCACAGGGACACTGGGACTATATAACAAACTGTGCTCAACTTGGATATTTTAATAAAACTGTGGTATGTGATGAGTGACAATGTTTCACAAGTTTGTGGTTCAGACTTCAAGAGAGTTAACAGTGTGAAATCACTGCACTGTTGGGAAGGATTGAGTTATTTCAAATGTATAGTGTCCTGATTATGTTTACACTAAGTCCACACTATACTGGCATAACTTCACAAAGTCAACCAACAAGATGACTTGCCAGCGATAAGTTAAGTGTGCAAATATTTTTACAGTGTGTTTAATAGCCTACTGGTCTAACTGTCCGCAGCCTGTCTATCTAATTGGTTGGCAGTGTTTTTAAAGTGAAGTTAGGGCAAACTGAATATAAACAATCTCAAGGATGGGGAGAAGGGAAGTTTATCTGCACAGTGCACAGCAGATCCCTGCACACACAAGACGCCTAAGCCTCCTCAAACAGACATGGCCAAGAGGTCCACGGATGTAGATCCTCATCTCAGACCCGGTGACTAAGCCTTGGATATGGCCATGGCGTCACCAAGTCAGAGGGACACAGCAAAAGAAAGTGGAGCGACTCTTGAGAGCTCCACCTTCCTTGGCAAACTGAGTGAAGTCTATAGAGGTCAACTTCAAAGCAGTAGAGGGTGAAACAGTGCAATGAATTTGGATTAACTTGTGTATGTCAGCTTTCTCCCAAGATCTGTCCATCATGACGACAAAGATTGTTATTGTTTGCTTATATCATAAATCTTTGTACAGGTAATTTGTTTTGAAAAAGTATTTTGGAGCTGTTCTTCTTGTGTTATTAACCATGTCGCATCTGTGAACCATCATCTAAAGAAGTATTGTGTCTCAAAATCTAAATCAAAGCCTCATGCAGATTTCAGAACCATGATGCCTGACAGCATTAACACAGGCTGGCCCCATGGAGTCTATCCCACCTCCTGCTATTACTAATTGAAGCCATTTTGGAGACGTTTTCAAGTTGTAACCTTGACTGTGCTGAAATAATCACTTGTAATCAGAACAACATTCCCAAATATGGTAAAGGTATCCCTTGCTCTGTCATGGGAGTTGAGAGTTTGAGACAGAGTATGTCTGACATGCCACATATTTTTTCTTCACCAGTAAATGGATGAAATAAGACTAGTAATGAGACTATCCCAGAAATATCTTAATACAATCTGCAGAATTATGGAAAAAGTTAGCAGAACGTTAAATCTGGGTCATCTTTATAACATTGGCATAACATTGTTTTAATTAGAATATTGATTGTGATAATAATTACATACATACATAATTAAATGTATAGATAGGGATAGGCAATATATAGGACACTGAAAGCATAATCTACATACTAAAGCAATTTCCAGGGGTATATGACAGTGTATTTTGGTCCCGTTGAGGGACCGGAACAACTTTGCACAGAGGTCAAAAAATAACCGCTTTTACAACAGAGGGGCGCCTATTACGGTCATTTTTGTGTCTTTCTTTCATGTCTCCAAAATTGAGTCCAGAAAGTACAAAACTACCTCGAACCAGTCTCCCGGACCATTTTGAAACAGTTTATACCATACCATGACAGCCTCGAATTATACAGGCCTACCAGAACGTCTGTAACTGACATTCAGTATCCTATCTATTTTCTGTCATCCGCCAATATAGGCAACAAATATGTAATTCCGATGAACTTTAAAATACTGACCTGTCAGGAGGACTCTGTGGGGCATGCTTCCTTCGTTTAAAGATCCTACCACAGTGATAACTGGAGTTCACGCAAACATTAATCCATTGTAAGGAAACGAATTTGGTGTGCAGCCAAAAGTACGAAGTACACCGCTCCCTTTCACGCTCACGAGTGTCTTTCTCTCTGGCTTGTGTTGTGATTTTTATCCCCGGTGATTGAGGTGCGGTTTGTTTTTCGAGTATACAGGTGTGCCAGCAGTCGTGTGAGCTTTACGCCCTCGTGCGTGCGCTTATCAGAAGAAGAGAAACCCCCAAGGAGACGACAGTAGCAGAAATCTCGGATACTCGCATCTGCCTCTCCCCAAGCATAAAATAGGCTAGACCTTATTTATTTATTTTGCTGCGCAACTCACTCAGTTGTTTCTCTCCTTAGTCACGGTGTTTCATAATTCCACACAAATTGTCTCATAGCATACCAAAATAAAGAAACAACTTGACTGTCCCTTTCATCAGGCCTTTTGAATGACCTTGAACTAGGCATACATGCTCTACTTTATTTATCTGTCCAATTTTAACAGGCCACCACTGTTTGTAGGTAGCCTACACTGTTGACACCAGTCGAAGTGTTCTCATCCTGTCAGTAGTCATATATGTTTAGATTTACACATGGACAGAGCAAGGCCCTGCTAAGGACGACTAGTAAAAAAAAATATATATTCCATATAAAGATTGCCAGCTCAGTACCGACTGTGTCTCACGATTAACTTTTTATCCCCTTAAAGAGAACATGCTGTGGATTTGGACTGTAGCATAGGCTGCATTGGTAGCAAAGGCTGCTTGAATAATCAGTCAGGGAAGTCTCTCTCTCTCTCCTTCTCTCTCTCTTTCTTTCTCTGCCCCCACCCCCCTGCCCTCCACACACACACACACAAGAAAGAATGTTAATTTTTTTTTTTACAGCATCCAAGATTTGATCTTCTCAATCACATTCATATTACATTTAAATTTCCTGAAGTCTAACAGGCCTAAATTCCATTTTACAGAGTCTAGTTTTTATGAAGATGAAAAGATAAAGATGGCTTCATCCAACCATCTACACTTATGGGTATCCCTTTTTGTTCTGTTTAGATGATGAAGAACAGAAAGAGACTGGACATTTTGGCTACATCATTTCTGCTAAGGAAAAGGAAGTTATTTGTCACCATTTGTCTGTCCCATTTGCAATATTCTCAGGCTTATGTCTGCTGACAGACAATAAATAACATCACACTGTGATATAGTTCGCCTGAACTGTAATTAGGTAGTACAATTGATTTGAGACTGTAAGTCAGGCGGGCCTTGATACCCAACACACACCAGACAACATTCAGTTGTAAACAACAAACGTAGGGTGCTTCTTCACTAAGTTTTCTTCTCTGTCTCTCTCTCTATCTCCATGTGTCTCTGTGTGTATATGCATACTTGATTTCTTTGTGTGCCATCAACTAATGTGTAATCAATGTGTGTGTGTGTGTGTGTGTGTGTGTGTGTGTGTGTGTGTGGTGTGTGTGTGTGTGTGTGTGGTGTGTGTGTGTGCCTACGAGTCTGAAAAATGAATCAGCAATGGGTAACAAAACCCTTTTATTAAAAAGGTCCTCTGTGATATGCTACTTTGCCAGCAGAGAGCGCCTTAGAGACGTACAATACTCAGACCGCAGTTCGCCTAAGATTTAGGTGATGTTTAAGATCAGCGATACAACTCATCGGTATATTTTGACAGGTTATGAAAATAACATTTCAGTATTAATGACTGTTAAAATGTACTACGCATTCATCTACCCTATAGACTACAATCAGAGAAACTACAAGAAAACACGCTTTGCGTTTGGTGGTTGTCATTCCTCCCGACTTGCCGTAGAGAGTTGTTAACAATGGCGGCCGCCACAGATGTCCACGTAAGAGTATGTGAGCAAGAAATAATCAAATATGATTTGGAAATTAAAGCGCTAATTCAGGTAAGGAATCTTATCAGGTTAGTATACGCCGCACATGTTCTTTCAAGACCCTTTGCGCACGAGTTGGAGGTGACAAAAGTGCTTTATTTCAAAGTTTTGAGCAGGAGTTGACTTGGAGTCAGTCGGCCTATAATTTGTGTAATTTATCAGGTAATATGCATGTAGTGAATCTTCTCAGTACCTAAGATAATATGGTAATTTAATGTGATGAGGAAGTGCAGTGTTAGAAATAGGGAGCTGTTTAAGCTCAAGGCATGTCCTGAATGGCACGAATGCAAATTATACCAAAACAGCTGATAGATTACTAGTGAGTATGAAAGTGACGTAATGTAAACTGGGAGGCTACAACAACAGGGTGATCTTTGACTTTTCGAAATGTGATCTACACGTTTGACGATGATTTTGTTTATGTAGACTACCCTGACGTCTTTTCTATGATTTGTAATTGTCTGCTAATTCATGCACTCCGCCCCTATTGACTTCAGTGGATAAAAGACAATAAGCTACTTTATTATTATTTCTTTATAAAGAGATACATTTGAACTTGCCCCGCCTAGGAGGACTATAGTATACAAGAGTAACGTTAGGCTTAATGCTACATCTTTTTTTATTATTGCGTTGACCTGTGCAAGCAGTCATCGGATAGTCTATGCTTGTGCTGCTTATTGCCTTGTGCGCATCTGCGTTCGTGAGTTAAAAGCTACAGCGCTTGTTTCTCTGTGGTAGGATGTTGCTGAATGCATTGGACCTCAGAGTGCTTTAACCGAGCTCAACTGCAAAGTGAAAGAGAAATTCGGTCAACTTCGCCAGAGGATACAGGTTAGATGGAGCTTGCACCGAAGTCTAATGATAGAACCCATTAGGCCTATTTGGAGGCTTGGCTGGACACTAAATGCATATAATAAATTTTCTCTGCTGTTGGTCCTTTTTTAAGGATCTGGAACAATTTGGTAAAGAACAGGACAGAGACTCAGACAGGCAGTCTATGCTGAAAAAAGTTGAAGATCATCGCAAGCAAATGCTCAGGTTTGTTGTTCTTGGTCTAGTCTACGTAATTCTCTTCAAATGCCCACTTGGCTTTTCACATGGATTTTGTATTTTCTGTGCATTTCTTGTTTCAACATGCCTTTGCCAAAAACCACTGGAAAGAAACATTCTCTCAACTCCTTTGGATTTATGTGTTAATTTTTAAAAGTATAGATGCTTTGCATAATCTTAAAACATTTAGTCTGTGCTGTACTTACTGACAATCTATTTTTTAATCAATCAGGAAATTATTCTGTTTTTTTTTTTATTTGCTCCATTTGCAGTCTTAGCAGTTTGGCACATCTTGCTAGTTATCTGGTCGGACTGGAGGAGACTCAGTAATAAGAATAATATCACTGATTGTGTCCCACGTTAATCATAATAGTAGTAATAACAATGATGATTTGTATATGTTGTGAAGTAACCAAACAGCATGGAGAAAGGCTAACCTGGCCAGCAAGATGTCGATTGACAGTTTGGAGAAAGAGGAGCTGCTGCATGGAGGAGACACACTTAGACAGCGGTGAGTTCTGGCTGTAAGAGTAGAGTCGCAAATCACAGTCAAAGTCCACATTGCCCAGCAAAGTATCGGCCTATTTTTTTCTTGTGGATCACAGACAGCATTAAACATATGAAACTCCAGCCAGAGTTTTGTGCATTTGATAATTTAATATGCAATTGTGCATTTTGAAATTAATTTTACCTATTTACTTGTAAAATTATCTGCAGCAAAATACATTCATTTTGTTTATGTGTAATGGAACCTGAACATGACTTTTTGCCATATCTCCTATCAATAACATTGACTGCACTGACTGTCTGACATTTAAGTTCTCATGTAATCAAACACAAGTTTATGGTTCTAGTTTATTTGCGCATATTTGTGATCAGTAGTCTCTCTCATTGCATCAGCAAAATGACCAAAGAGGGTTTGGCCCAGACGTCCAGTGACATCACAGAGAGTCTGATGAGCATTAGCCGCATGATGGCCCAGCAGGTGCAGCAGAGCGAGGAAACCATGACAACGCTGGGTAAGTAGTCTTGCCACTGTCACAAATTTCCTTACTTGCAGAATTCCTTTACTTTCGCACAAACCTCCTGTAAAGACATGCCCACAAACTTCAATTTCACAATCTAGACTCATCTCACAATTTCATCATTTGGAAAAGCTGCAAGTTATGGACGTTCTTATTCGTTTCTAATAAAAACTGAATCTGAATGACATGGCAACCAAAAAAGTATGGGGCAGAGATTTTTGTTTATAAAAACGCGTAATACCCGCTTCTACCATAATATCTACTAAAGAAGGCATTGAAGCTCGTCAGCACTAGGCCATCTCTTTTGCTATACCCCTTTTCCCCTCATGTATGATGAGGTCTAATACAGTCCAAGCATCTTTGCCATTGCAAAAGTTCAAGACGGTGATGGTGATGGTGGCTCAAGACATGTGAAATCCTATGGAGAAAGCAACTCAGCTGTGTAATAAAAAAAAAAAAATTATATGACCTTTACTTTAGGTTTACTAGTGTGAATACGATAATGAGATGTGAAAATGATTTGATCATGTCACATTCTGTGTAGTATTTATGGTTTTTTTCAACTATCTCTGCAATAAGAACACACCAGAAGAATCTCTCTGGAAATTTTATGACGGCTGTTTTACTCATGGTGTTTATAGAAAAAAAAACAGCCGATATGCAGAAAGAAGAAGGTGTTTTCTTTCTAATGACAAGTGCTCGGTAGATTTCGAAATCTAAATTTATTAGTGGCTCTCTGAAAGGCTCTGTAGCCAAAAGGGGCTACAACAATCAATCAATTAGATGATTAGCTGACCATCATTACATTAATTACCTCATGATTTTGGAAATAGTTTATTCGGAAAATGTTGTCTTTTTTTTTCTTTCAGGAAAATGCCATAGACTTATTATCTTTACTAGCCTGGTGGACTAGACTCACCTCACTCTGCGTAAAGAGTCTCAATATACATACATTAACTTCCTGGTGGGTAGACACTAACAGTAAAACTATTTATTTTACCTTCAATCTCTGTTCTCTGATTGAAAACCAAAGCCTTAGAAGAGGTCCGTGATGTAGTACTGTAGTGAATTACAATATTGAGCAGAGATACTACGGCAGGATTGGCCTGGCTACCTCTTCACTTCTTTACTGATCTTTATGGTTCAGGCCCTAAAAGACACACGCACACACACACACACACACACACACACACACTCGCCCGCCCGCCTTAAGGCATTTATTCGTGGATCTGAGGGCTCCAAGCTATGGGCTCAAGTAGGGAAATTTCAGCCACATTATTCACCTTTCAAGTGGTGTGATTATCTGCCGGGAGAAGGCTATGGGCCCAAAAGCCCCTGTCAGAGTTATTGTCTGGTTTCTCAATTAAGAATAAACAAATTGACAAAGAATGAGAAATTCGTATCTCATTAATAACAAAGTCGCATGCCTTCATATTGTACTGGTAAGTCAAATGTCTATAGACAAACAAGCAAACAAACTCTCTCCCACACACACATTTTGGGCAGAATGGAGATTGACTGCTTTCTCCCGCCTCCAGCTACGTCTTCCAGAACTGTTCAGGAGACCAATGAGGAGTTCAAGGCCATGACGGGGACCATTCAGCTGGGCCGCAAGCTCATCACCAAGTACAACCGGCGCGAGCTCACTGACAAGCTGCTCATCTTTCTGGCGTTGGCTCTCTTTCTAGCCACAGTGCTCTACATCCTTAAGAAAAGACTTTTCCCTTTCCTCTGAACAGTGTGCCTTTTAAAAGACCCTAAAGATGGACGCACGCACACGCGCACACACACACACACACACAACACACACACACACACACACACACACACACACACTATCCTCTTGTCCAACTTAACTCTAATCAGTCTGCTTGCTAAACTGTAATCTTGTGGATGCATCATGGAGGACAACAACTGCACTTTACCGCCATGTGCATCTCTATGTTTTTCATTTCACTGTGGAATGGAGGGGAGTATCTCAGAGACTGCGATGCATATTTTAGCGACCTAGCTACAAGCCCTGCAGAATCCATCAAGAACTGACCTTGTCTAACTCTGAATCTCCTTTCCTCTTCAAGCACATTACTGGACTGTCTTATCTGTCGATTAAGTAGTTATATGCTAGTAATGTTTACTTTTGGCTGTATCATTAACAGGTTTCTTTAAAATTTCAGCATCTTGTACATTGAAACAATTTTTTATCCCTATCCTAAAAAATCATTGTAAATGTTGAACACAAAAGGCAGCAGGATTGACTTACAATGTAATTCACTGGTACTGCCTTGCTCTTTCATGCATTAAGTGTTTTAAATTCCATTTTGTCAGCACTTAATTGTGGTAGGCACGAAAGTACACAAAAACTGACAGGAGATACAAGTTGGACTTTCTTTTGTATTCTGATTATGCATAATTATATAGTTGCGATAATTTATTATGTTTACCACTCTGCTGTCACTGTGATACATTGACTAATTGTTCACCGCCTAGATACCATATATGGCTATATGGTTTTGGGATAGTTTTGTTGTTTTGTCAGCCCCTTGAAAGTTAAGCCGTTCAAAAACTTAGACCCTAAAGGTTCCCAAAAATAAAGTCACCAGTGGTCCTCTTTTTGCCTGAGCTCGTCGGTGGATCTTCATCATAGTAACTGCAGTTTGTGGTGAACATTGTACACACACCCAAGGCATTAGCATCACAACCCAGAGCCGTGGGCCAAGTCCTAGCCAGATCAGGGGCAGAAGCTCTGATGTCCGCCTCTGAAGTCCTGTGCTCTGGACTGGGTTTGGCACAGCTCTGGGCCTTGCGAGTCATTTCAAAGGAAAGCTGGAGTTGAACTCAGGATCATTATGGCAGCAGTCATACTTGACTTTTGCTTTGACTTGGCAGTATGAGATGGTGTCTGCTGTAATCATAAGCAGAAAAAATGAAGCAGAAATCTCTGGATGTGACTGTTCATTCATGAAAGACTGTAGACCAAATAAACACCTCATCCAGAACGTCTTGCTTCATTTTTGTATGGGCTTTAAATGGTGGTAGTAGTTTTGTATATATTCTGTATATGTATGTAATTATACGAGAACCATCCTGACCTAGTATGGTGTCATGGTTATTTGAGGCGATGAGACTTGTGGGCAGCTTTGCTTGCCTGCCCTGCCTGGTGTGCGTTACACATTCTGTCTGCTGTCACAATAACACCTTCTGTCTGTCAGGCGCGTTTGTTGAGTTAAACTCCCTCCACTGCCTGTGATTCTGCATGGCATTAAGTTGGCAGCAGCCTCAGCCTGGACAGGCCTTGCTTCATCAGAGCCGCCTGTGCCATGCCCATGACCGGGGAGAAGCCCAGTATCAGGGAGGAGGGGGGTGGGGGAGGGGGGGTAAGAAAAGCTTCGAAAAGCCAGAGAGCCTATCACAATGCTTGGGTGATAGAGCGCCATGCGTCCCTGTCTTTCCTCCGATAAGACCCGGAAAAGCAGATTATTGCACCCCCTCCACCCCCCAAACTCTCTCTCCCTCTCGCTCTCTCTCCCTCTCTCTTTCACCCTGCACCCCCCTGACCCCCACCTCCAGCCTTGTCTTTCTTTCCACAGACGGCAGAGGACGAGGGAAGCTGGTTATTTTGGGAGCAACGTGGTCGCACTATCTGACTTGTTCTTTTCAGCACCTCGAGGGAAAAAAGGAGGCAGGCCAACGCTGGCGCTCTCGTGACCTTTCTCTCAACCCCTGCAATTGCCCCAGCATTTTCGATTTCAAATGCTGTTGCTCATCGCTCGGGCTTGGAGATTGTCTTTCCCCCCCAATTGAGGTCCTCTCACTAGGCCTTAGCACTTGGAACACCTTCAGCACTAGTGCACCACTGAGACGAAGCAGGATGTTTACTGTTATGTGTGGAGAGAGTAAAGAGATGTCCAAGCACCATATCCTACTCAGTTAAAGTGGCGCCAATTGTGTTCTACTACTAAAGGTTCAAGAACTCTCGACCAGCACACATACATCCAAGCAGTGGTCAGCAAAATGTGCTGTTCCTCAGTTGCACACACCATGAAGTCCAGTGTGTATAAATGAATTACACCAACTCGGATCCAGTTTTTAAAATGTTTCTCGGTGATGCCTTTCAGGGCATAGGGAATTTTAGGTTGACTGGGATGAGAGAAAGCAGTGTAGCTTTGTTTCTGCTTTTGAAGGATTTAGATTTTGAGATAATGATCTTGGCTTGAGGCTGCATTAGTGCTGCATTTTTTTTTCTCTTTTGGTTAAGATCTCTTGCATTCAGAGCGAACCCATCTTGTGGCGACAAAAAGGAAAGCTGGCTGTCATCTGAAGATGAATGGCTGGACATCCACGCCATAGAGACGCTTCGTCTGTCTGAGGTCACCTCGCTTCACTGTGACAAGCTGTCAAATCACCTTCGCTGAACGCGCTAAACATTTTAAAAGTCGTGGGTCATCTGGGCGTCTTCTCTATATATTTTAATGGTGCTATTGCACATTTTATTTGTCACTGTTTTTATAGTCTGTTGGAAATGTGTAGCTGACGGTGTAGCTTTTACTAACGAGAGTTAAACAGAGGACTAAAGTTCTAATATAGGCTCCTGAGCTACTGGGACTAAAAAAGTCTCGTTTGTGAATTGTGTGTTTGACAGACTATCGTAAAACTACTCAAACTTAACTCAGCTTTGTCTTTCGGGTTAGCAAATGAATGAAACACCGTAACAGCCACTTGAACGTTTTAACCTGACACTAAACACACGCGAATCTAGCCTGGGATTGTGTTAAATCTTTTTGACATGGGCTAATGTACAGATTCTAAGCAGTCATCTAACATGACCGATTTAACTAAATTACACCTACTTGACTTTGATTTAGAGGGTAATTAATTAACTTAATATTTAAATCCCCCAAAGAGAGCCTACGTTGTTCGTTTCGGTTGCAGCCTAAAATTCATAAAGATAACAGCGTGTCGAGGATAGCAAAATAATATTAATAAGAACACTATAAAAATAATTATAAGTATAATAATTAATGCATTTTCCTGTATAAAAACAGCTTACCCATGCTGTCGGGTTGAAATCAGTGGTCATCTCTGCATTGTTTCTGCTCTAGCATTCAAACATATTGCTATGTGATAACTAAAATGTAACCATTACATTATGTCATTTCATGTTGCATTGGTGAAAAGTATTTTTAGGTAGGAAAAAAATTCAGCCTGGTATACTGAATTCTTTGTTAAGGTTCACAATGTTTAACGGCTTATGGTGAAATCTGGTTTCACTGCTGATAGTACAACGATGTTTTCTTTTCTGCGCTCAGGCTAATGTAGGCCTATGTATTTTTATTAATTTCAAATATGCAATGCTGCTAAATTATAAATTTTACACTTACATTTTTTTTAACAAATTACACATTTACTTCATAATTAGTCAAATGTAGCGATGCTTTGTATACATGATAAAATTTTCTCATGCCTACTAAACAGCACACTGCAGCGATAAATTGAAAGTTGCCAGCCATTCAACTATATTCAAAGTTGTGTTTACATTTAGGTTTGGCACAGCGACTGTAAAATAAATTTTGTAAAATTAGGTTTGGAATTTCTCGAGGTCATTCATCATTGCCCTTCCTTTACATACTCACACATACATAATATAAACGCGCAGTGGAAAAAATCGAAATGCAAATGCGGTCTGTCTATAATCCTACAATTGTGTTTTAATAAATTCCCCCTCTCCATCCCCAACCAATAACAGAAAGCGGAAATGGACGTCACCATGTTTCATAAACAAAAATATCCAACACACGCTTGAGATAATACTGAAGCATTTTTTCTGACTTAAAATTGATATAGGAAATACAGACTTCTGTCACAAAAAGGCATGCGTAAAAAGTTCATTTCTTGGCTGGAGACTGCTTTGCATCTCAGGTGACTGGACAGTGGATCTGTCTCACCACGCCCGGATACCATGTAGAGATGACACGCCACTGTTGGACTGAAATGTGTTCTGGACGTTGTTGAGATCCCCTACTCCGAAATTCACGTAGTTGCTGTTGGTGGATGAGGGCTGAAGTGAAGGCATGGCACTTGCAGTGGGGTAGTTGCAAGTATAGTTTGTGTTGCACCCAGAGCTCGGGTAGTTACTGAAAGTTGGATAGGTGTTGTAAGTGAAATGGTTAATGCCCACGTTATATGAAGTGCTATAGGTTGATGCGTCTCCCAGGCATGGCTTCCCATCCCGGACCAGAACTGGTACAGAGATGCGCCTGGGTGGAGGGATCCCCACCATCTCCAATGTTTGGTCCTGGCGCTGTCTTTTGCATTTATAGCGGCGGTTCTGAAACCAGATCTTCACCTGGGTTGAGGTGAGCTTCAGCACGTTAGCCAGGTGATCTCGCTCGGGTGCAGACAAATATTTCTGTTGCTTGAAGCGCCGTTCCAGCTCGTAGACTTGCGCTTGGGAGAACAGAACCCGTGGTTTTCGCCTTTTTCTCTGTTTGGGACGGTCTGAGTCCTCGGGTTTAACATCTTCCCCTGGTTCATCTTGTGCAGGGTATAAATCTACTGGAGACACAGACCCAGAAAATAATGAGTAAAATCACTATAGTATTAACTATCAAACTGGCCCCGTGTGTTCTTTTTTATACTGTTTTAGAATACATGTTTCTTAGGCCATATTGTTTAGTCCACATTGAGGCCTAGGAGTGACGTTTAAAAACAGTTCGCTAATGTCATTAATTCTACAATTGTATAGGAAGGGACAATTCCAGTATTATAATTTACCATTATTATGTATAGATATTTCAGGACAATTATTTATTCATGATTCTTTTTTATATTACTATTATTTTTTATGAATTTTTGTGACGCATGTTGTGTAAAGTAGCCTCAATGTCATCTTTGCTCATGGCTTCGGGGTCGGCCTGATAGTTATGTTAGTAGAAATGAACGTATTTGCACAAGTGATTTCATGCACTTTCAGTAAAACGTCACCTTTTCGCTCTTTCTCTTCAAACGCCTCGTCTGTCTTTCCCTCTTTGACAATATCCATTTCTAAGAAGTTCTTTCCATAAAAGGCAGCGGCGAAGTTCAGCGAGGTGTTCTTGTTGGCTTTGGCGTCGTTGTCCTCTTCGCTGAAGAGAGAAACTCCGACTGGCATCTCTAGGAAAGGTTCCTGTTTGAATTTCGCCAGCATGCAGGAGGACGTCGGCATGGCTGTGTCCAGCCTTGGCGACATATCCAGGGACACCATATCCTCGTTCTGTTCTAAGTTCAGTATGTCTTTCACCGAGAAGGGAGTTGAAGTCATTTGGTTTGAAAACATAGCCATGCAACACTTCAACTTCAACAGCAATGTCAGAGCCAGCAATCTAGAAAAAAATTAAAAAGCACCACTTGGGAAAGAAGACCTCTTTTGTTTTGTCGAGAGGATCTTGAGAGCAGTGGGCATCTTCTCGGTCACCTCTTGATTGTAACTCTTTGGGGTTGTTAGAGTAGTGTGTTAGTGTGCACTGCTGATGAGAGGAGGGGCTAGGGTTAGCAAAAAAAAAAAAACGCTGCCCATCATTGGCTATTCGAGTTCCGGTGACGCCAAAAAGTAGCGCAGACGGTAACCTTACATGTCTATGCATGCAAGAAAGACACCAGGACTTAGCTTAAATTCTGTATGATGCCAACTTCTCCAATTGACATTCAGTGTTACTTTAAGACAAGAGTGAATTTTCGTTTCATTTTTGAAATCTGTATTAGGCTACTGACTGCTATGGCGTTTATAACATTTCTTTTTCAACGTTAGTTTCTGGAATGAATGACCTTTGGAAGGGATATTGAAATAAACAAAGATAGTCTGTTTAATGTTACTCTAAAGGTTAATGGTAAAGGTTAAAGGTTACGTTTGAACATCAAAATAATAATAAAACGCGAGGTATTATGGATTGGATTCACAGTTTAAAAAGCAATTGTGTGATCCAGTGGGGAAAACGAGTCTGAATTCCACTAGTCATTCTTACTCATGAGGAGAGCTAAAGAGCATAAATTAAATGTGTCACTCTTAAAATGTAAAAAAAAAATGTAACAAATTTTGACATTTTAGTAAACATCCTATTCATCTTAAACAAACTACGAATATGCCAAATCTTAATGGACAGAGTGCCTTCTGGTTGTGTGCGTAAATATGTTTGAGGTGCGTCTTAATTGTTTAATCCTGGGGGGAAACCAGGCAGACACGAGTCGCCGGGGATGAGATCTTCATCAGGAAGCAACAGGTTGGCGCTGCGGTGGAACCCGAAACCTTCAGTAACGCACTCAACTGTCTGTCCCCGACGGATCCTGGAGCCACAGGTTTACTTATCGCAACGTGATAACAGATGACAACAAACAAGGACCCACCCACGCCGAACTGCCGGGGAGCATGTTTGGCACTTCTTTCGAAAATAGACCTGTTTAAATCATTCAGTGTTGCACCCCAAATACAGGCCTGTCACAGGCAGAGGTTCACGCATCAAAATTCTGTGCTATTATCACCCTTTTAGAGTCACTATTGACACTGTTGTCATAAACTCCATAACATAACGGAAACATGACATGTATGGCAAACATTTTTTCTGTGCCCTGATTTTGCCCATACGAATGAAGGTCATTTTATTTATTATTATTATTATTTTTATTTATATGTTTATTTTTGTCCAGAACTACTGACATTTGAAGAGTTGCCATATCATTCTTGTTGAATTAAATTATTTTGGTCTATGTTGGCCTAATGATGACGGCCAATGTAGGCCAAACCTATTGGCTATCTGTGCTACATTAAAACGGTGTAAATTAGCAGGAAGAGGTCTAAGCTGCTGTTACTCATCGGAGATGATTGTGCAGACGGTTTCAGGAGACAGACACTATTATCGTTTGTTTTATCTACAACGTTTAGTGCTGCAGCGGAGTAAATGGTCTCCGTGTCTCCGTCCCGGAGTTTCGTGTTTATAGTTTTAAAGAATATTTGCACGCCTCGGCGCGGGCAAGGCCTCCGCTGATGAATGAACGTAAGCACTCCTGAGGAAGAGACAGTCAACACTGCCGTGTCTATCGCAGCAATAATTGGTGAAATAAAGTAAACGCAGGGCACAGCTTATGGAAACTGCTTTTTATCAAGATGATTTATGGAGCTTTCTACGCTTCCATTGAGCCTGCGTCACACACTTCATCGGCGGTGACCCATCGGTAGCCCATTGCCTACAATTAGGATCAGGCATTTATTTTAAACGACATTTCAGTAATAGGGTTTCTTTGCCTGTTAGAATACCTTATACTCATTTGCAGTAACCCAAAATCATGAAAGCAGTGACTGATGTAAAATGGATACGATTATGATCAATAGCATCAAATCATTTGGAATGTGCCAAACGCAGAGGAATTTTTCAGATAATGCGGTAGGCCAAATTAAAAATTATTTACTGACAGCCACATCAAATTGGGATGGCCATTCCAGCGGGCCGTTTTGAAACTTGACATTACATGGGCCGTTTGCGTCTTTCAGCAGCATACTCCTTAGTCAGATAAAGAGGCAGATACCGGTTCTTAAAAACTTCCTGTAGGACGACCTGTTGATAATATTGCCAGGCGGAGGGGTGAAATGGGTCGCGGTATGTTATCTAAATGAGTCTGTGTCCATTCCTGTTACCGTTTCGGAGTGCGCATTGGACGCCTAGCGTATTACCCAGGGCTGGCCTTTTTCCGCTATTCAATACTTGTCAGTCAAACGACCTAATACCTCGGCCATGGTGCTTGACGCCTACCTAATGGCTGCTAATTACACTCGAGAGATATATGACAAGACACATTGAGATAGCGAAGATCATTTAGATTGTGGTTTGCCTTAGTTGTGCTTCTGTAACTGACTTGTCAAACGATGAGCAATCTACTGTAGATTTTATGCCAGATTTTATGCTAGTCTTCAGTCATGTCAGTCTTTAGGGTCACATTTTGAATGAATAAGGCAATTTCAGGGCAACTATACGTTGATGACTAAAATGTGGAAACAACTTAAAACGATTGGTCGATTATTCTCAACGTGGAGAATTGTAATATTCTGTACAGTGCATACTTCAGCCATGGGACTAATTCTTTGTAAAGCAGTTACATAACAGCAATTCTTTGTGAATCAGTGATAGTGTTTTGTTTGTTTGTTTTTCTCAGATTTTTGGCAAATTAAACGTGTTGTCCTGTTTCCGTACTTGGATTTAGGCTATAGGTTTATTATTTTTATGAAATAAAGATTGACGTTCTCTTTTACTACTAATCTACATCTACTTCCCTAATGGCCTATGCATATTTTAATTGCATTGACATAGGTTTAATTAATGATCATTGACCTTTTAAAGAGGGAATAAGTTATGGACCTTGGGACTTTTAAAGAGGGATAAATTGTATGATCTAGTTGTATTAAGAGTAGGCTTAGTTGTGTTTTTGTGGGTAATGCCACTGGACAGACCTTTTGGAAAGCACCTCCACAGTAATTCATATTTTCTATCATATGACTCCATAATGGCTTATCTGCAGTGCCCTAACAATTTAGACTTGTATGGCACAAAGATGAAGGGCAAACAATGTCATGATAAATATTAAAAAGATGATATATATATATATAAGAAGGTATACATATATATATATATATATATACATAGATAGACAGATAGATAGATAGATAAATAGATATAGATATAGATTTAGATATGTGCACCTTTAATATTTATTGTATTGAAATGGATTTGAATTTAACATGGTTTGAGCTGACCACTAAAGTACTTATTACTTTTTTGCAGTGGACTTTTTTGAGAAAATCAACTTGCATGCAACTGAAGTTGGAGGCAACTGCACGAGAAATGGATAAACCAGTAAGAAAAGATCATCATGTTCAGTGGCATTAAACTGTAGATATAGGCATTGTAAAAAAAAAAAAATGAACCGCACAAAAAACAGAACCAGCCATTTGTTTCTGTCACGCTAAGGCTGGCTGGGCAGATGGTGATTCATCTGCTGGGCATGTCAGCTGTACATTGGCCTCCCAACTGTGCAATGATGATGTTCATAAGAGGTGAAGGCTGCTGTTTCTTTTATGCCACACCTGTCTGACCCATGTAGCAGAGTTCAATCTCGTCCACTAGTATCAATTAGGAAGCAGTTTTAGTAACCCCAAGGACAGACTTTACACTTACACATACATGCATTCACACATGCTCAGACGCACATAATGGTATACATTGCATCTCATTCAGACACTAATTGTTTTACAGAATGTCTAGATTAAGTTTTTCTTGGATGAGTACTTTTTTGGCACACACAGTTGAACAGTTTGGTGCACTCAGATAGCTAACACAGAAACTGCAGCTGTTCCCTCTTAGAAATGTAGTTATCTGACCTGTACATGTGGTATTCACAGTCCCACTATTAATGCTATAGTTCTGTTCTATTGGCAGTCCTGCGGTGCCTGCATGGTTATTTGTGTATGTTGCTAATATGGTGCATAATCATCAGGTTGTTTCTGTATATTGTTTGTTCCTGTTGGCCATTATGTACAGTATGAGGCCATGTAGTAACTTTGGGATTCTTGGATTTCTTTGTATGCTGTTTCTGAGGCTTTGTGTATGCCTCCATCTTGTGGCCACAGATATAATTGCTAGTTTATTTTCTCGATCAAGTTGGAAGCCTTCATTTTCCCATGTGAACAGAATTATGTTGTTTCACTGAAACAACTTGCTGGTATCTCATGAAATACTCCCCTCCCTCTCCCCAAACACACTCAAGGGTTAAAGTTCTAGATTTTACCACTGTCTTGTTCTTAAAGCTATGAGAATGACCACTGGATATATGTGTGTGTGTGTGGGTGTGTGCGTGTGTGTGTGTGTGTGTGTGTGTGTGTGTGTGTGTGGGGGTGGGGGGGGGGGGTACAGAAGATGTTGGGACTGTGCAATCCATCATCACTTAATTTGTCTTCCACCCCCTTCATAGCGGACGATGGTTTCTCCTCATCAGCTTGCAGCAAGCTTTGGCACAGGATCAGAGGGCTCGTCACTACATGAGGGGTTAGCAGGATTGCCCCCTGTGGGATATCTGATGCCTCCAGTCGATTAGACGTGAGCAACAAGCATGGTGGTGGTGGTGGTTGTGTGTGTGTGTGCATGTGTGTGTGTGTGTGTGTGTGTAGGGGGGTACTTTGGTTTTGTCTAGCGCCTCCGCTTTCTGCTGATGTCTGGGTTCCTGTGCTGGCCACTCTGACCTCGGTCAATTAAATGTGGGCACTGGAAGGATCAGGAACAACCAATGTGTAATTATATCATATTTCATATTGGGGGGGGGAAACCTCAGTGCCTAAAGACGTGCCATAAACTGGATTAAACCGCAGCACTAGTCTGTGTTGTCAGCTTTAAAATGGTGAGACTGAGGAGAAGTTATGAATGAGCACAGAAATAAATAGATATGGAATTTGTTTGGACATTAATGAGATTGCGTAAGGTCAGATTTAAATCCCTGTCTTCTCACCATGTGTATTTAAAGAAGAGGACACTATGATGAGTAATGTGATGTGGCCCTTGATGAGCGTCCCTTGGTGGCTTAAAGGCAAGTATTACGCTTGTGATGGGAGTCGGACTAGAGGCGGACTGGAGATGGATTGAGGCTATATTCAGCTTGGTTTTGACACTGTGGTCAGCAGGCTTCTCTGTCTCTGTCTAAAACAGGAACACATTGAAGACACAGTCTCATCTGTGGTTAGGCCATTTGGACACAGACGGATTCAGTTTAATTTGTGGTTGACAGAGGTCCAGCATGTCCATTTAAAATGGTTTTGTTTTGAATTCTTAATATCAACTTTAATTTTAAAACACAGAAACCACCGGAGTTGGCAGAGCAAATTTCATATTTGATGATGTTTCAGGAACCAGAGTTCCATTCCATTTCGGTATATTTCATAACCCTCAAGTCATATGCATCCAAGTAAGTAGCCCAAATATGGTATGAAAGCAGGAAATAATTCTCCTTCATTCATTTAAGGTTTGAGCATTTCCCAAACAGCTCTGTAGAGGGCAGCATGTGCTGACTCCACTAGTTGAGCTAAAACAGCATAATGTACACTCTCTCTCTCTCTCTCTCTCTCTCTCTCTCTGGGGGGTAAATCTTGTTTTGTTGATATATAAAGTCTCAAATAGCTAACTAATATAAAAAATGTTAACTAAAGTGTAAACCTGTAAGTAAAGTGATTTTACCGAGGTCCCGGAGCTTGTTTCTCTGACTGAAAACAATAATAGACCATATTCTGGAATTACCTGCTCTTTAATCTCCCACAGAATTTGTCATTAGTTTTCCAATTCTGAGACACTGAAGCACAGATGAGGGTGCAGATTTGCTCTTTTGGTAGGGAGCAGTGCTCCATACTGTTGAGGGAAACAGTAATGAATTCTTTCTGGTTATGGACATTCTGCTGAATAACTCATTTTGGGCTGCAGTGACAAGCAGGCCTTATATGGGGCATAGCTGGCATGGTGTTGAGTCGTTTAATAACAGAATTTTCCTTTTTGGGTGAGCCACTGATTTAACATCATTACTTTTACATGCAACATTGGAAATCTTGCGCTTGCTACCATGTATAATTTGGCTTAAGCACATTTTAAACACACACGCACTTACACTCTCCCTCTCTCTCTCTCTCTCTCACACACGCACACACATGCACGCTACACACACACACACACACACACACACACACGTTATAGTTCTGGACTGTCTGTTCCAAAAGATCATCTTTCCATTCTATCCAAATACCAATTATATATTTTTTTTACTTTTTTACTTACGACTTTGCATATATGTGGTGTTGAATAGTTTTGAAAAACAGTAATGTGAAATGCGTTTGAGTAGACCCGTTAAAGCAGACTGTTGGTCTGGCGTTTGGTTTATAGACATCAACGCCATCATGTCTTCATGGCAAAATTGACAAACAGGCAAAGTCTTTGAATTGCAAGAGCTGCTGTAAACTTTCGTCGTCGTCGTAGAAGTGGTTGGTAGGGGTTTTGCGGTACTCTCATTTGTGAGAGTGACCTCAACTATGTTCCATTTGCTTCAGAGAACTGACACATGTTGGGGGCTCATAGAGGCTCCACTCTGTGTCTGTGTGTGTGTGTGTGTGTGTGTGTGTGTGTGTGTGTGCCCTACCCCTTCACCAGCCCTCACTCAGCTTTTGGGGCCCTTTGTGTATTTTTGCCATTGCTCAGAGTGGATCAGAGCTTGTCGGAGCGGACTGGGGAGTCAGGTGCAGCGTGTTTGACCTGAGAAGTGGCAGGCCCTCCGCACATTAGGGCCCTCTGGGGCTTTGTAAAGCCTGTTTGTGTACCCTGGGCTCTGACAGCACACAAGCCGCTGCCAAAGGCAAGGAGTGCATGTTTATGACACAGTGGGCTTAGTCTGGCCGCGTGTGTGTGTGTGTGTGTGTGTGTGTGTGTGTGTGTGTGTGTGTGTGCGCTCACGTGTTGGTGAGAGAGAGAATTAAATTGAGAGAGAATTCTAGGAAATGTGGAGGAAAAAACAGCCCTGAGCTGAAAAGGAGAGCAGAGACAAGTCAACACTGGCTACACAAATATGATCTATATGAAATAAAAGCAGACAAACAACATAGAGGACGAGAGAAGTGTACACAAGATGAAAGACTAAGACTTTGATGAAAAATGTTTCTCTAAAGCCTAATTTATGGTTGTCCACATCTGTCAATATGCAGACACACAGAGACCTCTCCGACGTAGTAAAGCCTCTCCCACCAGCTTTCAAAGGATGACGTAGACCTCCCCAAAATGTCAACTATCCAATGAATTGACGGAGACTCTACGGATTGACTGGCCCACACACTTTGTTTTCACCTGGACTTGACTTCACCAGCCCATCATAGGTGTAGTTAGCAACATGCTAGTTCACAGTTTAAGCTTTGTAAATAATCCCAGACATTGTTTTTGATTAAGTGGGAGGATTTCCCAATTGTACTGTGTCTGTATTTCAATGCAGTTTTGAAATTTTGTTGGCAGGTATGTAAGTAGGTAGGTTCATGCGCAGAAGCATTGAGTTGCAGAAACCTCCTAAATAATGTGGTTGCTCGAAAATAACTTGGTTACTGAGTGGTGCTGTGTGTCTATCAGCAACATTCCCTAAAATGATTGCAAGACAAAGCAATCTTCGGACAGGTATGTGGGTAGACTCGTGCCACTCCAACCACACGCAACCCCACACACAACGGAGAACTATGAAAAGACGGTTCTGTGTGTCCGACTGTGTGTGTCCATAGTAACAGAGTTGGAGCACCATAACGAGACCTTAAGGCTTTCTCAAACGAGAAACGACTGGTAGTCAAAATGCTCCACGATGGTTGGCGCACTATAGACACCAGCACTATGTGCCAATCAAAGTGAGAGAGAGAACGAGTGTGGAGGATGAAGACGAAGAGGAGGAGGAAGAGTGTGAGTGCTCCCAAGATCATCTGAAACATTCTCCTGGCTCCGGTGTTCTCTTGCCTGCATCCCAAGGCCAGTTGCTGGGAGCCAGAGCCCAGTCATGCTAAAAGCTGGGCAGAGAGTGAAGCATGTGTTTGGCTTTCCCAACCCCACCCCCCTACACACACACACACACCACACACACACCCATCTCTCTCTTAGTCACAGAGTCACAGCTCTCCCCGAACCGAATCCAGTTCTGGGACCAGTGCAGACTGGCCCTGAGAATCATCCCTCAACCAGCTCTATTGCTGCATCCAACAGCAAGAAGCTTAGTGCTGGGAAGCATGCCTTTGCTTTTTATTCCTCTCTGTCAAATCCAGAGGTGTATTGCTACCCAGGAGGAATCCAAAAGCCAGTTGTGATCAGGCATGGGTCTGGCAGGCTGGGGCCAGTGAGTACAGAATCTTCATGCTGAAGCTTTTGCTTCTCCGTCTCCCTTGTTTCTTTCAGATGTGGAGATACAGTATAATACTTATTCTGTAGTGCTGGACCTGAGCCAATCCCACTCTGGCACTAATGTTAGCAAGGTTTCGAGCTGGATATATGTCAAGCAGACAGCAGCACCAAGGTGGGAGGTTCTAAGCCAAGTTTCTCGCTTCTTGCAGTGGATCTTATGCACTTATGTATGTTCTTTATGATTGATCTAAAAAATGTTCCTTTGGTTTCTCTGTGTTTTAAACAAACATGCTTGAATAGCGTTACACTATGGATCATACTTACATCTGCAAGTATTTTCATGACGTACTTAAACAACGATGGTTTCCAGAAATCACTGGAAAACCATAAAACAGGCTTATGATGCTTTTGAGATACCCAGGTGGAATTTGCACTAGGCCTGGTGCTCTAAGATAGATAGCGCTGTTCAGAGTGATACAGTCTCTGATATGGACCTGGCCTAGACTTTGCCCAGATCCGCTTCAGATGTGGACCAGCCTGTCCACCGTCATTGACATAAAGTAGGACTTACTAGGTCTGTGGTGCAAGTAAGACAGAAACAAAGCCATTTAGTGGGGTAATGAGAGAATTTTAATAAATAATGCACCACCTCACTGACATTTATAAAATAAAACTGGAAGAGCAGGGCCCTGAAAGGATAGAGATTAATAGTGTGGTGGGGTGGAACAGGACAGTGATGCTTTAGATCATGTTTAACATGATTTTTGAGATTGATCCAACTGAACAAAATAAATAGAACTTTTTATTCAGTATTTACACATTGGTTAATTGACTGAATACAGGCACAAAGTTACACATTAAGTAAAAAAAGACAAGAAAGAAAAAGACAAACACAAATAAACTGCTGACTTCAGACACATTGATGTATTTTTTTTCTAAAATGTTTTGTCAAGTCACACTTAACCAAATACCAAATAGTGAACTTAAATGTGTGAGTGTTCAATGCATAACATGGATCTTGACTTGATGTAGGGAATCCAGCTGAATTACAGACAGTCAAAATGTCTCGTATTCAACCATGTTCTCCATGAGTGGCAGCTTAGCATCCAAACATGGAAAAAAAAGATCAACTCAGTTACTCACAGACCAAATGAAAAGGGGGTGGGGGTGAGATTAGAAAAGAAAGCAAGAAGTGTTTAAAGATGTCTCACTGACATTCATTGGCAATCCTCGAAGAGAAATAACCGAAATGGCTCTCTGGCAGTTAAAGAGGAGCATTTGAGCAGCCAACAGACACTCCCCCCCTCACCATCAACCCCCCAACCCCCACCACCCCACTCCACCTTCTCTAACAGATTGGGGGGTATGTGGGTGGGCGGTCGGGCGGTCGAGGGAGTGGGCAGTCGTGTCTCTGTCTCTGCCTTCCGAAAAACCCTTCTCTTGGCTTTCAACCAGAGGAATTCCGCAATGGCCTCGGTAAATGTAACCATTTTTCAATAACAGTCCTTGAGTCTCTTGCTCTCTCCGGGCCGATGAACATAACCCAGTTCCTGGGTGCCTGCGTCGCTTTTCTGCGGCCGGGCCTCTGCTTAAAAAAGCCCACGCCTGAGCCGCCTGGGCCTCGGCTGGAGAGATTGATGCTAATTTTTGACTTGGAAAACGCCAGTGGCTGTCTGCAGAGCAGGCCAGATTGTGTGGATTACTTGCTTTCCATCACGCACACACACACACACACACACAGTTTCTCTCTCACTCTGTCACACACACATACACAGACAGACGAACATACACATATATACACAGACAAACATTCTCATCAGCACACAGATTCGCTTCAGCTATGTCAGGCTAATGCTTTTTTTGGAGGTGAAGGCTGGGTAGTAATGTGGGGGTGGGTGTTGCGGGGTAAGGAAAGGGGGGGGGGCATGACTGATGACTGTTCACTGTACACAATTAAGTGGTATTATCATTGACCATTCAAATACAGCGCTCTTAATTCACTCTGGCTGATCTAACAAGGACAACCAGCTTTCCAACAGTCCTCAGAGCCCCCTAGAGAGAGTTTTAGCTGCCATGAGCCAAGCAAAGCAAAGAGGAGTAGGTGAGCTAATCGCTAGGGAAGTAGCATTTGTTCACATTATATGTGTCCATTCACATTCCCCACTGCTAGCAGAGAGAAGGACAGAGCTGGCCCAGAGCTGGCTGAGGTCCGTTCCTGTCAACTACAACCGGGGCCACCCGAGGCGGTGTTTATTCAGAGACACTTATTCCACCTCCAAACACACACATCTCAATTGCTTCATAATGGAAAGGACGTTCAATTGCTGTGTTGGTGTGAAGCACCCGGTGCTTAAAGTTAAAAAGTAGTTTAAAAAGATTTGCACTCACTTTTTGTTTTACAGCAACGGGTTGTTGCTTGAGTTACTAACAGTCTATGCTATACCATTAAGTAAGCAATCCAGCTAAGTATAACAGATCATGGCGACAACACACACACACATACACATACAACCAACTTTCCACTTAGTGCTTTTTAAACACTCATATTCTGAAATATTTGACGAGCACCTTGCATTTTTATGAGGCAAATAAAACCATCTCACTTGTTAACTCCACCTGAGCTGCCTTTTCCCCAGCTGGGACCCCAAACTGGGACCCATTCACACAAGCTTATCGAGACAACACCTTGGTTAGGTTATTAGTGAAACAGTGACAGAAGCAGCTAAAGAAGGAATGAGCACCCATAGGCACCTGGAGGTCACTGCGCTTTACCATTCGACCAATGCTTCACATGACACAGAAGTCATCTGTACCCTTAAGAAAGGTAAGAGAAACAGCAGAGCTTTGCTGCATGACATAACAGGGGGTGGGGGGTGTAAATAGGTGCTTTAAAGTGATGGTCTGGAATACGTCCAACCACAGCCCCATTTGTCTCACCCGCTGAAGCTGTCCGTAGGAAGAAGAATTAGAGAAGTTGGTCAAGAATACTTGACCAAATATACTGACCAAGATAGAGCAACATGATGAGGCAATAGTTCCGGTCTGCATAAGTGGGAGTGTCACATAACGTCACAATATAAACTTTTCAATCATCTTCTGTATTAGTGCATGAGGGTTCAACTCTGGTCTGCATAAAGGGGGATCTCCCCTCCCGCGAAAATAGAACATGGAACTTATTAAACGTTTGTGCCTCTCGCTCTGCTTTTACCCTCTCTGATTTGGTACAGCACAGGCCGAATATGGAACTGAAAACTCATGCCAACTGAATGGGGCTATAAGATCACTTTCAGTGTTGCTTCCCAAGGCCCCATTTAGTTAGAGTAAGCTGAAGGTCTGCTATTCAGTCAGTGTTGTACTAAATCCTCTCGTCCCTCTTCCTACTGACAGCACTTGGTGAGCTCAAACCACAGGGCTAAGACTGAAAGTACTCTAGAGTATCGCTTTAACGAATGCACAAGTGTGTGCCATGTCTGCGCTAATTCTCATCTATGTGCCAGGTCTTCACTTCAATCCTGTACAGCTTGTATTTAATCAAGTATTTAGAATTATGATACAAACATGTTCCAACTTTGAAACACAACAACAAATATTATATGTTACATATCTACAGTCCAAAGGGTGTGTGTTGCACTAGTGAAGCTAATGATTGGTAATTAATGAAGTATTCTATGCACCTTGGTACATTTAGTTTCTCTGTATTGCTTATGGTGACTATATTTATACATGTATATAAATATAGATGTGCTTATATGTACATTTTGATATTAAAAACATTGCATAAAGAATAAAATAAATAAAAATGTGAATAAACCATACTGTTATGTATGATTTGTGATGCTATAGCTGTGGTAATAGTAATACTTATTACAATATTTAATAATAATAGTATAATAATAACAATATCAACAAAAAATGACGAAAAAAAGGACAAACAAACAAAAAATAATTCTGCCTACCAAGTAACAAAAGGAACTACACCGCATACCCTGCAAAAAATGTACAATTTGGGAATACTGGAATGACTCTTGACAAAAGGAGGAAAGGGTGGGCAAAGAGGTGTGAGATTTGGGGGTGTACTGTTTCAGGGTTGAGGAGGGTTGGGGGGGGGTGTCATCTGTTGTCCTGATGCTCAGTCTGTTTGTTTGCTGGGGACAGGGATGATGGTGTCATGGTCCGGACTTTGGTCTCCTGCTCTTTCACCTCCGGATGTCTGTGGTCTCGGGGTCTTCTTGCTTGATCCCCCCAGCCTCCAGGTTTGCGCGGCGGGACCCCTGTCCACGACTCCTGGGATGCACGTTGAAGCCCCCTTTGCTGGGCTTGTCCTTGTCTTGCCGCGAGGTTTTGGGGTTGTCCAGGTCAGAGTGTACGGGGAGCGTGGCAGCACCGCCACCAGTACCGGGCCGGCGATCTGGGCCCCCCCCTGGGGCCCCAGGCGCTGGGGCGTTGGGCATGGGCGAGCACAGGGTCAGGCTCTCACACAGGGCGCCCCAGTTCTGCTCGCACTGCGACCTCACGCTGCGCGTGATGGCCTCCTTTACTTCCTCACCGCAGCTCAGGAGGATGTTCACCAGTTCCACATACGGCCTGAGGGGGGAGACAGAGGGCACAGCAACACTGTTAATACACAACAGGAAGACAAAAAAAAAACTTAAAAGGCTCTTTGTAGTTCTGAAAAGACACGTTGCCGTTTTTTTTTTCTTAGCCATGCGTCATCATAGCGGGTCACTTTACACTGGCTAGGCAGTTCCATCATCAACATAACAAAACAAGACAGCTTTTCAAGCAACACTTTTGGGTTTGGGGTGTACAACTAAATGGTTAAAATAACTAGCTACCTAAATGGCACGCAAAATCTTCTACACACCATCCAATGCGTTATTGGCTTAACATTGTGCATATGCTGAATGAGTGTTAGAAATAACACACGTGTGTCAATCTGTCCGTTATATGACCACACACCACTGAAATCGATTTATTGAAGACCACAACTGCTCACCTGATAAAAGACTACCTCACAAAGTGGTGAATAGTTTGAGTTGTGTTGTTTCAAAAAAAGATTCTTTTTGGAAATTGGAAGCGCTGAGGCACTAATTTCTCCTCTGAGAGGCCCCGTGCGGCGTGAGGGCCCAGGGCCATGTATCGGACTCAGGGCTCGTTTTCAGGCTCATTGGATTTTATGAGCACAGGGCTAGAATGGCCAGCCCTAGTGTTTCTGTGCGAGACTGCAGCCTTGCTGGAGCTGGGAGCTGGCTGCGACCAAAATGAGATTTTAAAACCTCTAATCAGGACCTGGAGGATACGTGAAATCAGGTTTGTGTGTGTGTGTGTGTGTGTGTGTGTGTGTGTGTGTGTGTGTGTGTGTGTGTGCATATGTATGTGAGAGAGTGAGAGAGAGAGAAATAGAAAGGGAGAGCATCATAGAGAGAAAAAAAATGAGGTTTGAAAAATAGAAAGTGTGTGCGTTTGTGTTTGTATGTGTGTCTGTCTGTCTGCAAGTGTGTCCTTGCATGCACTCCTCTGAACAGGATGGAATAATCATGGAAAGAGCCTTTGAATATCCATGCATATCATTATCAGAACTTCATCAGATCTTTCTCACAGCTATGGTCATAAGCAAACCTAAACGATGGAGACCGAATCGCTCTCTCTACTGACAGAACCAAATCATGTCCTCTTAGGCATGAATCCTAGATATCATTGACACACTGACATATGGACTTTCTATACTAAATTAAAACAGGAGCCTGCAAAGCAAAGTGAAACACTTCAGGTATTGGATTGGATTAAAGTATTGGATATAGAATCTTTACATCCCTTGATGCGGCATCTCTGTCAAGGGCAAAGGACTCAAACCGCCCTCATCCCCCAACCCAAAAAGGCTCTGAGGGAGACGCACGCTCCAACGCAACAACCTCTTTACTGCAACTGAAGGGTGGAGAGAGGGTGCCCCGTGCCACAGAGCATGATGTCACCACTCCGACGATGGAGGCCGCCGCACAACAATGAGCTTTTATGAGGCGGCACAAAGCGGGTGCTCAGGGTAGCGGCCGCCCCATCTACTGCGCCAATGTCTACCCCCGCCAATGCCAACCCCATCGTTTACGCTCACAGGCAACCATTTGGGTGTGAAAAAAATCATAAAGGCCCATCCATCCTGTATGTTATGGTAGGAATTGTGTGTGTTTGTGTGCGTACGCGCGTGTGTGTGTGCGTTTGTGAGGCAGTGAGAAGGGGTGCAGGGGATTTGGAGTTGGAAATTTGGCCTGGAAAAGTACCACTGACTGGCAAAATGTTCCTTAAATAATCACTGCAGCGTTGGAATTTCTGAACATTCAACTGACTGTCCATATATTTCCATATTTAGAATAAATAAGATGCACAAACTGGATTTGGGGACATATTCTGAATTTTCAGACAGCATGTGTAGTGTAGTGTAATGTGGTTCTGTGGATTACCTGACACTTTGCTAAGCAAGGTCTGTTAATGGTAACATGTTCATGGGTTCACCCCAAGAAAGCGCTTTGACTGATGCAATGTTTCCCTTGTCTGAGCTCCTTGAAGTGTTCTTTTTATGCAAGCAACTGCTAAATGGTATGACTAAATGCTTAATTGGAGTCATGCTGACTAGTGGCTGTGTTTTCAGGAAGGTTGAGGTTGGCACCTCGTTTTGAGACAGGTGCCAGCTGTCAGTGAGCTTATAGCCTACTTGAAAAGTCATCATTTTCCTTCAGCTCAATTATTTCCACGTCTGGACTGGATGCTGCAATTGAAAGAATGTGCTATCATAAAAGGTGATGTGCTATCATAAAAGGTGATTGTCTCAGTAACTGAAAGGTACATGAATCCTTTGGTTCTTTTTTCTTAGATTTTAGATTTTTTAGATTTAGATTAAAGCCTTGTAATTGTAAATTCATCTTAAGATTCCATGGTATTCCTTTTTAAACAGGTGTAGTCTATCCGGACATACAACAGGTTATTTAATTATTTACTTATTTACATCATGGTAACAATTTGGATATCAAATGTTAATTATATTGGTACCAGCTATTACATTACTAGTATACCTATGTCCCCACCTACTGAGTGTAATGGTAGCTGGTTAGTTGCTAGCTGTGTATTATGCATCCTGGACTGGAAGTTGTGCTGCAAACGTGGATTCGAGTCTGGGTGAGGACGACGACCCTGGTTGCGTGTTCATAACTCTTGGCTTGGGAAATCCCATAATAATCTGTGAGCTCAGTTAGATTTGGCTCTTCAGCTCAGTATGGGCACTAAGCCTATTTCTACATTGTTTGGTTTGCCTGAGATTTGGATCCAATCAAAAATGGGCTTTCACCGCTTAGGCAACGGAGACTGGCTTAAGGCATTTTTTGTTTCAAACACTTTCTCTCCTCTCTGCAAACGTCATCGGAATCATTGGTCTGACTGGCTGTGGTTCTGTCCAATGCTTACAGGAGCATTTTGATCTACATGCATTCATTCCACCTCAAGGAGGTGGTAGGTGACAGGAAAGCAGTCAGACCAAGCTCAATTTCAGACTATGCAATCGTTCGCATAAGCCAGTCTTCACAACTCCAAACCTTGCTTTCTTTCTCCTCAACCCCTCATCCAACACTACTGCCGCCACTCACCCTTTCGGAAACAGGTCCTGGAAGTGGATCATGTCCACCATGACGTTGACATTGTCCTTGGCGGCTGAGCAGAGGTTGTGCTTGATGTAGCATTCACGCTGGAGCTGGAATACCATGTCTTTGATGGCCAGACACTTACGACTGATGCAGCTGAATTTGTGACGCAGGCCATGAGCCATGCACTTCAATGCATCCTTGATAAAGGATTTACCCTACAGACAGACAGACAGACAGAGAGAGAGAGAGAGTGCATACATGAACCAGTAGTGGAGGCTATTCAATTTGTTTATAATGGGGACCAGTTCACAAAATACAACCCAGATGAGGATCTGGACAATGGGGAAAAAAACTTCAAATGAGTAGGTCATATTGACAACAACAGATAGGCCTGCAGTGATGGGCCTACAGAAGAATGCATATACTACATATATTTTGGGCATTATGCTGTGAGTGGTATGCTTTCAGTCAGTGCAAACTCCCCATAAACATTCACACAGAATGGCCCTTAACTGGAGAGATGTGTCCAAAACTGAAATTTTGACGCCAAGTAGGCCTCTTGTATTTTTTCTGCGAAGGGGTCCTTCACAAACCCTTCACTTTGTGAGGACACTAGTTTATCACCTAGTGGCAAAGCTGGTATTCATTTCCAAATTGATAAAATGTGGGAAGATCCACTGTCCCATTTACCTGGCTGCCCGTCACAAAGAAACGTATCTATTTTAATAGCATTGAATCATTCTCATGGCATAATCAAAGCACCAAACCTTCATAAAATTGTTTTCCAACTTGTTGAAAATATCAGCTAAGTTGTGCACAAAGCTGTACTGGGACAGCTTATGAATCCAGTGATCACTATTTACAAATAGTAGGAAAGTGGAGCATACTGCCTGGATTTTAACAGAATAGTGTGAGAAGTGAGAACAAGCTTTAATATCTGAGATTATCACTCTAATAAATGGAGATTAACTGAATAAATGTTTGCAGGTGAAACTAAATGGAAAATGGGGGTGGTGTGGCTCAGTGGGCTAAAGCATCATACCATAAACCTGAAGACCTGGCTTCGAGTCTGACCCGAGGTCATTTCCCGATCCTTCCCCATCTCTCTCTCCCACTCACTTCCTGTCACTCTGGACTCATGTCTCCTGTCTTGATCCACACCATAGTTTAAGCGTGTTTTCTTTCAAAATCATCCAACATCACTGTGAATGAGCAAGTCATTATATTAAGTAGACATATCTGACATGAACTGGTGCAGGGAGACGAAAAACCGGAGCTTCTTCTACACTCGTCTACTTAAAGGGCCGGTACAAATGACCTCTGGCACCAAATCTGCCTAATGAATAGCCCAGCAGTTCTCCTGGTTCTCCTATCTTTTCATTACACACACCAATGAAACAAAATGAAAATCAAATGCAAATCATCAACAAAAGAAGCAGCTGAAGGTCTTACTGGAAAGATACAGAGAATAAGGTCTGGGTCAATAGGCCAGAACCCCTAAGGAGGACAAATGAACAGAAAGCCAGAAAGAGAGATGGGTCCTTTGATAGAAACACACAGGGTGAGGCCAGGGTCAACAACATCGACCTCATTCCTCCCCGAGGGAGATTCTCCTAATGGGAACACACGAACACAAGCACACACACACACACACACACACACACACACACACACACGTGCGTACGATACACTTTTACAGCGGAGTGTGTCCCGTTATAACCCGACAATACCAGGAAACTTTCAGGCCTCCCATTACAGGGTTCAAGCCACTTCGACTATCCCCGCCCCCCACCGCCTCAAAAAATGCACCGGCCCCAAATCCACCTGCACCTCGTGAAACAGGAGTCCCACCAGGGCGAGCAGCCAGCTGGCTCCTACACACCCGACCGGGTCACACATCCTAGGCTGTAGGCAAGGAGGGGGTGGGGGTGGGGGGTTTGTGTGTGTGTGTGTGTGTGTGTGTGTGTGTATGCATGAACTTCGTGGGAGACTGGAGAAGAGCAGGGCAGGGTAGGCTAGGGTAGTGGGAGGTGAATAGGGGATTATGGGATAGTGGTGGAGGGTGTAGCAGAGACAGAGAGGAAAGGAAGTGGAAGGAGTACAGAGACAGTGGTGGCCCCTTACCTGTGAGTCGAACTTGCCAGCGTTGTGCAGGAAGGTCATGCAGATCTCCTGCAGGCCACGGATCTCACACGAGTTGTTCTCAAAACACTCAAAAACGCCACAGCCAACGTCACCAGCGTTCACCAGACAGTGCTGGATCTCAGCTGTAGAGGTTAAGAAATACAGGGAGACAGAAAGATACACAGGCAGTGAGAGAGAGAGAGAGAGGAGGCAAGAAAGAAAGACACAAAGAAAGAAAGGAATAAGGAAAGAAGGAACAGAGCAAGGAAGGAAAGAGATAATGAGACAAGAAAGTGATTCTTCAAATCTCTCAGGAAACACCTGCAATTGTATTGCAAAAGGCAAAAAGAACAACCTGTACTGCCCTGTAAAGCCCCCCCCCCCCCCCCCCCCAAACTCACCACACACACACACACACACACACAATGTATTTACACAGATAAGATAGCTCAGTGTGTGATATAGGACACCACTAAGTCTTGGACTTTTTTAAGTGAAAACAGCCCTGCAACATAAGTCATATGCAGCAGGAATCACAATGCCTGCGCCCTCCGGGGCATCCATCCCGAGCTGCAACCTCAATGGGAGGCAGGACAGTTTAGTTGGAGATAAAGTGGAAGAGGGTGTCTCTCTGCGACAGCCTTTCTGCAATGCACAATATAAAAACACATGGTGGTGCATTGCAGATACTTTCAGATTCTTGATGGGGATAAATGTGAGCCCCGAAGTGAGAGGTGGCGCTTTATTACGTATGATGTGCATGCACTCGTTGTGTGAGAATTTCAATGACACAGGGCAAATAAAAGCGTCCGAGGGAAACTCCGGCGTGCGCTTCGGGGGTGGGGGTGAGGGCCATGTTAAACAGATATAGGTCACACATCCTTGTCTATCTGAAACCCTGGAAGGAAACATATTACAAAAATAGCATCTAAAAATAGATTCCCTCTTTTCTTTTTGTGTTTGTTTTATTTTACTACCTGCGGTGAGAGGGTGGATCAGGGGGTCAAAGTTTAGACTCACACGAAGGATTTACGGTCAACATATGAACTTGATATTGGAGCTCCACAGAGAAGTGGTTTCCTATGTTAGCATACCACTGAAGTTACCCTTTTCCCCATTTGGCCATGAAGCACTTGATCACTGTACATGCTGATGCGCACATAAATGTGTATGTGCGTGAACATTTAAGTTTAAATTAAGCTATACTAGCTCACTAAATGGTACTGCATTCTCCTGGTGGATGGCAGGCGATTTTAGCCTAAACAAAACTGTCAACCAGAAAGTATACAAATAACCTTATTCTACGAATTATACATGGGTATATAGTGACACATAGTTATCAGTGACCAAATACATCTATTTTAGTCTCGTCGATAAATTATAATACTTTGCCACTCTCAAAGAGAAAGTTTCTTGGCTCCCAGGAACCCAGTGTAATAAAACTTACCACGCAGAAGCCAAATGCTCGCCGGTGGTTGCTAGTCACGTATGCCTCGTAATTTTACACGCAGAGTGCTAAGGTTTGGGGGACTATCAGGTTCTGTCGTCATCAGTGTAGGGTTCACTACACGTATGAAGGATTGCCGTTGTGGAGTAAAAGCAACACGAACTTCACCACTTTCAGGAGAAGGCCCCCTCAACTTCTTACTTTCAAGGCTTTTAAACATGTACAAAACATGTGTAAATTCTTTAGACCCATTTGCACCCGGAGCACTGACTTCGTATTAACTGACAATTGTAGCAGTCTAAAAAAAACTGTTACTCAAACCTGTGAGAAGACTACTACGGGTAGGACACAAACCTCAAGTTTGGTGCGCGCAGGAAAAGTGAGCCGCTCTCCTCTTTGCTTGTGTTGGCATTTGTGCGGGAATGTGCTTGCATCGGACGACCTGGCCGCAACGTGCGCACAGCTACACACTAGTGCGACCAGCTGAGGTATCCTACCGTGCAAACCTGCTGAGGAGCTGTCCCTGTCCTGCCGCAAGGAAGACGAGGCAACCCAGGTGACCAAACACGACCATTGCATTGCCAACTACCCGTTGCATTATTCACGCAGCCTTACATCACTTTGCAAAATATTCATGAATAAAGGCTATTATTGTCGAATCTAACTTAAGGAATAGAATCGAATCACTTGAAACAGCCTCTGCAACGTATAAGGCCATTGCAACATATCAGACGCTGTTGTGTGCTTGCAGTCCTGTACCTTCAGAATGGGAAAAAGTTGGACTTAAGGTCAGATTGCATTTGCATTTACACCCCTTTAAACGTCCACCAATGACCCACATTTTGTGTCTCATCAATTTTGATACACGAGGAATGGACTATGACAGAAATTCAAAGGCAAACCGATCATTTAAAAAAGCCCCTTAAAATATACATGCACACTTGCCTTCGCACGGAGCTGCACACATGCAGGCAAACACACGCACACACACAGAAAAGAAGTGCGACCGTATACATTACCTATCATTACCTACCTTGCGCCGTTCTATTAATAGTTTACTAAGATATTGAATTTCTGTCTCCGTATATTTACAAGCTATCGACTTTCTTCATAATCGGAAAACGTAGTGTCGTGCATAATAAAATGTAGCTTTTCTGACACCTTTCTTTCCTATTTTTGAAAAAAATAAAAAAAAACAGCAAACGAACACGTTAGTCCGGTAAATTTATTGCCACGGCGAGCCTACACGTGCCTACACGAGGCGCCCGGTAGATGGTTGGTTATCAGCGACATGTATGACATTATTATGATCCTAGCCTCCCGATCGCACCAGATGTCTTTGCGTCTTACCTGTATTCTGTAAAGAGAGCCGTCCTTTCTGGCTGGCCGGTTTTTCTGGAGGACTGTCATGAAAATCGATATTATCCGTCCCCACTACTTGTTCAAAGACTGAGAGAACCAGCAGCGCTATTGCACATTTGACCAACATATCTACAGTGACCCACAATTAGATCTGGATATTGTTGCTCTAAGTCTATATTTAAATGGAGCGGTAACCCCTGGGATTTTCTGGTTCCTGTGTTGTAACCGCTGTTCGGGGTGACGCTGAGAGTGAGCGTGGAAGAGGAATGGATGCTAGCTATATTTCCCGGAGCGCGGGTGTCAATTTTGATGAAGGAGTTAAGCAGGTGTTGTCAGTCGTGCTTCCCAACCAATCAGAGACGCAGACATCCACGTCCAAGTTTGAGGGGAGTGTCTGCGGCGAAAGTTGTCCCTACTTGCCATTTACTAAACTTGTAAAGTGTGTATGGGTGGGTGGCTATTTACTCTACAAGTGTTTGCTGTGAACTATCTCTAGTATGACAAAAATTCAACAGCTACATGGTAGCAATGTGGTCTTTGTTGACATACCTGATGTATAACTGTTTACATACCTGGTTTGAACAGCCTTAAATATAACAAATTACTTTATACAGATAAAAATATAGGTGCACACATAACGAGCAATTTAGTTTAGAGATAAATAAGAGAGTGGCTGAAGTAGTTGTTGCAAATTTGACTTAAACTGTACTGGTTGCCGCAGACGCACGGACCCCCCCCCCCCCCCCCCCCCAAAACCGCTTAATATGAACTGTGATAACGGCCATATAACTTGACTGCACGGGAGAGGAGAGATGATTCTTGAGACTCTTATCAGTCTGTCTTGGGAAGGAGGGTGATGGGGGGCCACCACAACACTGGAATGACAGATACTGCACTGGAAATCC
>PYXC01002508.1:2842500-2852500 GCA_015244755.2 Tenualosa ilisha | reverse complement strand
GAACGAGCGGACGAGAGAGAGAGTACACCGTGCCACTTTGGAATGTGCAATTACCGAACATAATGATACATTTATTTTTAATGCCGTTTCAATGTGACATCTACATTGGTTGCACAGCTTCCAGACACGGCACGAAGGCTGACCAACGCTATCATGTAATTTAGTGGAGAGATGCATTCGACTCGCACGTGCTGCGCTGAACGTGTCATTATCAGATGCCACCGAATAATCAAACGGCTGAAGCGTCTGTAAACACGGCTTTGGGCTTTGAGTTGTTGAGGGAATTAAATAGAGGTAGAAGTCTGCAGATGGTTTATGTCCTTAGCTGTGATAGACAGATAGATAGATAGATAGATACCAGCATTAATGAAATTTAATGTAATAATAATAATAATATTACTATTAATATTTACAATGATATAAAAATGGAATAAGTACAACATTGTAATGGCCAGTAACCAACTGTCCAGCAGGAGTTGAATGGCCATTATGAACTGAGGTGGAAAAAAACTTTGTCAGTCTGTTGGTTTAACAGCACTGGAGTGGCAGTCTGCCACCACACATATCTCTGACTGGGCTCTGCAGAGGGTGATGAAGGGCATTCCATGATGGACAGAGGATTGTTAGGGTTCTTTTATCTGTAAGCTTTGTGCCAACCACAGAGCCAGTTGTCCTCACCAGCCTGACCAGCCAGTCGCATAGACTGCATAGACTTGTCAATGCTGCCTTCCGAAGGACACCTCAGTATGGAGGAGAATGCTGTTCATAACTGACTGGTAAATGAATAATGAGCAGAAGGTCGTAATTGACCTATATCTTCTCAGAAAATTCACTCGTAGTGATGGCCCTTCCTAAAAAGTGTGTCAGTCTTTGCTGACTAGTTAAGTCCAGGTAACTGTAGTCTAACTCCTGTCTACCTCCACACCAGTGCCTTCACCATCTGGGCCTCATTCTCTGGTTTTATTTTAAGAAACTCCTGCATTTGACACCAGATTAATTTAGATGAATAATTATTGGGAGAAGTGTTTTTCCCCCTAATCCAGTATGTAAAACCCAAAATACATGGTGAATGTAACAGTTTATCCAGGCAAGCATACGGCAAATTTGGCCTGACCCAGCAGTAGTTAATGATAGCAAACCCACTTACAGGTCTGGCAAAAGTCTGAATGGTTAAACAAATGCTGAGAAGTCAGTTGATTTCAGACAACTACAACAATTTCTGTATCCAGTCGGTTTTGGTAGATTGGTGGCCTGTAACTATCTTGATGAAACTAGTGGTATTCCAAGTCCATGTAATAGATAGGCTTACCATTTCATTTGGTTTCTATCAAAGCGCTGATGTAAGACACTATGAGGATGAGGAGTCTTCACATGTAATGCACATTTGATTTCACTCATGATCACAATACTTTGAGAGAAAAACAAGCTTTTGGATCAAACATACATTTAATAGTTTTGATGCTCGTAAATTTGACAAAATGGTTCTACAAGGTGCCTTTCCACTGCAGGAACTTGTTGGACTTTCTAGCGGCTAAACCGTTTACAGGAAAGCCCCACTTCTTTTTTTTTTCTCCACTGCGGTGTAGGAGCTACTGGAAATACAGTTAATGTAGCCTTATAATTTTGCTCTGATAGCGACGTCAATTCCGAGCACAACAAAATGACGATGTATTATCTTGTTAAGCTAGAGAATTTCTAAGATTACTCAAGGTCAAGCTGACAGTTCAGTTTTGCTATAAAGTTGCTTGTGCCCAGTGAAATGGCTTCGTGGCAGTTGTAATTACTCGATAAATGAAGATACCAGTACAACTGTTGAATGAAAGCCTATATTTCAGCTGGTGTTTTGTGACGGTAGTGGTGACCTTAAAAACCTCCACTCCAAGCCATAATTCTTTTTACTGGATTTACTGCACAGTTTCAAGTTTTTAAAAAAATCTTTTTTTTTTTTTAAATGGCTCTTGTAAAAATGACACTTGTTGTCCTTCACTCATGTCACGATCTATCACTGCAAGCCTCATGCTTGAATGTACTCATCTCTCACCCTGAAAATGTCTCTAAAATTTTGATACCAGTAGTGGAAATACACAAAGGTGTGGACTGCTTTAAATACGGTGGAAAGGTACTTCAAGATACCATGATTGTAAAGTCTCCTTGTAATCCAAGATCAGAAACTTGTTAAATGTTTAACCTTTAAACACACATCCCCTTATCTGTCTGCAGCCTTCAATCCACGTGTTCCTTTCTTACAACAATGACATTATTCTTTTTTTTTACCCCAACAGTGGTATTATCATACCTGACATTTTACCTTAGTGGCCTTCATTTAGTTGTCCCTCGTGATACTTCTAGGTGGTGAGGTTAAATACCAATGTTATGGGAAGGGAATGAATGAGGAAGGTCGAAAGAAGGGAAAGAGAGATAGGAAAAAAAGAGAGGAATGGGGGGGTTGAAACCAGACAAGCTTGACCCATAGCCCTGGCTGGCTGCTATTGATGAGGGAACATCTGCTGTGTGCAGCGTAGGGGTAAGGGGACCTGGCTGACATCTCAGACATCCCAAAACTGTCGCACTACATGAGGGCATATCAATCTGGAATTCCAGGCGGACTCCAGCTGAAATGTAGAACATGGAGGAAGCCGGGAGAGCGAGGGAGAGAGAAGGGGTCGAGGATATACGATAGAGGGCTGGTATGGGGATTGAGGGGGAGGGATGGGAATATGTGTATGTGTGTGTGTGTGTCCGTGTGTCCGTGTGTGTGTGCGTGCACACTTAAGTGTGCATGAGAAAGAGAGAGAGTAAGAGAGAGTGTTTGTGTGTGTGTGTGTGAATGAGAGAGAGAGAGTGACAAAGAATGTGTGTAAGGGGAGGAATGGCCATAAAAATATGTCAGGAAGGCAGTCACCAGAGAGGACTTCTTCCAGGAACACAGCCCCTTGAGATCACACAGTCAAGGAATAGCAAAATATAGCCCACGCTTTTTTTTTTTTTGGAGTGTGTATGTTGGTTTGCAAGGACCATAGATCTGTGTGTGTGTGTGTGTGTGTGTGTGTGGGTGTATACATGCGTGTGTGTGTGTGTGTGTATGTGTGTGCAGAAAGACTCACATGGGTGGGCAGTCGCATGGCACAGACTCTTCCCACAAGGCTTTTGGAACCAGACATGGCAACTTTTCCCACTTTAAAGCAGCAGTCTGTTAATGTACCTGACTCGTGTAAATGCTGTTTTTTTTTTCCAGCCACACACAATGAGCCAGCACTGTGTTTTTCCCTCCAAATTACTTTTCTCATTTTTCTCATTTTTCAGACCAAAGAGAATGAAAGAAAAAGTAGTTTTCATTTTCCACAAACAACGTGCCAGTATCCCATACCTTTACCCACTCCCTCATCCACCCTTTAAAACAAAATACTTGTTTATTTATTAATCCATTCATTTTTGTTTTTTACCATGTGATTTTATACTGTGCAGAGTTGGTAGATTATAACAGTCGACCACAACCCACCCCCTCTACGCACACACACACACACACACACACACACACACACACACACACACACACACACACAACACACAAACCCTCACTCATTATGGTCAGTTGTGTCGTTCCCACTGTCGGACAAAGGCCCTCATAGAACTGAGGGCCACTGACACCCCCCGAGCCCCCCCCCCAGCCTCCTCTTCCACCACCACTACCCCTCTCGCTCCAACTGTGAGGCCCCTCACCTTGACTGCCCTGCCAAATAGGAGAGGAGTTGATGTCATCCTGTCCCGAGGTGCAACTCACTGAGCTCAGATGCCCCATCCTCACCCAACCCCAACCCCATTCTGCACCCCAATCCCCCCACCACCATCACCCAATCTCTGGTACAGGGGCACCTCATTATGCTTGGACAGTTGGACAGCGGCTGAGGAGTGAGAAGAACACCATGGTGGGTGGCACATAGTGTCATAGTCATGGGGTGAGGGGGGACGGGGGAGGGAACGGGGTGGGGAGTTGGGGGGTGGCTTTTGGGTGAGGTTATGGTGGTTACTAGTGGGAAATAGAGGGGTGGGCATCTGTACCTTCAGGCATCTCAATCACACAAACACACACACAGACACACACACACACACACACACACACACAGACACACCCAGACACCAATATGAAATTGGGTAATAGAGTGTGTCATTGTGTAAGGGAAGTCTTGGATTTCAATGGGCCTTTCTGGGATGCGCTGGTTTCCATCTGATCCTGTAACATTGGAGCCCGCGATGCTATATTTGTCGCAGCGCGGGGCCAAAAATGATCGGCCAACACAATGTGACACACTTGTTTTTCAGTGCCGGCGGAATGGCGCTTTGTGTGTGGCCCTGGAGGAGACCAACGGCCCATTAAAACCTCTCTTGTGTGTCTTGTTTACTCTGTGTTAATTGAGAGGTGATTGTGTGGCCCACTGTGACCTACATTCAGTGCTGACTACTGATGATGGCCTGGCCAGGATCTGCCTGACGAAAGGTTTGGATGGAGGTACAGGAAAACAATTAACTGCACTCGGAGGTGGAAGTGAACTCAGCGTTAAAACATGTAAAGGTCATCTCCATCCTCTCTCTGACACACACACAAACACACACACACACACACACACACACACACACACACTCTGTCTCTACCTCTTTTTCACTCTTCTCACCCACGTTTACACTTTGTTGACCCCTCCCTCCCTCTTCAAGTTTTTAAGGTAATGTCTCCGTTCTGTTAGAAAGGAGATAAAAGTGAGGTGAATGTTGTCCATTTGTTTAAGAGACAAGGCTGAAAACACGTGGTACAGCATGCCCTTTCATTCATGTAGTTAATTGATGATAGCAGATATAATGTGTTAGAGAAGCTCTGGAGATACGAGAATCATGGAGGTTTCACATGTAAGTCATCATCATTGATCAGATCAGGAATGTTTTTTTAGTTTGTTTTACTTGATATATTCAAGGGCTGGTAATGATATACACTATTTCAGCGTTAATCACATTTGTAGGCTTTTGCACTCTCTCTGTCTCTCTATCTCTCTCTCTCTCTCTCTCTCTCTCTCTCTCTCACTCACTCACACTCCCTCTCCTCCATCCCCTCCTTTTCCTCCTCTCACTCATTCCTGTTCTCCTTTTATTGCATTCATTTCTGCTCTCTCTCTCTCTCCCCTTCTCTCTGTTTCACCCCCTTTCTCCTTTTTTCTGGGTCCAGTTTCTCCCTCTTTACTAGGGACAGTGTTTTTCAGCCTTGCCTCTGGGCACAGTTCATCACAGGTCATCACAGCCTGGGGAATGATGTCAGCACATTGGCCATGAAGTAAACTCAGGTCAACTGAGGGCGAATTACATTTCAGAGGACCATAACAAAAAGCCCTTATAATTAAGATGAGCTTGTCGAAAAAAGTTGTTAGGGTCATCTTCTTAATTGAAAATGATGAATCTGCTTTGCACAAAGCATCCTTGTTGCTGCGTAATTAATCAAGTATGCACTTTAGTTATATTAATCTTATATCACAAGTTAGGATAAGACAAGTATAACATATTAACAATTCAGTTATGAAATCACATCCATGGAATGATGTGCCTGTCTCTTCCAGCTGTTTTGAACACAGTGCATTATGGGTATACTGCAGGTTTAACTAGAATTTGAAGACACAGGGAAATGTGGTGACAATGTGGAAGTTTGCCTCAGGTTTGCCTGGAATCTGCAGTGATAGGGAAGTGAGAGAGAAGTTAGAAGGGTCAGAAATAGAGAGAGGCTAAGAAATACAGAGAGAGAGAGAGAGAGAGAGAAAGAGGTAGAGAGAAAATGAGAGAAGGGTGGAAGATAGAGAAATAGAGAGGGGTAGTGGGATAGAGAGGTGAGAATAGAGAGGGAGAAGAGGGAGAGGGAGAAATGAAAGAAAGAGAGAGGGGGAGAGATAGAGACAGGAGTGAAAGAAAAAAGGCTGTCAGAGATAGAGAGAGAAGGTGAGAGGAGAAGGAGTGGGGGATAGAGGGAGTGGAGGACAGAGGAGTGTGGAAAGGATCTTAGGACAGTTGGGGGAGAAGGGAGGACAAAGAAGGCAAGCTGGAGAGAGAAATAGAGAAAATAGTGAAAGACAGAGAGAGAGAGTGAATGAGACAGAGAGAAAAACAGAAAGAGATGAAGAGTGGGGAACGAGAAGAACACTGTGGAAAGGGAAAAACTGAAGAGAGAGAAAGAGTGTGTGGGGGGTGGAGTGTAGGGAAGAGAGGAGCGAGAGATTGAGTGTGTGTGTGTGGGGGGGGGGGGGGGAGTATGGAGAGAAGGGGGAGATCAGTTTTCAGGTCTTTTGTTTAGCAGGCCCACCCCCACAGGATAAACACACACACGCACACACACACACACACACACACACACACACACACACACACACACACACACACACGCACACACACACACACACACACGCACACACACACACACACACACACACACACACACACACATTTTGATTACTCACTATGCTTTTTGGGAACGATTCATGAGTGTGTGTGTGTGTGTGTGTGTGTGTGTGTGTGTGTGTGTGTGTGTGACTACATGAGCGTGTGTGTGTGTGAGCATGTGCGTTTGAGCAGGCGCACGTGTAAGTGTGGTATTTACATGAGGGAGGTGTGTGGGTGGTGTGGGGATTATTGTGACTGGCAACTGACTGGTTGACCTCTCACCTCCCTTCAGCAGGCTACACACACACACACACACACACACACACACACACACACACACACACACACACATACACACACACACACACACACACACACACACACGCATACACACATATTACAAACTACTACAAATACTTGAGTTATAAAGCTCAGCGTCGGTACAAGCTGCTAAAAGAACTACAATTGCAAGAGTCTACAATAGAGAAAGAATTGATTTCCCATGGCTGCCCAGGAAAAGCACTATTTCAGATTTATCACACTGGCAAGGCTGCCACTGTTTGTTTATAATGATTGGCTGAGGATGTTTTTTTACCGTGAAGTCCACCTTATTAAATCGGCTTTGTTTTGTAAAACCCTATCAGCTGTCCAGATTCTCGGCATTCCTCATGAAATTACATGTATAAAATGTACCCTGTATGAACAGTTATCCCCTTGTTTGGCAACCCATTAAAATGTGCATCTTTCTCGAGTGTACTTGAAAACAGTTTATTAATATGGAGTGTGAATAATTATTTTTGCACCCTCAGCACTAAAAGTACACTAAAAGCTTTTCATTTCATGGAAAGATTAGAATCATTACAAGTAGCATGAGTACACACACTCACGCACACACGCACACACTCACGCGCACACACACACACATTTTGGTCATAAAATTACATCAATTTCTTTTTTCGTGTTTTCAGTCAACCAGACTCTGTTTTTGTACACACAACACCATCATCTTTAAGCCTCTTTGTTGGTTTTCTTTTTTTTCCCTCCTCAGATTAAAACGCTGTTTCCCATGGCAGCAAAATAGTGGGATCAAAGATCAGAAAAACAAAGATTAAAGAGCTGTAGACCGTCTGGAATGAAGCGACTTGTCAAATCAAGACAACGGCGCAAACATATCAACCATGTAATAGCAGCAGTCTCCCTACGGCGTGCACTGCAATGGCACTTACTGTAATGTTGTCGTTTTATTTACTAAGTGTTTACCAGGGTTTGAGGGCATTGAGTCTGTAATCTTTATCTCACTTTTGTTTGACCTGTGGTTGCTGCGCACAAGTGTGTTTACATACAGTTGTGTGTGTGTGTGTGTGTGTGTGTGCGTCTGCATTTCCGTGCTGCTGCTGCATGCATGTGTCTGCGTGTTTTTATGTGTGTGTGTGTGTGTGTGTGTGTGTGTGTGTGAGTATGTGTGTGCGCAACTGCAGATGTTTATGTGCATGCGTGTGTGTGTGTGTGTGTGAGAGAGAGAGTGTGCAGGACATTTCAAACTTTTTTGTCCCATTGGGACATTATAACAGATAGAAAGATCAGCAGGAGTGGTGAAGCTCCTGAGGTATGTGGGGAATGTGGCCCCGTAATTATGACATGCGTGGCTCCTTATCCCCTTGAGTGGAAAAAACCCAATGAGCACCACTCACACCGCACAGCAGTACACTAGAGAGAGAGAGAGAGAGAGAGGGAGGAAGGGAGGGAGGGAGGGAAGGAGAGAGAGAGGGATTAAGAGAAGGAAGAAGAGGAGGGAGAGTGAGTTTGCTTGTGTGTGCCTGTGAGTGTATATATGTGTGTGTGTGTGTGTGTAGGAACTGACAAACACTGATAAACAGTGCAGAATGACAGAATACTGTTCTGAAGTCAGTAACAGCATTATCAACAGGAGAACAATGTGGTTTTATGGCAGTATTTCTTTTAACAATCTTTCCAATGGAAAACTTTTTGAAGGGCATGGAACATGAATTGAAAGGGCTCGTAGTTCTAAAAATATGTTCGGCACCGGGAGCACCACAAATAGTCAACAGTCACTTTAAATCTTTCCTTAGAATAAACGTGAAGCACAGAAGTTTATATCAGCCTTGATGTTTTTTATGTCTCTAACTGATCACTTGGATATTGAAAATGACGATGAAATATTCATATCCATACTTCAATATGGATAGAACACCATGTTCTCACTCCAGGTTCTTTTCCAGACCTTGTGGAATGCTTTTATCCTGACACAGATGAATGTGCTTTGGTGGAGGAGCATCAGATGCGTGATTCCGCAGTTTGACGAAGGATCGGGCCCACCTGCTGACCCGGTGACCTCTGCAGGGGAGCAAATTTGGGCCTTGCCACCGTTGCTAGAAACCCCCCCCAATCCCATCCCTCTCCCCTCTCCCCTTTCCCCTGGTGTCAGTGTTCCCTCTGATGGCTCCCTTTTTGTATTGCTCCAGTGCACCTTGGGAAGGTTAAGGGGCTTGGTGACCTTCCTCGAGAGAAAGAGAGAGAGAGAGAGAGAGAAAGAAGAGATGGTGATGGAAATAGCAGATGTCAGTGGGGGCAACCTGTGGATTCCAACGGACTCATAGCAAGACTGGTTCTAACAGGTTAGAATCAGACATGCCACTTTTAATGCAGGCAGACTTTGTCATCTGAAATGAATACGTTTTAGAGCTGAGGATTCCCAACGACTTTTTAATCCCTAATTTCATTGGATTTGTATGGTTCTACTCAGTGCCTGTGCTTTCCTCCATGTTTTTATCTGTCCCTCTGCAGCATCCTCTACTTGTTCTTGCTCCCCCTGTCTGTTTGCCTTTTATCTCAATTCAATTCAAATCAGTTCAATAAAGCTTGATGGACATGAACGTCACAATAACGTTACTGCCAAAGCCCAATGTCATATATACGCTTATGTGGCACAACAGATATGTACAATAACATCCAAAGACAGACAAACAGAATGAAATAAGCCAAATCTGACATTAATTTAATCTTTTTATCTCTTTTATCTCTCTCTCCATCTTGCTTACTGTCTTTCACTTTTTCTTTCACTTTTCTCTTATTCCATTCACTTCACTTGAGGGAGATTTCAGGGAAATTAGTTTTCCCAAAACCTAAAACACAGAAGCATGGAAACACATGAAAGCATTAGCATCTAATGCTAAATGAACTGCATATATATATAGCACTTTTCTACTCCTAAGTACTCAAAGCGGGACTCGAACCTGCAACCCTCTGGCTGCTGAATGGCACCTCTACCACCTGTGCCACCATTGCATCGCCTGAATGTCAAAGGAATGAAAAAAATCCTTTTTCCTGTGTTTTATCTCTGTCTTCCTAACTGCCTCATGTTCTACGTGTGTTGTATGTGTCTTTACCTCAAACTCAAATTCAAATCTATTGACATGAGAACTTGGGTTGGTTGTCAAAGCATGTCCAAGCAATATCATAAATTCATTAATGAAAACAAGCAACTCAAAAGAGAGAAGGATTTCTTTTAAAGAATCCTGCATCTCTCTCTCTCTGTCTCTCTCTCTCCCTTTCAATTCAGTTCAATTCAATT
>PYXC01002508.1:2797500-2837500 GCA_015244755.2 Tenualosa ilisha | reverse complement strand
GAGAGAGAGATTGAGCAGGGTAGAAAGAGAGAGAGACTGACAGAAAGAGAGACAGCGATTGAGAGAGAGAGAGGAGGTTAAAGAGGGAGAGAGGTTTGGCTGGTGCGTAGGTGTCCCTGGTGGGCGCAGGGAGACTGAGGCAGCCTTGACTGAGCTGTAGACACGCGGTGAGTGGCTGGAGAGGCCGCCGGCCCAGTCACCCTCTGAGAAAGCCTGTCGGAATGCGCACAGTGCGACTCGCACCTCTCCCACTCCCTTCAACACCCCTCCCAAACATGACTTTGACTGGATGGATGTGTGTGTGTGTGTGTGTGTGTGAGAGACTGTGTGTTTGTATGTGCATGTGTATAGGTGTATTTGTGTGTGTGTGTGTGTGTGTGTGTATCTGTGTGAGCATAAGTTCATGTGTGTGTGTGTGTGTGTGTGTTCGTGCGTGTGTGTGTGTGTGTGTGTGTGTGTGTGAGGAACGCAAAAGGAGGACCTGTGCCACCTCTCATAAATGGAAATGAATACACTGAGTGCCTGAGGTTTCTTAAGTGGCCAGAGTTTTATGAGAGAATGATTAATTCCTCATATTTGGACACGTTTGCCTTGCCGCAGCAACATATTTGCAGGGCTAGACAGCTGGCACCAATTTCGGTGCCGCAGGCTGCACCGGAGTCCAAGTACATGTGTGTGATTCGTGGCTTATCGTCGCAGTAACTCACTCAGTCCCCCGACACCACCCCAACCCCCCCACCTTCCTTTTACGCTGGAGATATTATTAGCCCAAACCTCCATCCACCCCCACCCTTTTAGTATTTTTAGTCATGCCTGTGTCTCTGGGTCACTGAAGCAAAGTGATGTTTGTGTGTGTGTGTGTGTCTGAGTGATGAATATGAATATTTTGTGGTTTTGAGTATTTTGTGTGTGTGTGAATGTGAAGCCGTGTCTGTGTGCGTGCAAATGTGTGTGTGTGTTTATGATTTTTGTGATTGTGAGTGATTGTTTGCTTGTTATTGTGAGTGGGTGAGTCAGTGTGTGTGTGTGTGTGTTTATGTCTTATTAAGTGTCACTGCTGTGTTGGTCAGTGTTGGTCAGATAACTCCCGTGCTGAGGTTGTGACACCCGTGTGATGCTTATGTCTACTCACCCCATTTTGTTTATTTGTTTCTCATCCCATTTTGTTTGTTTATTTGTTTGGAAATTTATTTTCCCCGCTCCTCTGCTTCCTCTGAAGCCGGTTGCCGTTGCCGCAAGCCATAATCAAATCAGAGAAGGAATGTTGCTTTTTTTTTTCTCTCTCTCTCTCTCCCTCTCTCTCTCTCTCTCTCTCCCTCTCTTCTCCTTCTGGCAAGGCTAGGGTATGTGTTGAGTCAAGTTTTTTTTGAGATATTCCTGGAAGACGAATCTGTGACTTATTAAGTCTGGCAAAATAAAAAGTGGCAAAATAAAAACAGTCCCCAGAAGACGTCGATAAATCAGTCCTCTAGTCATATCAACGGCCTTGTTCGTGTTTGAGGGCGCGGGCATTTGTTACATTCTCGTTTTCGTTATTGTGCTCATAAATGCTTTTGAGCTGCTCATCACTGTGATCCGTTTGGGTTTTTTCCACTGGGAGTTGTTTAATAAATGCATTCTGGACAGCACTCATCAGTAGGGAGCTGATTTAGTTTGGCATTAGCAATTTCCAGGGAAATTACTGTCATATTAGATGGCCTCTCAAGCAACACACACACACACACACACAAAATACACACTACAAAAATGTACCTAGGTGGATTCAACAAGTCACACCGATCACATGCCCATCCAACACTGCCACTGTCAAAGTTGATAATGTTTTCACAAGTCTGGAGAAAATGCGTCGCACAGCAGACACAGCAGTGTAGTGTAGTTGTAGTAGTGGTGGTGGTGGTGGTGATGGTGGTGGTGGTGGTGGTGGTGATGGTGGCCCAGATCTGGCAGCTAGGCTACAGAGTACTGCGGCAGCCACTGAGAGATCTGGTCGTGCTCCAGGAGGGTAACACTCCACGCTAGTGATGGGGTGTTTAAAAACCCAAAACTGACAACAGAAAGAAGACGAAACCGAGCACTTTTTGGACTTGAGGTTTTTTCGCTGTCAAAACGTCTCGGTGTGAATGGCATGTTAGGATGTCAAGCCAAATGTAATCCATTTTGCGGCCTGCCCTTCGGATTCCTTTTTGTTAATATATATTCATAGAAAAGCTACATTTTTTTGTTGCTCCATATTTGAACCAAAGCTGATATTAATGGCTTACTTTCAGCTAACCACTATTCCGACTCAAGGGGCCCAAATCCAGACACAGGCCCCACCACTGTATGGAGCTGATGGGGAGGACAGAGGTGTGTGTGTGTGTGTGTGAGTGTGTCTGTGTGTGCTTGTGTGCATGCACATGTGTGTATTTGAGATGGGCCGTGGCAGTGGTTACCAGCCCTCAGAGAGAGACAGAGAGTGCATAAGAAACATATTGAAGGGAGAGAGAGAGAGAGAGGGAGGGAGGGACAGAGAGAGGGAGAGAGGGAGGAGGGATACATAGCATACATAGATTTAGGGGCTGCCTCAGCAGAATGGTATGGTTTTGAAACCAGCTTTGATTCTCCAAATCTCTCGGTGCACCCCCCCCAACACACAAACACACACACACACTCCGTGATGTAATCTACTGCTACAATTAAAGTGATGCCTGGGTAAGCATAGAGGCCCTAGGCCCTAAGAAACGAATCTAAACTGTTGAGCGTGCACAAAGGCACTAAGGGAGATATGCTGAGCTGCATGAGGAAGAAGTGTACTGAGAAAACCAAATAGCATACTACATGGTGTACAGTATACTAATGCCGCAAAGTCCATCAGGTGTTTTTTAATGTTCAGTGGTCTTGGCTGCTCTGCTCTGGGTATGAAGCCAAGGGAATCTGAACCGCCAAGAGAGATTGTAGGCACTCTACTGGGAATAATAGTAAAAATCTCAGCACAGCCAAGATAGTAACACTGAATTCCTCTTTAGCTGATGCCATATTTTTGGGGAAGGGAAGATTAAAAACCAACCTGAGAGCAGAAAGCACTGATTGATTTGTTTAATACTATATAATATCCCTCCTCTGCCACTTACTTCTTAAGCCCCCCCCCCCCCACCCCCCCCCCCCCCCCCGCCACACACACACACACACACACACACACACACACACACACACACACAGAGAGAGAGAGAGAGAGAGAGAGACTCCTTCTCATTCCCACATTGCATAGAAACACACACACACACATACGCACAGGGGAGACATCAGAAACGGCGCTGGAATGTGTGTGATGAGCGGTTGGGGTCGTGGTGTGGCGGTGCTGCCTGGCAGCCTCCGATCAGCCCGCCTTCATTAACATATCTCCCCTGGAATGAACCCGAGGTCCGCCCGCCTGCCCGAGGAGGGAGAGCAGGGACACTAACAGAGCAGAACGCCGCTCCCTCGGGCTCTCTCCCTAGCTCCCATGGCAGCCTCGAAAGTAATATTTCAATCATGCGCAAGTGGAGAGGGTGGAGGGGGAGAGAGGGAGGAGAGGGGGGGGGGGGGTGAGGGTAGGTGTGGGGGTGCTTGAGTAAGGATTGGGGGTGGGTGAGTGGTGTTGGGGGGGGGGGGGGGTATTGGGAGGTAGCAAGCCAGGGAGGTCACCCAAGGTAATGCCTGTGTTAGAGCGTGAAGAGTGAAGAAGGGGTGCTAGGATGTGTATACTGTATATGTGTGTGTGTGTGTGAGAGAGAGAGGATCTTCTGTGACTGGTGGCTCATCTCGTTTGATGATACAGCAAGAAGGTGGTGTGTGATTAGAAGAGCTTGCTGCCTTGGCAGTCTCTGACAGGACGCCAGGGCTTGTTATTACTGCTCCAGTCTGTGCTCTGAGATTGCTGTCCTCACAAACGAATGTGTGTTTGTGTAAGTGTGCGCATGTGTGTGTAGCTTTTGTAGACTGAGTTTATAACAGCAGACACATGAAATATGTCTTATATATATGTCTCTCTGTGTGTGTGAGTGTGTGTGTGTTTGTGTTTGTGTGTGTGCATTTCTGCACTGCTGCTGCATGTTTGTGTATGTGTTTGCATGTATGTGTATATCTGTGAGTGTTTATGTGTGTTGTGTGTTTGCTGTGTGTGGATGTATGTGTGTGTGTGTGTCCCATCATCATCAGTCCTCTTCTTTCCATATGAAGCATAGAGTGCTACTGCTTGTCTCCAAAAACCACGATGCATGATAATTTGCACACAAATGGATTGCATTTACCTTCATGGCTCCAGTCGAGGGTCATCACCCCCCCCCCCCCTTCCCCACCAAATATACTGTGGGTCCAATCTGTCTTCATTTATAGTGCACCATAATAGTGGCTCAGCTTTTGTTCTGAACCACAACTCTTGGTTTGATATTTGGCCATCAAATGTGAAGGATCAAACCTCAAACAAACTTGACAAAAACCTGCAACCAGTGCTCTAAATCCTATTAGGGTGCCCCGTTGCCTCTTCTCCCCAAAGCAACATGGACATTTGTGCTGAGCAGTGTTAGAATTTGATGTAATTTTATATGATTTCTTGCTACTCATTTCTAACTGTCAAATGAATCTTCTTCTGTGTGCTGCTTCGAGTTATTTGTCCAGCCAAGTCTGTACAGAATGTTCAGTCAATAACTGGCGTGACATGGTGAAGACCTTAGAGATAGCCTTGACCAGTGGTCATGTGTCAATACTTGTCAGGAGCCAGGCTTTGGTATATGCAGGAATGTTCCTGTTTAGGCTATGTGTTGTTTGCCTGCATCTAAATCCTTGTGTCTGTCCCTGTCCACTTGTATGGAATTCTGCCCATATTAAGAACTGGTCAAGTTATTTTCTACTGTTCAGGATAGATTTACGATTAGACTTTCAAGTATATGTAGAGCCCATTTTCCTTTTAACTGATGAGAAGGATCCAGACGAGCTACGCTGTAACATCTTAGCCATCCTGTCTCAACCTCACGGGCGAGACAGAAGAGTGACTTAGTTTGATAGTCTTTAGACTTCACTTTGTTACTTCAGCTTTTTATTTCATCTACTATTCCATCCAATCAACAACTGTAACTCATTTAATTCATCTTTTAATAAATCATTGATCCTGATCCAACGTAACCGAGTCATCCCGTCTTCTATTCTGCTGGGAAGAAAACACAACGCAACTTTAAGGTGAACAGTGACCTCAGGTGTAAAGTCAAACTGGGAAAAAAAAACCAAAATCTAACAGCAGTCATAGCTTTGTTGTTGATGTTTTCTGTCTCTCCAGATTGGTCCTTGGGACTGGACTTGTGAAGCCATGCCGTGCTTTGGCAGCTCCAGTCTTGATGTGCTCATCTACACCTCTGGTCTTTGGTAACGAGAAGCGATCCCAGCGTACGTCATTCTCCATACATCAGCTGAAGGCTTGTCTATGCCTCTGCATCAAAGCACGCTTTCTGGTCAGTGTTAACGCTCAAGGTCTTGGTCTTATTTTTATTTATATATTTTTCCTCGATGTTGGTCTTTGAGTCTCTGGATTTAGCTGTGTTGTGGATTTTGCATGCTGTGTTTCACTGCATGTGGTGGAAAAAGTGAGATAAAATTTCTGAAATAGAAGGAATTTTCAGAGTTGACTGCATGGTTGGTCGCTTTGTGTGCGTATTTGCCCACACAGGCCTTTGTTTTCCACATACAATGAATGCTTAGACTTGATTACATAGTTATGTTGTGCATGTATACACACAAATGCGTGAGTGTGCATGCGTGTGTGTATGTGTGTGTGACTGTGTGTGTATCCACGTTTGTGAATGTGTCTATGTGTGTGTGTGTGTCTGCACGTGTAATGATGTGTGTCTATCTGTGTATGTGTGTGTGTGTGTGCAGAGGCGTATGTTTCTACATACAATAAATGTTTAGACTTGACTACATAGCTCTTGCAGCTATGGTTTGTGGTGGCTTCAGAGAAACCACATGTGAGCCTTCCACTGTTGTCTCAGTTTAGACTCGCAGTCCCAGTGCTTTCAAAGAATTTACGCCTCTGTTCTAGGAGGCACATTCAGGACCTGAATTTAGGTTGTTTTTTTTATTATTTTATAATCGTAATATTATTATTATATTATTTCTATTATATTATTAGTAATCTTGACTATTCCAAGCAGCGTACACAACCAAACTAAATGAAGTTAGTTGTGCAGATAATTATCAATAAAATCAACCATAACAGTGTGTGAATGTTTTGTGATTCACACTGTGTTTTGACCAGTGAAAGGAGGACTTCACTGTTTTTTGTTTTTGGCCACATTCATAAGCATTGTGTTTTTTTTTTCTCCTAGTCGTTACACAACGTGCAGTGTCCAGCATATGGAATGTTTTGACGAGCCTTTTGTGAACACAGCTGCTCTCTCACATATGTTCGAAACACAGCTGACCCAGTTGTGTTTTTCAGACGTCGGTTGGGGTTGGCGGTGGGGGGGAAGGGGGTGTCTGGAGCCAATCCAGAGCCCCCAGCTGATGCGCCTGAACAAGGCCTGACCCAGGCCGCATCGGGGCCAGCATTGCCCTCTCTATCTAAGCCCTATTTGATGTCTGTGTCTGCCGAATCATCTAAGCCATGCATGTTATGCCATGCATGCACAGCTAAACTGCATATTTGGTGCCACGTTGCAAAAAAAAACAAACAGTGCCATAATTCTAGACTCCCCATGTGTTAAAATGAATCTGCTTCTCTCTCTCACACACACACACACAAACGCATACATGCACACAACACAAGTCACTCACACTGCACTCAAAACAAACGGCCCCTTGATTGTGTATGCATTTGTGCTGTCAATCGATTAAAAAAATATATCTGATTAATCACAATAGAGAATTTAAGTTAATCACGATTAATCACAAATGTAAAGTTCCAGAGTTTTTTGTGAAGAAAGAATGTCACACACGCCCCTGATTAGCGCAGGCTTCAGCAAAATGCTGCTCCTCATTTTCCTACACACCCAATGTGAAAGTGTGGACTTGCCACAGGTTGTCTATGACAGAGGTGCCCAGAGATGACCGACCACATAATTTTTTACACTTGCATCCCAGGCACACAAGTTCTGCACACTCCTCCTTGCTTCAAATCTACTGTGGTTTGGTCTTTTCCTCATACTTTCATTTAACGTGTTCGTCAGCTCTTCTAAAAATGCCATTATGAAGCATCTACAACCATCATCATGCTGCTTGTATTCATTTTCTGTCAAAGAGAAACTCTTTCATCCCCGGTGAGAGCTCTTTAAATCTTAACAAGAACTTGAGACTATAGCAGTTGTAGGATACTTTGCCATCTCACGTCAGTGCACAGTCAACCTTCAAATAAACACAAGCAGCTGTCTTTGAGCCAGTCTTGTGCATACTGAACTTGTACATAGTGACTTGTATACTTTATGTTACCCTAGAAGAGAAATAAGACCAAAAAGTCCATTAACTGCTTAGGCAGCAGTTTGCAGCAGCTGTAGACTCTGTTTATGTCAATTGCGTGTCAATTACGTGGCTGATTTATGGTTTTTGCATTGACTCAATGCAAAGGGAACTGTGCTGCCTTGTCACCGTCGTTTTCCTGTTATGGTTCTGTATCGAGTGTGTCCGTGTAGCACAATTCACCAAACTGCTTTGAGTGGAACTATCTACCCTTCGGCCACGCAGTTGAGTCTAGTTTTTTAACTACTTTTAAAAGAGATACCGCATATTTCAACAACCTCGTTGTCGTTACAAAATATGTATCAGTGCTATTTAAAGGTTTCTGGGCAGTCAGTTTATGTGTGACGTATGCGTCTACATGATTACCTTGCATTACAAAAATTTACATTACATAAAATGTTTACATTAATCACATGTGTTAACGTGTTAACATTGACAGCACCAGTATGCATACCTCAGAATTCTTATAGTATAAAGTAAGGAGTAGTAGAGAGTATTTACATGCATGTATTTATATAACTGCATGCTTTAACCTGTCATGATGTGGACGTGGACATGACAGAATACAGTGGAACCTAACATAACATGATCCAACATGCTGTAATATAAACTTGATATGAATACTAATTTGCACCTACATACAGGCAATAAGCCATATGAGAGCAGCAGATTGGCGACGATATAATGTGTTTGTGGATGCTGCTCCACTCCAGATCCAGACTTGAACAGAATCAGATCAGATCCAGGTGAAGGCTGTTCAGAGTCTTTCGTACTGAGTGTTCAGCTCACAAATGACACAAACACGATAGCTTGCAGTGTTTCATGTATCCTTGCTGAACCATTTCAGATGTCGGCTAAAGCTGTTGTGTAATTTGTGCGCACTCATAGCACCCTAGCTAGGGGATACATATCCACATATCCCTTTCTTATCTCTCCGTCAAATGCACAGATGATAGACCTGGGGTGTTATGGGGAGGTGGGAATTGGCTATTTGTGTTCCCTCAGCCTATTGTAAAAGTAAGGTTCGGAACAGACCCCAACTTAGGCCTCTAAATCATTACTCCTCTGTGTGTTTGTGTGTGTGTGTGTGTGTGTGTGTGTGTGTGTGTTGGGTGGGGGGAGACAGCCGCATCTGACATTTGCCAGCAGCGTGCACCCTGAGGGGGAAAAAAAAGAAACACCGAGCGAGAGAAGAAGAAAAAAAAAAGAAACACTGAGCGAGAGAAGAAGAAGGAAAAAAAAAAGCGTGAAGGGTGTCCTGCCAGCCATCGAGCATTCGCTACATCTGGCCAAGCACAACACTGGCACCGAGCCAGCGGCTGCGCTCGGGAACGCTGACACCGCTCGCCAAGAGGAGCCCCGACGAGAGGAGAAGAGAGGAGAGGCCGCGCGCTTGCTCGCTCGCTCGCTCGCTCACTCACTCGCTCGGACTCTGGGGCACGCTGGGAAAGGTCATGGGCAAACATCAAACGCCACACAGCGGGGCGGCCGCCATTGAGCCATGATGCATCCATTAGAGTTGAGGGTGGGGAAGTAGTATATATTTGCATGTGTTTGTGTGTGTGTGTGTGTGTGTGCTTATGTGCTTTGTGGGGGCAGTAAATTCTGTGTGGAGTGCCTGATGTCTGGGTGTCCAGGGTGTGTGGTTGTTGCCACTGAGGGCTTGGTGTAAGTCATTGATTGCTGTATTATGGGCCATTCTGTTTGAGGGTGTGTGAAGTTGTGTGTGTGTGTGTGTGTGTGTGGGGGGGGGGGGGGGGGTTTGTTTGTTTGTTTTGTTTTGGTTTTTTGGGGGATCGGTGGTCAAGATGGGGCGAGACCATTCCCGGCGTACTCTCCAAGTGAAAGGAAAAGCAAACATCTCTCCTCTTCAGACATCTCTCCTCAGCAGATGCTGTGTGTGTGTGTGTGTGTGTGTGCATGTAGTGTGTGTGTATGTGTGTGCCCCCACTGCCAGAGATAATTGCAGATGGGTGGATTTCTGCAGAGCGCTGGTAATCTCTAAATTTAATATTGCCACAACGATCAATATTTCACTGGGCAGCAGTGCCTTGGGAGACAAGATGACGTCTTTTATATGGGTTGCAATATAGGCCTACCCCGAGGTGTGCGCGCTCGCGCGCGTGTGTGTGTATGTGTGTGTGTGTGTGTGTGTGTGTGTGTGTGTGTGTGTGTGTGTATGGTCTCTCGCCATGCTATGCAATCAGATTTTTCATGGTTAGGGATTGTCATCTGCTGGCTGATCTTGGCGCCGTGTACAGTAGACATCCAGTCTGCTTGTGGCGAATGGGACAGCACCCTCAGTTGAAACTTAAACAGACTTTAACATAGCCTTTAAGCCCTTACCATCCCCCTGGCAGCAGAGCACATACAGAGCTCTCTCTCTCTCTCTCTCTCTTCCTCTCACTCCTCTCTCTCTCTCTCTCTCTCTCTCTCTTCCTCTCACTCCTCTCTCTTTCTCTCTCTCTCTTCTGCTCACTCCTCTCTTTCTTTCCCTCTCTCTCTCTTATAGAAATACATTCATACATGCGCAACAACACCATATTGAGAACGGATGAAATCAACAGAGGAATAATTGCAAACGACGTTTTACTGATGCTGTCTGTTGGTTGAATGACAACAAGCTTTGCGTATCCCTTAAAATGCAAACATTTTACAAACTTGTTTAAACATGACTTTGACATAGATAGATAGATAGATAGATAGATAGATAGATAGATAGATAGATAGACGGGAAATGAAGGTGTCCAGTAGCTAACACAACAACATACATACACATTGGCACACAGACATACATATGACATAAACACACAAAAACACAAAGGAAAAAATCAAGTGTGTGCCATTCCAGTAAAGTTAAGTTGCAAGTGTGAAAAGGGGCAGTGTGGAAATATGCAGAATAATGCGCTTACTCTTTCCCTCAACACCTCTCTCCTTCTCTTTCTCACTCTTGGTCATACACACACACACACATACACACACACACACACACACATAAACACATTGCTGGACATGCACTGTTAAATATGGTTCCACTGACCCTGATCCTTCCAGTTCCATTGTAGTCGGATCAGGGCCACACGGGGCTGATCCCTTCAGCCCCGGCTCGGCTTTCAATGGTCAGGCGTCAGCGGAGAGCCATGCTTGAGATGGGCTCTGAGGCCGGAGTGACAGCATGCTTGTGCATGGTTGCCTGTGTTTGCATTTGATGAGAAAATGATATGCTGTGTCACTGTGCGTATGTGTGTATGTGTGTGTGTGTGTGTGCCTGCGTGTGTTTGTGTTTGCCTGCATGTGTGATTGGGTATGTGTGTCTGTCTGTCTGCTGTCTGTTTGTAAGCTTGTGTGTTTGTGTGTGTGTGTGTGTGTGTGTGTGTGTGTGTGTATTAGAGAAAGTACGGTATGTATGTGTGTTGTGTGTGTGACAGACAGAGAGTGAAACAGGCTACACTTCACAGAGAGAGAGAAAGAGGGAGCACGAGAAAGAAAATAAAAAAGGCAGGGAGGGAGAGAGTGAGAGAGAGAAAGAGAGAGAGAGAGAGAGAGAGACATAATCAAGAAATTTGGAAAAGAAGAGCAAAGGTCTGTGGGCGAGAGTACTGGGAAATTGTGATAAATGCACAGCAGTGGCAAGTGCCAGTTTGGTTTATGCCGTTGTTTTCTCCTCCCCCCCTGAGACATTTATCAGGGGCTAGTGTAATTGGGTGTGTGGGATGGGTGCTGGGGCAGGGGCCTATTATGCATGAAGCTTACAATTCCAAGTAGCCAGGAACAATGCCAGGGAGTGAAGAAATGAGACAGAGACAGCCAAGTTTCACACACACACACACACACACACACTCAAACACACACACACACAGGCTCAAAGGCGCGCATACACACGTCTTCTCATCGGGCGAATCTTTAAAACTCTGATCCATTAAGGCCAGTATTCTGATGAATGATTCAGTGAGTCTATGTTAGGCAGCAACTCGAAACTGTAACATGAAAATGGCCTTGGCAAAGGCTTCACAAATACCACATCAGGACTTTGAAAACCATAATAACTAGTTACATTTTTCAGCCCTGTTTATTTCAGAGTCTGGGGTTACAATTAAGGGAATTTGCCTTGCAATTAGTGTGTTAAAAATAATAAAACAATTTACCTAAAATACCTGCATTTTGTGTAATGATTTGGACCAGCAAATTGAAATTACAATGTTTGGACATTGTTGGAGCTGAGCACGGGCGAGCGGAGTGAATTTTCAGAGATCAGAAGCAGATTGGATTCGACAGGCGAGCTCGCCGCGATTGGTCCGAGCCCTCAGGCATGGAGAGAGGCCGTCTCTCTCCCAGGGGGAGGCTGGGACTTTGTCTACCCACAGGCCCAGCAGGGGCCATGACAGTGGCGGTGGTGGCGGTGGCCAGGCTGAGGCTGAGGCGTTGGAGGGCTAGAGGGTTGGAGTGATCCTCTCTCTCTGTCTGTGGGGTGACAGCCTGTGCTCTGAGGTTGTGTAACTGTGTGGGAGACATGTGCTGTTTTTACTACGCTCACTGTGACTGTTGCTGTTGTTGTTGTTATCTGCTGCTGGCATTGTTGTTGTTCATTTCAATAATTGTCCCTGAGCTGAAGAGCAGGGAAAAGTGTGTGTGTGTGTGAAAGAGGGGTGGGGGGTGGGGGGGAGATAGGCCACATAAGACTAGACATTACCTGCTCAGGTGGTTAGGAATCCTGTGGAATACCACAGGGTTGCAGGTTTGATCCTGAGAGTGAGAGATCCTCAGCTTCTGACCTCGATATGCTCCAGGGAGACTGACTGTCCCTCTAATTCACCGCTAGCCACCCTAAACCTGTCAGCTAAACATGCCCGTGAAGGTTGTCATTCATCCAGGTGTGGAGTTTAAAAAAAGCTCCAAGAAGAAGTCCAGTTGCTAACAAATTAGAACTAGTCGGGTTCCATCCAAATTATTTGCATTTCATAATATTCACATTAATGGAAATTTGGCTCGAGAATATTGACATCTGCATGTGTATATGCAAATTAAATAGTTTCCATCTACTTGAATGGTATTATGCCATTATGCTATTATAAAATTTATATAGACGTATTAGGGGACTGACGCAAATTTGCAAATGTTTCCAACTGAGGATTTCTTATTTGCATAACTTAGATGCGCATTAACAAGTTGATTGGAAACCGGCTCGTGAGAAACATGATGTGTTAATATAAGTCGGCTGTTTACCAGCAACTGCCCCTGGAACAGCTTTCATCACATCGTTCCCAGAGTCTCGATCTGATCTCAGTTTTCCCGATTGGAACTCGATCAGGAACAACCAAGTTAGGTAAGTCTGCAAATCTATGTTCTTCTTCAATGCTACAATGGCCAGCAAACTAAACATGACCCCAGGGCACATATGTATGTTGTTACCCCAGCCCGTCATCTCCCGTTTTAGAACTGAAGGACTTTTTTGTTTGTTTCTTTCAAAGACAAGGTTGCACGATAGCAAGGCTACATGTGCAGAAAACAAGACAGTGGAGTCCCTGTTTCCAAACGGTGATTTCTCCTGTCTATGGAGCACGGCGCATAGCAGCACTGTGACGTAGCTGTTGTTTTGCGCCCTCCATCTCTCCCTCGATAGATTGATACTGACAAAGCACAAAGCGTTATGTGACACGAAATTTTCGACTTTCAAATGGAGGACATATTTATTCCGCATGACCTTAATTTTCCTGGCCTGTCAGTTGGATGCGAGCAGAATGGAATCTGTCTCCCTCTCCCAAACGTGTCACATGTGTTCGGACGAGATTTAAGCGAACCATAATGCTACCACTCTGCTTCCCACGCAACCTCGCCATGCGGGGGATGGAGGCCTGGTCCTGCCGTGCCGGGTAGTGGCTTTCGCCGCACGAAATGTCCTTTTACACATCGGGACTTGAGCACTTAAAGTCGGCCGAGCGTAATTAAATGTGATATATCAAAACCAATATGAAGTAATTAGAAGCAGGCTAAGTGGCTGAGAGGCGAAACAGACAGATACTCTCACACACCCCACAAGCTGAGGAGGAGGAAAAGGACATTGAGAGAGAGACAGACGTTTCTTTTTGTACTCTTCATCTTGACTTTTACAGAGAACGAACGAGATTATTGGGGAGGACGGAGGTGTGTGTGTGTGTGTGTTTGGCGGGGTGCAGTGGCAGTAGTTGCCAACCCTCAGAGAGAGACAGTCATAGGGTAAGAGAGAGAGAGAGAGAGAGAGCCTGCAGCTGTCTGTACAGTCAGCCCCCACCCCCAACCCCCCTCGGTGAGAAACGAACGGCATGCGACAGGCAGCGCAGGTCCTGGCAACATGCCAGCAAAGTGAAACGATGCCGGGCACCCTCTCTCTCCCTCCTGCCGTGCGCACCACGCGCCGTGCGCTTCAAATGTTTGCGTTATCACTGGGAGTGTAAATAATGACAAACGGCGAAATGCAAACGCTCTCAGTCCGTTCCGCTGTTCCATGAAGCTAAGATTCATCTCTCAACAGGTGTGACACCCAGCGTGATAAATAGCAATATATATTCTCAAATATTATAAACACTACCAGGAAATCGCCAGTGCCAGGTTGAGGATAGACAGAAATATCTAGTTTTTGTGTAGCCATGCCAGGGCAAGCAGACAAATATGTGATTGGCAATCGCCACACTGACAGTGAGTCTAAATGACTGTGTGTGTGTGTGTGTGTGTGTGTGTGTTTGTGTGCATGTGGAGGTGGTGGGGATGTGTCATAATTGGGACATCTATATACAGTTGAAAGCATTCACCAGCTATTAAATAGGTGCAGTCAGCATTGTAGGCCTGTGACTGTATTCATAACACATCTCTGTTGCACTGCAAGTACACTGGACTAGGACCACAGTGACTAATGCTAAAGCTGAGACTTCTAATGATTTACTTTCTGCCATGAAGGTGAATGGCACAGTGGTGTTATCTCTGGGTCTGTGTGTGACAGAAAGAGAGACAGTGATAGAGAGACACACAAAGAGACAGCGAGAGAGAGAGAGGCCTATCATTATATTGTGCTGCTATTGTACGGTGTTGAACTCCAAGTTTTTAGTGTTTTTATTTAGACTGTGACTTTATATTCATAGCCTATGGTGAAAATAGTACCCATCGTACTCACATACAAGTGTGTTTGTGTTTGTTTGTGTGTGTGTGTGTGTGTGTGTATGTGTGAAGTGTTAGAAGGTTTGAGTGTACCTGTGTGTGTGCGTGGCATGTGTGTGAATGTGTGTGTGTGAGTGTGTGTTTTTTTAGCAGCTTGGAGAGAGGCCCGTGTGTGTGATTTACAACAGGAATAGTAGTTTATTCATGGCGCTCTGGTTGAGAAGGTGCAACTCGATCAGCTGTGTTTGTCTGCGAAGGTGTCCTCTTACCCAAGCCAGCCACTCTTATCAGCGGCCCACATCAGCTCCTGCTCCATACCATACAAAGACCTGCGGAGGGGGAACAATGGACGTGCAGTTTGGATTTGAATCCCATTTCTGGCCTCTTGGATCACTGGCTTACCTCACCTCTCAATATGAGAGGCTGAGTGCTGATTATATGTGTGTGTGTGTCTGTGTGTGTGTGTGTGTCTGTGTGTGTGTGTGCACGTGTGTGTGTGTGTGTGTTTGTGTATGTGCATGTATGTGAGTGAGAAGGAGTATGTCTTTGTGTGTGTGTATGTGAGTGTGTGCGTGTGTGTGTGTGTGAGAGAGAGAGAGAGAGAATCTGTATGTCTGTATGTAAGTAACTGGAAGAGTAAATGTGTGGTAATGTAGAAATTAGTGTGTGTGTGTGCACGTTTGTGTGTCTTGCATGGTGGGGTTATGTGTGTGTGTGTGTGTGTGTATGTATGTGTGTATGTCTATTAACAAAACAAGTGGATAAAATTATACCTACAGTGCATGTTTATCTAAGGGTTTTGAGTAGAAGAAACAACATTTTTTAAAGCTTTTTGAAACTTTAGGGAAAATACACAATGAACAGTCATAGAGACACTCAAGATCAGGTACAGTGTGCACTTTCTCTTTCTCTCTCTCTCTCTCTCTCTCTCTCTCTCTCTCTCTCTATCTCACTCCCTCTATCTCCATGCTTAAATTGCTTGGAAAAACCACATACAGGTCATTAGGTATTTCTCTCTCAATTAAACCTCAAGTGGAGTGATAATGGTATTGTGGCAGCTGCATTGCAATTGCAAAGCAATAACATATTAAGAAAACATTATTTGTGTCAATGGTATAATGGCATATCATTATTTAAGCTGGCACTTGATAGGCCCAGCATGGCATGCTGTTCAGAAACTCCAGTGTGTGTGTGTGTGTGTGTGTTGGGGGGTGAGTGGGTGGGGGTGGGGGGTACTCACAGTGTTCAGATTTGAAAGGTGACATTCTGAGTATGGCATTGTAATTTGGGTCACTAAGTAAACTTCTGCCGTCATTTTATTGGAAAGCAGAATGTGTGTAAGTGAGTTAGAGTGCCTGTGTAGTGTGTGTCTGTGTGTGTGCGTGTGCGTGTGTGCGTGTGTCTTAGTGTGTTTCTTTTTATAGAGACTTGAGCAAGGAAAAGGAAAATATTGTCTTAATAGTAGGCTAACAGGGCCCTTGTGCCATGCACTGTAGATGGTTATGATAACTGTCTAATTTAGGAAAACGTGAAATTCCATCCCTTGGCTCGGCACATTCCATCTGTTGGGAGAGGAATTTAGAGGAATTTCCTTGTTTGTTATTTTGTCCGCCCCCAGTGCAGTGAGTGTGCAGTTGGATGAGGAATAAGATGCTGAGCAGAGGCAGTGGGGATCTGGGTTGAAAGTCCAGCATCAGAAAATAATAGTCCTACCATATATTGACAATTGGGCTCATTCGATCTGCATCACAGAGTTCTCCGTGGCTATATTGTTGCCATAGAATCTGTCAGTCATTGCAGCTGTCTATCAGAGCTACGCTAGCTTTTTACTAAAACATGAAGGGGAATACGACCGATGATCACACAGAAGAGAATAGCTAACTAGAAACAGGCGAAACTTCCAGCCACAACACTGTCATTGTTTTACCACAGGTAGTGTAAGATTAGCGACCTCACAACAAAGCCTGTAGCCTAGCCTACTCATCATTTATCTACAGATAATGCTAGTTTTAGGGAGGGTGATGCCTGAAGGGTCATTTATTTTGTTGTGGTTACTGGTCAATATTGAGAGCTGAGAGCTAACTAGTAATTAAAATTAATGCACAAGAATAGCTGCCATAGCAACGGTAGGCCTGTGTCAACAATATGGCCACTTGAACGTCCTTTTGGATTTACAAAAGAGCCCTATATACAACTTTAACTTTTTAATATAGCATCCTTCTACACATTTTCACACCACTCCATCTTTTTTTCTATCTATCCACCACTATCTATCTGTCCATCTATCTGTCTATCTCTCTATCTTTCTGTTCTACCTGTGCACTCAACATAGGGAATTCCACTGAGCTACTCCACCTGGCTGGGTAGTTCAGCTAATTTGAATCAACTGGTTTAGGGAATGAATGGTTACATCTCTGCTGGTCATTCTGTGGTCCATAATATGAAGTGAAGGTGCCCATTTTCTGATGCTACACTGTGTCACCTGTACGTAGCATTTTATGCTTATTGCCAGCCAATTAGTTCCTTCACTCTTGCAGTGTGTGGCCATGTGTGACCTCATGTCTCAGCTGATTGTGCTTGGCATGCTTCCTTACCTTAGCTTGTCATGAATCAATGTTAATGCTCTTATCTGTGCCTCCCTATATTTTAGTTAGTTTTGAGTCAGTCAGCTAGTTGTGACTTGTGCGCTAACGCTAGCATTCTCCCTTAGTTTTAGCCGTTTAGCACAGTCAGGGTTTTTCTAGTCAGTGCTCTCCCATAGCTGCATCGGCATCCAATGTTTTGGAAAAGCCTCTGGCACCAAGTGCTTGCTTAAGTGAATAAAAATGTAAATGGCCTGTTGAAATACTTTGGTGTCACCTTGACAATGTGCAGCCCTTCTAACCGAGCAGGCAGGAGGCTAAAGGCAGACTGGGATGGCCAGGTCTGCATAGCTGAGACCAGTCAGCTGAATCAGGTGGTTTGGCTGTGGGTATCATCAGTGGGCCTGCCTCAAGTGCCTGCACGCACCCACATATATTCTATCACACATACACACACACACACAAGCATATGCACACATGCATACACATACACATGTAGCATACATGAATGTACAGTATGCTAGGCCTATGCATACAAATCTAAGGTTTAGTGTACATGCATACAGAGTTCACAAACACACACACACACACACACACACACACACACAGAAATGTGTGGGTAATGTTGGAGCTGGTTGTGATGAAGGTTGTGCCTCGTTCTTCAGCGGCTGACAGAGATGGCCATTTTGAGTAAGCATGCCCTTCCTTGCCAGCCTCTCAGAGTACCAGTGTCGCCACTGCACTGAGGGAAGCCTAAACATCCCCCTCAAACACACACCCCACCCCCTCCAGTCCCACGGTCATCACTGCACTGCACTGTGGGAAGCCTAAACATCCCCCCAAAACACACACCCCACTGCCTCCCATCCCGAGGCCCTCACTGTTTCATGTGTTCCAGTCCAGTCACACCCCCACTAATGGATCCCTTGTGAGTACCTGAAGTGCATTGCAAGTTTGTTTCCAAAATGCTATAAATCCATTTTTTTGTAAATATTCAAAATTCATGTTTTTTAATTGTGTATATAAGTAGTTATTGATCAAACCTTAATTATGTTGATTTTGTTATGTAAAAAAATAAATCAAGTAAAAAGCAACCCAAATGTAAATCTTCTGATATATCTGAAAAGCTAGATGTAAAACTATGATTACTGAAAATTCATTATTTATAGCATGGATATAAAGTTTTGGAACCAAACTCTTCATTCTTTGAACAGAGGTGAATGTCCACAACTGAAAAATGTAAACGATTTTGTATAAAAACTCCACATATCCAGCTGCCTGTGTGTTCACATCCTCATACTGTGTTTGCAAATTCAAGGCAGGTAGAAAACTGTTAACACAACGTAAGCCTATGTTGCAAATTTGAATGATTTACCTCTGCAGCTCAGTCTCAGAGTGTGAGGGACTCTCTCTCTCTCTCTCTCTCTCTCTCTCTCTGTGTGTGTTTTGTAGTGGATGTCTGTGTGTTTGGGGTGGAAGGGGGTGTTTTCCAGATGATATCGCCATTGGCATGATGTGCATGAGTGAGAGTCCCTGAAATCCCTCCGAGTTCCAATTATTTCCACTGTCTTGTGCAAAGGCACGGCATCTCTTTTTAATACAATTCATGTGGGAAGGCTTCTCCTTGTGGATGGGAGTAACATAAGTGTTGGATCGCTGTGATAGTGTTGTTGAGTCCCCATGTCCTCCCTGACCTCATGCCCTGAACTCTTCAAGACTTTTAAACTGGCATGAATAAGCTAATCATGAATTGGACCCATGAGTCTTTGGGGGTTCAGGGCTTACAACCGAGGGGTTGGTAGGATTGAAGGCCTGGTCTGTATCCCAGTGTTGGGCCCTAAGCCCTAAACCTTGATCCCTCAAAGACTTCAAGGCATAGGCTAAATGAAGGCATTGGTCTTTAGCCCTGGTCTTTTCCTAAGTTATCACATGTGGTGCATGTCTAATGAAGTCTAGCCACTGGTTTCTCACTTAAACTCCCCTCCACCCACCCCAGACATGATCGTGCTGCTTGCTCAAAGTGGAGTCAGTTGATGGTGAAGGGGGGCGGGGGGTAGGGGGGCGGCTTTTGTCACTGTCAGCACTCTGGAAAACCACATGGAGGACATGGTTATCACGCACTCCAGACACACACAAACACACACACACAAAACCACATGGTATCACGCATTTTAGCTCCACACACACAGACATGGAAAGCCATAAGCCAGCCCATTCCAGAGCATGTTCTTCACCTCTCAGAATACACATGCATTCTCAGAAACACACACACACTTTTTCTCACTCACACCTCCACACAAAGAGATTTACTCATACTTGCTTGCATTCATGCACTTAGTCACACACATAAAACCAGACAATCTCTATATTTGCACATAAACACACACACACACGAAAGCAGAAGAAAAGACACATCACACATTCTGGACCCCTTCCCCCTACTATACACACATGCTTACTCACACACACACACACACACAAAAACCACATGGAAGACATGGCATCACACATTCCATAGACAAGCACTCACTCTGTCTCACACTCACACACTCACACACACAATAAACATATTATATATTGCCGATTATGTGCATGTACACAAATATGAAGATCCACTTTATGTGCTTCAGTTAGCACACTTTTATCAAGTGTACAAGTTAATGAAATTAAGCTCTAGTACTGTTTAAAAAACCTTTCAAGTAAAAGTTTTTAAAGGTTCCTACAGAGATCTTAAAAAAAACCAAACAAACAAAACAAAGAAACCGCTAAAGCAAGCGTCGGTCTTCAAATCTTTGGGTGTTTGGTCTGGGATATTCTACCAAAGGACATAGGGGGAGAAGTGTGTTAAAGGGGTCCTCAAAAGACACTGCCGTAAGAGAACTTTGGACCCAGTATGTCTGGGATAGTGATTGTTGCATCCAATGAAGTGTTTTTCTATAGAGAAGTATATGAAGGCGAGTGTGTGAATATTTTACAGACAGACCTGTTGCATCCTGAGTGCTTTGCTTCATTCACACCTTGCATGAGTTCCCTCTGGGCCCAGTTGCAAGAGAGAGGGCTACTTGTGTCTCTGCATGTGTTTGTGTATTTGAATGAGTGTGAAGGCTGTTGGTGTGTTTGTGTGTGTGCACGCACGCCAGGTGTGATTTTGTCTGTATACGAGTGGGCTTTGGAGCTGTGTGTATTTATGTCTGTGTGTGTTTGTGTTTGAATGTGTGTGTGTGTGTTTATATGTGTGTCTGTGCATGTGTGTGTGTGTGTGTGTGTGTGTGTGTAAGCGTGTTTGGATGCGTGTATGCGCACAGCTGCATGTCGTTCCCTTTGCAGACGTCGCACATGGTTCGTCTCAGCCCATCTGGACATGCGAGCCTCTTGCTCCTGTCCCGGCTCCTTCACTCAAGTCTGTTTCTCCTCTACCCTTAGAACAGTGCTGCCCTGAGCTGAGAAAAAAAAGAAAGAGAGAGAGAGAGAGAGAAAGAAAAAAAAGTAGGAGAAAAAGAACCTCTGAGCTTAGAAAGGAGTGGAAGATGGAATGGGGACTGATGAGAAAATAACCGCTTTCAGAATGTTTGGATTTTAAAACCAGAACATTAGTACAAACCATAATGGCTGGCGCAGACTGCCTTGTCCAGCTCCAGAAACCCATTGCTTTCACGGGCAGTGATGTAACGCAAAACATTTTCTGATGAAGCATTCGCTTGTTGCAGGGCCTTGAGAACTATTTATACCCAGTCGGTCCACTCGAAGGGGAGAAAAAAAAAGTCCTCTGCGTTATGTTTGAGCCCTTTAAATAGCTCATTTGTCCAAGCTGGAGGAGAACATCTGAACACTTAAAATAGTACACACATTGTTGTTTTCTTCCCCGACGGTCTCCATCACTCATTTTTGTGCGCCAAATGGCCAGATCCGTGCATGTAAACACACACACACACACACACACACACACACGCACACAAACACACACACGCAAACATGATACACACAGAGGGCCTACAGAGATGCCGTACATCTCGCTGCTAGACGCCTTTCAATGCACGTTCATTTAGACTTGGATGCCGCCCAGTACAGTAAATGAATAAATCACAAAATTCATAAATAAAAGAAAACATAAATTATGCAATAAATAATTTAACGAGCAGTCAGATCTAGGCCTCTTGACAGTTTACAAGGGAGATTGTTTTACTCGTGGTTCTCCAAGACGTCTGGTTGGCCCACGATCGCTCTGTGTGCTGCGGCACCAAATAAAGAAAGCCTTTTTTTATGTTGAGCCTCTCCAATTAAAACACAATAAAAGGCCCACACAGAGTCACGACAGACATGTCAACATCTCCATCTGGCCAAGAAACAGTTTAGAACAGGTTTTACAGGTACTGTTCGCTCTCCAAGGATCGCCGTGTCTAAATATCTCTCATAGGACGCCTTCCCTGGGCTTATGGGGCTTATTTGTGTTAGCGAGAGATTATGTGTGTATTTCAATTGGCAGAAGGGATCCATGGCGTCTATGTGTTGACTGCTGTGCTACCCTGGGTTAGCTTTGAGCTTTTCAAAGGGCCCTTTGGTGAGCCCTGGTGAATGCAAAATGGAGATAATGACTCGCCACCACAAACTGTTTGAATTTTGGTCGTATAAAACATGTAAGTTTACCCCTGCGGAATATTTTGACACAACCACACAGGAAAGTGTAAGCTCACTGGCAGTGGCTGAACATCAGTACTTACTTAAGCAATAATAAGGCACCTTGATGCTACTGTCAAGCCAAATAAGAATGATTTCTCTGCACTGACAATTTGGATACTCTATCTGTGGCACTCCATACATTCTTTGCCCATGCGTTCAATGTAAAGGACACTGCTTGCTTATAGTGCAGTCTTTTTTCTTTTCTTTTTTTTTTTTTTGGTTCATCAGACCCCATTACTTGCAGCATAGTTGGTCTGGCAGGCTGGCGTATACAGTCTACATCTTCTGCGGGTGGTAATTTTCAGTGGAAAATATAACCACAGCACCACTGATTCAATTGAAAGTAATCTTATAGCAGGCCTCAGGCCTTCCTGCCTACCACTGTGGTTAACTTGGTGAAAAGGAAGGGTTGGGGCACAGAGGGAGGTGAGCGGGGAGGGGAGGGGGGGAAGGGGGGGCGGTTAGCCCACGACCACTTGATAGGGCTGCATTGCATTTCCTGCTCATTGGGCCCACTGGGTTAGAGTGTAAACAATACGGAGAAATGTGTCAGCTACTTTGCTGTAAAGTGTTGCCAGCCGATCAAGGAGAAATGCTGGCTGTGTGCAGCAGCCTATACTTACGTGTTCCTGTGTTTCTAAACACACGGGCTGGGCTAGACTGAGACTCATTGGATAGGACGCCTGTGAACCAGAGGGATGAGTGTGTGTGAATGTGTGTGTTTGTGTGTGTGAGTAAGATAGAGAGAGAGAGAGATGTAGTGAGGAAGAGACAGGAAAAAAAGAGAAGCTACAGCTTATGTGTTTATATCTGTGTACATAGGTAGAGAGATGGAGTGTGTGTGTGTGTGTGTGTGTGTGTGTGTGTGTGTGTGTGTTTAAATGACTTTGCAGAGTCTACACAGATAGAAGCGTTATTCTGCCTAAGTTTATAGTAACATTATAATTTGACTGAAATAATTTTGCCCCCTGGTGGATGTTTTCAAACTATTCTCCCTCCTCCTCTCTATGCTACTCTCATGTCCCTTTCAATCTCTCCAGTCTTATTCTGTTTCACTTTCTCATTCTCTTCTCATTCTGTATCCCTCCTCTCTCCTATCTTCACCTATCTCTCTCTCTCTCTCTTTCTACCTTTCTTTCTTGTGCTCTCTATTTATTCCTCTCTTTTTCTTCTCCTTCTTGTGATATATTTTAGTCTGTCTCAGCTTTGCAGTGTGATATCACATCTGCCCAGGAAAGAGGATTACTGAAGACACTGTAGGACATTGTCACAAAGAAACTTTGTCTCTGAAGCTGAAAACGAGGACAGCAATTTAGACCAATAATCCAGTCGATGGAATCATGCCAGCTTGTGAGGAAGCAGAAATGGAGGAATACAAAAGCAACGAAAGCCGTGCTGAGTCCAGACACAACACCGAGCCTTCAATATGTGAGCCAAGAGAGTGGGGGCTTATTTCATTGGCCACAGATTAATGATGAGGTCACCTGAACTCTACCTGTAAAGCTAAGCAGAGACTGAGCCATTTTAATGTGATTTTAGCACTGATTCAGTCAGGTTTAACAAACTTCAGACTCAGACATGAATCCCTGTGCTATTTGTCACATAGCTTGAACAGGCTCACAACTCCCAATCGGAAGACATAATAACCACTATTCCAGCATTCTTATCGTCTGTCCTGCAGTGTCTTGCAGTCAAACAGACACTGTAAAAATGTATAGTGTGAGATACCATGTTGTATGTGAGTGAAAAAAAAGAAATGCATCATATCTGCGTAACTGGAGTTTTTGAACTGTCGCTAATGTACCATAAAGACAGCATGCTTGGTTGTTCATTTCAGTTGCAATTAGCTAAGTGCTAATGCAATTATTTGTCGCATATCCATTATTCTGTTGGCTGGAATGCTTCTTTGGGTCATTTGAGGGCATTACACACCCACACATCCTTTCTCTTGAACTAAATGGAGAGCATGAGGGGCTGTCCTTCCTAGCTGAGACAGGCCTATTTCACAGGAGGCATTTCCCCAGAAGTATCAGGGTAAGCACAGGTGTTATTAATGACAACCAATAACATTTTTATTTAGTGTAGCAAAGTCAGATCCTTATTGTATGTCACTGATAACACCTGCGCTGCCCCTGCAATTTCTTGAAAAAATGGCTGCTGCGAAATAGGCTCATTGCCTGCAGGACGCTGAGAGCAACCGTCAATAACTGAAAATGTTCAGTGACAGGGTGAGAGATTCTTCTTTCATAAAATTTTTTTAACATTGAGAGATTTTTTTTTTTGTCATGACTAAATGTGAAGTCACTTTCATTGCAATTTATTCTAAATGATCTAGCCACTTTTTTAGCAGAACTTTTCTTGACTCTATTTCTGTTCACTTATTGTAGGTATTGAAAAAAAGTGTCATGCATGAGGAACAGAATGCATACATTATGTACATACTGTAGATGAAAAAGTATACATCCATGTGCATATAACCTAGATTTGGTGTAGACAGACTGTTAGGTACACAGTTAGGTACAAATTTGCCCTGTTTTTTTTTCTTCACAGTCAGTGTTTTTTTTTTTTTTTTTTAGAAACATAGGACACTTTGGAATAATGTCTTTGCATTGCATGACACCAGGGCAGGGTACTGTGTAAAAACTGTTTTGTTCGCTGGTATAGACTCCACAGCTTAATCAAATGCTCTAAAAATGTTATTATTTGAGCTCAAGTGTATGTGTTTGATATAAATCCTTGGTTAATTATGGAGTGATTATCACAAACCAGCAAAACTTAATGTCAACCACAGTCTATTTTTGTCACAGACTAAAAAGCCACTGCCCTTTAAGCTACTATGTGTAGGTCTCGTCCCATACTTTTGGTTTCGACTTGTATTTAACACAGCTTTGCATTTGCTGGCATTGTATTTAATCCAGTGGCACCTGAACCAAACATGGTTGATTGCAATGCTAAAATTCAGAGGATATCTGGACAACAGTTTTGCTGTTTTTGACATGACGTCAATTCGGTTATTTCATCACATTCTGACGCTGTCGTTTCTTGGTTATTTTTGGATATTTTAACCTAAATGTATTACATACAGCTTGCATATGGTAAAACTGTACTATACTTCAGTACTATCCTCTCTCCAATCTGCTGTAATTCCCTCCACTGCTGTCAGATGAAGCTGAGATTGGGAGGGGCATCTCTGTCCTGATCCCAGACCTGTTACAGTGACCTCAAATAATCACCTCAAGCTACAGGCAGGAGTCAGCCTGCTTAGGTCAGTAAAACTCTTATCTCCTCCTTCACTCATTTGAATGATCTGAATAATCAGAGGGAGCATCAGGTAAACTAAAGTAACACTACATTGTATGTAGCTTTTTGCAACTATTTGAGATATATTTTTTTTGTCAAACAATTTGTTTTGTTACCATCTCCAAAATAATTTGGATGAGATATAGTCATAGAAATGGTGGACAAATACAAGTGTTACTCCCACCCACTGTCCAGGATATGCACTGTGGGTGGAGGGTAGGAAACCACCACGAAATAAAAGAAAACCTCTAGAGCATGGCATTGCTGACTGTATTGGCATCAAACACCAATTAGCATGTTCTAGCAGTGATGACAAGACTCTGGAAAATGTTTTGTGTGCCTTTCAAGAAACTAGTTCACTAGTTTTACACCAAAAACTCACATAGTGTTGCTTTAATGCTATGTCTAAAGGTAAAATGTGACCTGACAAGGCATGAATGATGAAGTAGGAGCCTAGTGTAACCGCACATGTGTTCAAAAAGCACTGTTTACATGTGAGAGTAGGTCTTTTTCCTGTGCATTCTCTCTGCCCCGGTCCAAATTGACAGAGTGGCCAAATTGTGGGTCAGCCTCCAAGTCTGATTTAGCGCAGCACAATCACCATCCCTGATGAGGCGACAAAAGTGCACGATAAAGGCAACAGTTGCTTACAGCTTGTCATTCAGTAATGCTCAATCTTCATTTGGTTGTTTGATTTTGAATGTGTGGGAGTTCTTGCTTGTGTGTGCTTGTGCATTTTATATGTACAGAAAATGTCACAGAATACACAGAACAGTGTATGAACCATACTACATCTTTTTCTACAAATTAAAGTACAAAAACACACACACACTACCATATCTTGACTGCACTCTTGGATTAAAGGTGAAGTCAGCTATCCTGATCAAAACCACTGTTGCTCACTGAGTGAGCAACTTTGTTAGTTGCAGTGCAATTGCCCACTGCCAACCAAGTAAGTTGCTAACTGGCTAAGCAACCAGTGTGTTGGGAAACATACGCTGTGTGTATTTGTATTTGTTTGAATTTCTGAGAAGATGCTTCTGATGAACACATTTTTGAACGAACCAAGGACTAAACAAAACATACCAGAGAGGTAGTTCATCCCTCCCTGCAGTGCATACCAAGAAACTTCTTGTATAGCATAGGGGACAGGCTGCCCTTGTTATGTTTTGTTTCCAGTTTACAAAGCCTGGGCATCATAAGGAGGCTATTTTTTTTACACATTTTTGAGCAAAAAAGAGCAGTTTTATGCTGTTTTTAGGTAAATTTACCAGTTTCATAGCCAATTCAGTGGTTAATTAGCTCATCACGTGTATAGCATGTATTTCATATTGGTCTTGTAATAGTTTATGATCTTATTTTCTTGCCAGGCTAGCGCCACCTGGTGCTTCCACTCAGTATCACATTTTGCTACAGCACTACATCAGGTACCTGTCCAAAAGATTAGATTTCCTCCATCGGAGGACTCGAGGAACCAATCAGCGAACAGAGATGGGGCTATGTTTTCTATGGGAGTGCTGAATGTGATGTCATGACCAAACGGCTGTGAATGGTTGAAGGCATGCCCAATAGTTCACAGAAAGTATCAGCCTACCGGGAACCTAACGAATGCCTACAAAGAGGTTCCAGACTCTTTGCCAAAGTGAAAGGATGTAAAAGAGTCTGGTTCACGAGGCTACTTATTTATTTATCATGCCTAATCATGTCAGATGTTATGGAGGTCAGAGGTCCCAATCATCGTTGTTTTCTTTTCCCACCAGTCCATTGAGAAACTATGTCTTGGCAGGAGGTAGGATACTCCCTTAGAAATATACGCATACCAGGTAGAAACAAACTGACATGCTGCACATAGTGGCTAAAGTGCAGTAATTTAGCCAGATTCTGCAAATAAGTGGCTTCTTGTGTGGTTTTAGAAATTACAATCTGAAAAAGGTTGTTTTTAAAAACATACATTTAAACGTTAACATGGAAAAAATTCTGCGTTTGATCGCGCAGTTTGATTTGTCTTTTTTTGTTTAATTTTTTTTTTTTTTTTTTTGCGATTTCTTGAAGCAGCGAATCCAAGAACCAACTAATTAAGTGTCTCAAGCATTGCACAGTGATTAAGTGGCTTAATCATTGCTTTGTAAATGTATAACATTCAGTTAACTGAGGGGAAACTATATAACCTTACGTGTATATGTTAGTCAGTAAACTTAAAGTATGTGTGTATGAAAAGTACTTAATTACTGCAACCACATATTTGGGAGAATGCACATGTAGGTGCAGAAGAAGGAAAATGAGAATTGATCAGCCCTCAAAGCACTGTTTTTGAGTCCTTCAGACACTACTGTGCTGAGAACTGAAGCTTTGTGGTGTGTCAGGTCACATGCGCAGGTGTCCTGTTTACTGAGGGGCCAGGGTGCAATATGAACGAGTTTCCTCTGGGACACAGGGTGCTGAGCTGAGGGAGATCTTGGAGACCCCCACCCACCCTGTCTCTCTCTCTCTCTACGGGTGCTGAGCGTGCGCCACTGTGTTTACTGGGGGCCGGGGGGGCCTCATTGTGTCAGTCACTGGGGCCAATCTGGACGGGGCCCAGAGTGACAGACCAGAACCACTTTACCGTGACCATGTCCAGTCCCACGCATTTCCCAAGCTCCCTCACACCAAACAGTGAGGCTTACCGCAGCTCAGGCTTCTCTCGCTCCACTCCTCTCCTCTCCTCTCCTCGTGCCCCCTCTCCTCCTCTGCTTCTTACTGGAGCTCATGTGTTTGCCTTTGTATAGCTACTGACTCCAAGCCCAAACAAAACCCCCATTCTCAAACCGAATAGGACGTGTTCTTTTTTCCTTGTCTTCTTTTTCTCTTTCTCTCTCACTCTTTCTTTTTTTTGTTTTGTTTTAATGGGCGATAATTACCGAACGAGGACACGTTTTATAGCCCCCTCGTTTTGTTTGTTGTCTCAGGGTTTTATTTGTTACTGTCCGTTCCGTAATGGCGTTTTTGTAGAGGCAATGAGAGCACGTTCTGTCCTTGTCCTCATATCCATTCCCAGCATTTGTGGTTTAGTTCCCATGACATATACAGGCATGATCGCACATACCGTGGTTGGCAGGGGGGGAGGTGTGTATATGAGCGTGTGTATGTTTGTGTCTGTGTGTGTGTGTCAGTGCAAAGAGATGGAGGGTGGGAGTTGTGTGGAGAGGGGAATGTTGAGGGGGGTTAATTAACATGAAGACAAGGGGGTCCTTCTCTGTGTGTGTGGTCACAACTTTTCACCTTCATAATTGAACCATCACTTAGAGCCACTCAGTCAATCAGTCAATTAACTGTCCCAAGCTCCCATAGAATTAATGCTGTTTATGTAGCTCAGATGCAAACTGGACAGTCACGGTTGCTTGGTCAGACTAAAAAAGATGATTATGAAGGGGGGAAAAAGCACAACTCATTGTATTGTGTACATACTGATATACTTTTTGTGGTTTCATAGGCCTGTAACTTTAAATTATATGAAGACAAAATTGTCACCTTTTGGCCATTTTACCACAGCTGATAAAAATCTTGAGAACCATTTTCAGATCAAGCTGGTTAATTTTATGGTGAAAAGAATATGGTTTTTAAAGGGTTATCAGCTTCATCTGTAGCATTTTAGTGTGTTCTAAATAGAACTTGTAGGGGTGTTATTCCTTATGACATTTTATCCACCGTTTGCTCTGTGAGTTTGGGTGACTGACTGTGATGCTTAATTCTGATCAGTGTGCCTGCTTGGCCCTGACCACCATAAGATGCCATCTTCAGAGCTACAAATGGCCTGTAAGCTGGTGGTTTTCAGTGGCTGTGACATCACAGTGCTACACTGTCAATGCAGAGCAGGCTACTCTGACGAATGACTTACACACAATACATGAAGACAATAAAGCATCTTGAATATTGAAAGCAAGGAGTGTATAAATATGTGTATCCACAAGCCAACAACATACCATGTAATTTTTATAACACAGTTAATGATTACCACAATATGGGTGTGTAATAATGGGTGTGCCAGCTTAGAAGCAGAGAGTAGTGTCCTGAGGGACTGCTGTATCTCCATTTTTCTGGATATGAAGCCCAGAGCATCTAAGAACACTCAAATGTGTGGTTTTCAATAACACTTATTCTCATTTGACCTTCAGCTGGACGCATGCCTACACCCTCAATGTCCCTTAAAACGAGTCCCTGACGGGGCTGCTAGATTCTGTCTTTCTGGCAGCCTGACTGTGTGTGTGTGTGTGTGTGTGTGTGTGTATGTGGTGTGTGTATGATATGTGATGTGTGTGGGTGTAGGCTGGTGGGTCGGTAGGCGCTGTCACCTCTTTTATGTCAGTTGATCTATTCATTAAGTTCAGAAAACACTGCATAGTTGAGTAGTTAAACAGCATGTTGCTCTGTCACCCAGACACTTGTGGATGAAAGAGAAAGAGAGAGTGTGCGTGTGTGTGTGTGTTTGAGCGTGTGCACTGTCACCTCTTTTATGTGAGCGGTTCATCCATTCATTAAGTAGAGAGACACTGCATAGTTGAGTAGTTGTGCAGTATGCGGTTCTATCACCCAGGCCCCTGGGTTCAGGAGAGACAGAGAGAGACAGAGTGAGGGAGAGAAAGTGAAAGAGAGTACGAGAGTGAGAGAGGGGTGAAGACGGGCTCTCGTCCAGTAGTCGCCCGCCGTTCCCCCGCTGAGAATATTTCACATATCTGAGCCCTGGCCGGCCTCCTTCTGCGCGGGTAAGGCTCATAGCAGCGACAACACCACCGCACAACACCACACCACACCCCTACGAGTAGTGGCAGCATTAGCAACTGAAGCCTGTGCCGTCACCGCCACTGCCGCCGAGAGCCCCCCCGAGAGACACACATCGCCGTGGGGCGTACGTGCCCCACGGCCCGGCCGGAGAAATGAGACATGTACGTGCAAAAAACGCAAGAACTTTCTCCTCCAAACAGTGCGCTGGCTCTGCACGAGGCCAGAGGAATGCAGACAAGTTGAGACAAGGTCTATGCTCCTTCTGCTCTCTCTCTCTCTCCCTCTCTCTCTCTCTCTGTCTGTCTCTCTCTGTCTGTCTGCCTCCCTCTCTTGCTCTCACTTACTCTCACTTCCCCCTGGAGGGGAAGGCATGGAGCCTGAGCATCAGCACCCTAGTGTGTGTATGTGTGTGTGTGTGTGTGTGAGTGGGGGTGGGGGTGGGGGTTGTTGGGGTTTTTCATAAGACCAGGGCAGTGGAGGCATCCACAGGCACATCAGGACACATGCATTGCTATGCTAACAGACACACCAAGAAGGATGCCATCAGTTATTAAGAGAGACATGAGGAAATGAATTAATGAATTAATGAATCAGTCAGTAAATGAATGAAAGTGGCAATGGGTGGGTAATGGATGGTTGGAAAATGATTGAATGAAGCTATAAATAAACACGAAAGAAAGAAAATATAAACAAGTGCTAATTTGCTAATAAAATGATATTTATCAATAATGATAAAGTGAAAATAACATGCATACTTGCAGTGCTCAAAAAAGGTACCCACACACCCACCCCCCCACACACACACACCCCAACGCACACATCAGACTACATAAGCTTCACCTCTTGCCATTTTCTGACATGGTCTCTCCTTACTACAGATGAGGCATCACATTTGACCCTCCCCAACCCCAACACACACACACACACGCACACACCTCTCCTCGTCTTCTTCCTTCGGCTCCTCCTCCTCCTCCTCCTTCTTCTCCTCTGTTTCTCCCCGAGCCCTGGCGGCCAAAAAGCTAATGAATGGCGCTCTCTATGTGGGGGCCTGTAAATGTGGCCGGGCCCAGAGCACACCACCTGAGTGACGGCTCTGTCCACGCCAGTGCGTCTCCAGCATGCCTGACCTGCTGGGAACACAGACGTGCACTGTGCTGCCCCTTCTGTCGCGGTGGCAATTAGAAAGGTCGGCGCAGGGAGCACAAGCCCTCCTCTCATGCTGTCAGGCCGGATTAGGGGCGAGGGGGCTGGACGCCGGGACAGTGGCTCCCCTGTGGAGCTCGAGCCCTGGGCAGAAGCAGCAGCAGGAACAGTAGCAGCAGCAGCATCAACAGCAGCAGCAGTAGCTGCAGCAGGAACAGGAACAGCGGCAGCATCAATAGCAGTAGCTGCAGCAGAAACAGTAGCAGCATATCAACATCAACAGCAGTCCCAGTAACTGCAGCAGGAACAGCGGCAGCATAGCAACATCAACAGCAGTCCCAGTAACTGTAGCAGGAACAGTGGCAGCATAGCAACATCAACAGCAGTTCCAGTAACTGTAGCAGGAACAGTGGCAGCATAGCAACATCAACAGCAGTCCCAGTAACTGTAGCAGGAACAGTGGCAGCATAGCAACATCAACAGCAGTTCCAGTAACTGTAGCAGGAACAGCGGCAGCATAGCAACATCAACAGCAGTCCCAGTAACTGTAGCATGAACAGTGGCAGCATATCAACATCAACAGCAGTCCCAGTAACTGTAGTAGGAACAATGGCAGCATAGCAACATCAACAGCAGTCCCAGTAACTGCAGCAGGAACAGCGGCAGCATAACAACATCAACAGCAGTCCCAGTAACTGTAGCAGGAACAGTGGCAGCATAGCAACATCAACAGCAGTCCCAGTAACTGTAGTAGGAACAATGGCAGCATAGCAACATCAACAGCAGTCCCAGTAACTGTAGCAGGAACAGTGGCTTCATAGCAACATCAACAGCAGTCCCAGTAACTGCAGCAGGAACAGTGGCAGCATGGCAGTAACAATAGTAATAATAATACTAGTCAGAAACTACAACAGTGACAATTGCAATAACAGTAATGGTATCATAGGAAGAGCAGTACCAGCAGCAGTACCTGCTGCTACTGTACCTGTATTGACAGTAGTATTTGGAGTAGTGGTAACAGTAGCAGTAATAGCAGAAATTAATTGCAGTAGTCATAGAAGTAACTATGAGATAGAAGTAGTAGCAGCGCATTATCAGTAGCAGTAACAGTGGTGGCAGCAATTGTAGCCCTAGCAGAAGCAGAGCTAACAGTTACAGTAGTAACTGTAACAGCAGTAACAGTAACATAATCGCAAGAAGTTAACATCAGGGTCAGACTATAACTAATAAAGCTGTCGCTAAAGGTGCTAAGCATCGCTGTAAAAATATTTGTGTTAGCTCATCAATAGTTGCAGTAACAGTAGCAACAGCTGCAGCAACATTAGCATCAGCAGTACTATTTTGAGTAGCAGTAAACGGTAGCATAAAACAAGGCAAGTTTTTTTTTTAAGCCACATTTCAGTGGCAACCCCTGAAGACAGGTCTAAACATTTTACAGTCAAAATCCCAAAGAAAGGCGGATTGCAACAAGAGGAATCAGCCTCTTTTTCCATTCTAAGCAAGCATTCTGCAGAGTAACTTTCATCAGGATGGAGATGTACGCCCATTGACACCAAGCTCAGACAAGAAGAAGAAGATGTATGAAGAAAAGAAGATGTATGGACCAGATGTTTGCTCTGGGAAACATCATAGAGCTATGTTTAGAATGGAACACATCCCAGTACATCAGTTTTGTAAATTTCAAGAAAGCCTTCGACAGCGTCCATCCAGGGGTCCTCCTATCCTCTTCCTACTTGCAATAGACTGAGTCACACAACAGCAAACCAACCCAGAGGCATCCAGTGAGCTCTGTCCTCTCAGCTGGAAGACCTGAACTTCACAGACCATCTTGCTCTCCTTTTAACAAGCCACTCCAACAGGCAATCAAAAACTGACATGCTTAACAGATATTCCAACAGGCCAGACTTGACATCAACACTTCCAGAACTCAAGTGATGTGCATAAACTCCACCCCCACAGCACCCATCTTTGTAAATAGAGCTTCACTTGTGTTTGTGGAAGACTTCACCTACCTTTGGCAGCCTCTTCGGTGAGGGCAGTGCAGTCCAAAAAGACATAAGACCAAGGCTGGGAAAGGCTCAGGGTACCTTTCCCTAACTCTGTTCCATCTGGAGGTCTAAACAATATAGCCTTGACACAAAGATGCTCATGTACAACAGCAAAGTCAAGTCTGTTACTGGTTCAGAGGGTTGGCATGTGATCAATAAACACACGAGGAGACTTGAGGCTTTCCACAACAGATGTCTCAAAAGAATTTGCCTGAACTTTTGTCCTGACAAAATATCCAAAAAACAACTATACAAGAAAACCAATAGTCTCAGCATCACCAAAGACATGACATTCAGACACTTAAAATGGCTTGGACATGTGCTAAGGGTGGAGCAAGACCAGATCCCGAGTTGCCTTAAGATGGATAGCGCTCAGCAAAAGAAAACCTGGGAGCTTCAAAAACACCTGGCGAAGAACTGTGAGCCAAGAGCTTCAAAAGTTGTCGTGGGGAGAAGGTCGACATGCTGCCAAGGACCATATGAGATGCAGAGAGCTCATTGAAGCCTTATGTCCCATAATGGATGAAGAGGAGTCAGTAAATAAGTAAGTGAGTAAGAAAGTAAGTAAAAGTAAGTAAGAAAGTAAGTAAGCAAGTAAGCAATAAGGTTAGCAGTAATAGCAGCAGCTGTAACAGTAGCAGAAACATTAACAGCAGAAGTCATATTAGCAGTAGTGTAACTGAACCCTGTAGAAAAATCAAGCTAAATAACACAGTCTGAGCTGATAGCTGGTTTTAGCTGGTTGAACACCTATTATTTTTGAATGAGTTTTGATGGTTTAGTTGGTTTGAGCAGTTTATGATGGCAATTCTAGCTGGTTTAGATGGCCATATATCAGCCTAACCAGTCCACTCCAGTAATGTCCAGTTTAAAGGGCTGGGAACATGCTGGTACTGTTTGCAAGCAACAGTAATAGCTATAGTGGCATAAACAGCAAGAGGAGTAGCATCAGGCAGACAGTGACACAGCAGCAGCACTTCAGCATGACACAGCAGACTGGAGTTCTGTCACAGACCTGTACGTGGGTAATAGCATGTGTATACACACACACACATATAATAGTATGCATATATACAGACACTACACACCTGCACAGAAATGTGCATACATACACAAACAAAAACTTTACACATGTGTAAACATACATTTCTCAATGACACACACACACACACACACACAAACATACACACAAACACCTGACAGCACACAGAGCTCACAGCTTCTGGTGACTAAGCAGACAGAGCAGCACATAAAGGTCATTCACACAAACTGGGTTTATTTTTGGCTGTCATTAACCAGCTCCCATCATCACAGAGAGATAGCCTCTCTTTTTGTCCCTTACTACCAGTATTTTACTCTGTATAACTCTCTCTCTCTCTGTCTATCTCTATCTTTTTTTTCTGTGTTTGTGTGTGTGTGTGTCTGTCTGTCTGTCCATGTATCTTTGTGTAGGTCTCCTGTGTGTGTGTCAACGCATCTCTGTGTGTAGGTGTGTTTGTGTGCATATGTGTGTGTGTGCTTTCCATGTGTCTGTAATATGAGTGTGTGAAAGTTTGTCTGATTAGGTCAATCTGTGTGTGTGTGTGTGTGTGTGTGTGTGGAGATGCGCATGTCTGTGTGTGTGTGCATGTGCGTGTATGTGTTTGTGTACATACACATGTCTGTCTGTGTGTCTCTGGTCGAAGAGAAGAGAGCCTCTGTGTCTCGGTCTGCCTTGATTTCCCCCCTCCGAACCCCAGACAACACAGACCATCAGACACCCAGACTATTAATCAGCCGCGACTCCGGCTGACCCGGGGGTTATCATCCGCGGCTTTGGCTCGCCTCTAGTGGCGACGGCACGCAGCTCGCGGCTCACGACTCTCTCTTTCCGGACCCTGACTCAGCTGAAAGTTATATCAGACGCCCGCCCTCAACCGCCGCAATTTTAAAATAGCAAAGAGAGAGGCAGGCGACGACTCGGGGGCTCGCCACAAACAGACGTCGGGCTTCGTCAACATGCGGGCTTGCTGATAGATTATTATACCCTGCTAATGGTTTCCTCATTCCTATCCACGTTCTCCGGATGAACTATAATTAGTTCGTCATTTGAGTCAAGACAGAAGATGAGGCCAGTTTTACAGCCAAGCATTTTTCTTGTTTTCCCTTACTTTCCTTTGTTTTTAAAAGCCTTGAACAAAATTCACCCAGGCTAAAGAGAAGTGTTTTATTTATCACAGACACACAGACTCAGATGATACACACACTCTCTCTCTCTCTCCTTCCGATTCGATGACCTCAAAAGCAGGATGGCGTCACCAGTTGTGCTCAACCCTGCTCACTCTTTATTTCTCTCTCTCTCTCATTTTTTCTTTTTTTTTGGTTTAGTTTTGGACAGTCTCTCTGGGTGAAAGTGCCAAGGACTCGCTGGTCCCCACAGCAAGAGATCTGTGGTCAACAATGGCCGGAGCACAGAGCCCCGGGCCGGCCAGGGAGCTGAACCAGAGACGTGCACAAAGACAAGTGCTCTTTTCCATGCCCTCTTTGTCCCCTCATGAATTATCTATAGTCTAGTGTGGTAATCAAGCTGGTTAGGCAAGCCTCCGTGTTACAATGCTCGTCATTTAGCCTATTAGCCATGCTGTTACCTCATTTCTTGGTTGACTCCAATTGCATGGAAAAGGAGCATGTCAGCATGGCAAATAGCCTGCCAGTCAATTGAACTGGGGCCGTGGCACATTACGAAGGAGGCAATTATTGCCGGATAGGTGGGCCTCGGCTTTGTGTTCATCCACAGGCTCTCTCTGTGTGTGTGTTTGTGTGTGTGTGTGTGTGTGTAGTTGTGTGTGTGTGTGTGTGTGCTTGGAGGTGGGCAAGCCAAGGTACTGAGGATGAGGTAATGATTTATGGCAATTATGCAAACATTTACAAGATATGACACAATCTCACACCCACCGCCCATCCCAAGCCCTCTGCCCAAAACACACACACACACACACACACACACACACACACACACACATACACATTCACAGAATCCCTAACTCTTTCTTTCATGCCAAAGGGTACTAACGCACACACACCTGCAAACACAGACATACACACACACACACACACACATCATATCACACACTCTCTCTGGCTGACACATCACATACACATACCAAACACAAACTGATGTACACACACAAAACCACAAATTGATAGCATACCCTCACACACACAAAAATACATGAACTTAATTGATATACTTCAAGTAAACTGGTTAGTGCATAGTGTCTCCACCATAGTACATAATGAAGGCATTTAGAATGATGTACAACTCTCAGAAGGGTGGAGCAATAGGCTACATTTTTAGGGAAAATGGCTAGTATTGCATCTTGAAATAATGAACACCTTTCTAGCAATGGTGCCAATGCCAGTACAGACTGAGAACGGTAAACTAAATGAACAGAATTAGATGAAAGGGAAATTAGCATAAAGTGATATCTTACTCTGTTGTCAGTTGCTGTATCGTGCTGCACTGCTCTGTGCAGTTAGAGGAATTAAACCTGTTGGCCGCTTCCTTTTCAAATAGATGAGCTTCCTGCACTTGCACAGTTCAGATGTACCACTAGAGGGTGCCAGTTATCTGTGACTCACCCCACCTGCTCCATGGCACAGTGAAGGGAACTAATTTGCTTCTGTTGGCATATGGGACTGGACTCTGGCCCAGTTTTGGTGGGAGCACGTTGGGACACATTGTGCTGAAGGCAAAAATGGCTGCCAAGAGCTAGCCTACATTTTCAGAACCCCATAGAGCAGATGAGGAGTTATTTTCCATTGCTTTCTGTTTCTTTTCTTTTGTCTGTTTGTTTTAAATACTGACTAAATACGTTTAAAATGTCTCAGGATATCCCTTTTCTGTAAGTGCTGTCTTACTATTAGAGGCAGATGGTCTGGGCCTCTCCCTTGAGCTCATCAATTATTTTTCAAGGAAGCATAGGTGCACATGATTTACATTGAGCCAACTCTCTCTGTTCGAGAGTCCACAGTTGATGACCATAAGCATGACATAGCATAGCAAAGTGGAATGGCGACAGAAAGGCCTAAATGCAGTGAGTGCAGTGCAGCTGTCCATCATTTTTTTTGGTCATGTATCCTATCTCACCAGGGCGGACACTTATTGGCCTGCCCTGACCTTTTCACTAACAGACGAAAGTGACAGATGCTCCATGTGCGCACAGCGACACACACATGCACACATGCAGACACACACACAAACAAACACAAACGCATACATACGCACTCAAACAAACACACACACACATACATACACAGTCCACAGTCATGTCTTCAGCTCTCACTCTCTTATCTACCCCTCCGGTATCCAGCCATGGCTGTGGATAAGATAGTCATTACCATAGCAGCCCTGGCCTTCTGGCATGACTGGACTTCACCGGTGGCTGTGACATTGAGAGGGAGTCTCGGTTAGCCCACTTTGTTTCCGCTTTATACCTTATTTAAGAAATAGCAATGATCCGGATGCTTTTGTGTCAAACTGTGATAAACCTTTTTTTTTTGGTTGTCCATGTTAATAGTCTACATACTTTGATCTATTGGTGGCATACTGGTATACAATGATGCAAGTAATATGTGAAATTATATTATATTATATTATAGTATACTGTATTATATTATATTATATTATATTATATTATATTATATTATATTATATTATATTATATTATATTATATTATGGCTGTACAACAAAAGAGAAAGATAGAGGTAGCTTTAGGTTCCTGGGGTCACCTCAGCTATTGAAACCGACTCTGTGACCGACTCTTTCTGCAGGTGTAAAACCACTGTGACAGATCATTCTCAGGCAGCACTAGATTACATGCCATAGAAGGGAGAAAAAAAAGGCGGAGAACAACTTTTGGGTGACTGAACATGGTTGCCAAGGAAACAGTTTCATCTTTGTGTGGATCAAGTCTCCAAAGGCAAAGCTAAAGAGTTCACAGCTTGATGAGATCATATTTATCTTAGGATGTGCCTCTTCCAAATCACTCCTCATCCAAGAAAAAAGGTTATATTTCTCCTTTTCAGCTGAAAAAATATTAATAAATAAATAAATTATATATATATATATACAGATTCAATTAGCAAGGCTGTTTCTCTGTTTATCTTTCTGCCTTTCATTCTGTTAAGTTCATTTCTCAGTAGCGATGGAGCGTCCCCCTGAGGCTGCTCTGGTGATCTCCATAGAAACGGGCTGCCTGGGCAAGGGCCAGTGTGTTAATGTGTGAGGGGAAGGCGTTTGGCACTGAAGGGCACATAGATCAAATGAAGCTGGCACAGCGAAAACAAGGACTCTCTCAAAGAATTCAGCGCCAGCCAGGAGCTGGAAATTCAATCGAACCACCAGCTCCTGAGGCGGGACTGTGTGATAGTGCGAATGTGAGTGTGTGTGTGTGTGTTTGTCTGTCTGCCTATCTGTCTGTCTGTTTGTGTGTATGGGTGTGTGTGTGTGTGTGTGTGTTTTAGTGCAAAATTGTGTGTGTGAGGTGTGTGTGTGGATTTGTATGTATGTATGCATTTTTACACAAGTACATCATGCATTCGTAAGTGTGTATTTGTCTAACTGGGTGTGCATGTGTGTATGTTGATGTGAATGTTTTCTGTGTGTGTGTGTGTGTGTGTGTGTGTGTGACAGAGAGAGAGAGAAATACAGTACGAGTGTGTGTGTGTGTGTGTGTATGTGTGCGTGTGAGTTCTGTTTATGTGTGTGTATGTGTGTGTGTTTAAATGCATGCATGTGTCCTCGATGTGATTCACGGTGCTTTCAGGGAAAGTAACTGGAGAGGACTCCGTCTTCATGCGGCATGAATAAATGATCACGCTCAGCAGATGAATAATTGAGGACTTGTTCGGGTTGTGTGGTGCACCGCTAAAATCCTGTGGAGCTCAGATTTTGGGGTTAACGTTTCCCACCCCCGCTAAGGGGTCAGTGCGCACACCTCATCCTACACCAGGATCCCTACCCTCTGCTTGCAAAAACACACTACCCAGAAAGACTAGTATTTCGGCAAATTCATTCTCTATAATCCTCATTTGTTGGATGGTTAGATGATCACAATGCATATGCCCAATATTCAAATGGTCCTCATATGTCTACCCTATGTGGATATTGTAGTCATTTGGGATCATTCTGTCTGTGAAGGTTGTATGTGCACTAAGTGTAAATGCATACTTTAAAGGTAAAGCAAGCATAATGTGTGTCTCACACACAACTGCAAGATGGTGTCAATATCAGTGTGATATGTGTATTGTGTGCATCTATGTGTAGAGGTGTCTGTGAGTGAGTGTATGTGTGTGTGTCTCTGTTATACATCCAAATAGGCACACTCATGTGTGTGTGTGTTTGTTTGTGTGTGTGTGTGTGTGTGTTTGTTTGTGTGTGTGTGTGTGGTTTATTGCTCTTTTACAAATTCAAATTACAAAAAGGAGTGTGAATGGCCATATTGTTGACCGTTGCTATGGCAGCTGTTCTTGTGGGCTAATTTTAATTAAATGTTAGCTTTCAGTCTTACCTCTTTGTAAATTACGTGTAGCCTAAAGTGTTTCAATCACCTCTATAAAGCAGACACACTTCACCATCATTTATAGGCTACATAACTTTGTTGACCAGAGACCACAACAAAATAAATGACAAAGATCACCTTTGCTAAAACATCATAGCATTGTCTGTGGTTTAATGATGACTAGGTAGCAGGCTTTGCTATGAGATCGCTAGTCTTACATTACCTGTGGTACAATGATTTGACGAAAAGTTTTGCCTGTTTCTAGCTATCTATTCTCTCCTATGTGATCATCACTTGCATTTCCCTTCGTGTTTTCAGACAGTGGGTATCAAAAAGCTAGTGTAGCTAGCTGCATAG